>JAQQTO010000015.1:2500-557500 GCA_029884595.1 Ormosia semicastrata | reverse complement strand
GTGAAGTAGCCCAATAGATATATAAATCGTACCTAAAATATTGAGGCAGACGATGTAGGACTCTTAACACCTCCCCTCCACAGATGCCTGAACAGAACAGGCGGAAACAAGCCTATCAAAGTAGGCAGAAACAAGCCTAGCGAAGTAGGCAGAAACAAAGATGGGATCTTGGTTCTGATACCATGTGAGATTTTGGATTGGGAATCAATAGAGAGAAGAGATGAAGGAGACCAATTCCAATAGTTAGAGTATAATAATAAGACCAAACATTTTCAACCCTTCCTCCGCCATCGGGCACTGCCGCCAAATTTCCACCTTTTTAGCTCAACAAATACCCTTCTACATTATTCATTCGCTGTACCCAAAATACTTGAGCAATCTTTGAATATATAGCTCAAATATGATAATTCAACAGCTCAATTTCTAGGATAACATACTCAATTTCTAGTATAATTATAATTGAGATTATAATGATTACGATTGATATTAGGAATGATTATAATTGATTTAATATAGAATTAGATTGATTTATTACATAATTATATTTTATTATTTTCCTGATCTATACAACAACCTTCTTTTATAAATAGATGCTAATCTTCTTGTATACACTTATTCAGATATATACACAAATTATCATTATCTATTTTTATATTTTTAACATGGTATCAGATCCATGGTATCCACCTTGAGGAGAGTTTCTCTTTTTCGCTATGTAGAAATCATGGAACTCGTTAGAATCGTTACTAATCACCATCAAATCTAGATTTAGTTTTGTTGTTCTCTTCATCTTTATCCACTCCGGTCCAATCCTTTTGCTCTTCTATTGCGCATCTTTGTTGCGCTCCTCTGCTGCGCTCCTTCATTGCGCTCCTCTACTACGCTCCTTCGTTGCGCTCCTCTGCTCCATTTAGACTTCGTTCTAATGCCAGACTCCGTTTTAGACTCTGTCCTAGATTTCAGAGTTCGTTTTGATAGCAGGACTCAATTTTAGACTCCATCCTAGATTTCATACTTCGTTCTGATGGCAAGACTCTGTTTTAGATTCCGTCCTAGATTCCAGACTCCAAACTTCGTCCTAGATTCCAGACTCTAGACTCTAGATTCCAGATTCAATCATCTTCTTGGCCGATCTCGCACTCTGGTTTCCAAACTCAAATTGATTTCTTCTATACTCACTTGAGTTTGAGGGGGGATGTTAATGTGATTAATTATAATTGAGATTATAATTGATTACGATTAATATTAAAGATTATTGTAATTGATTTAATACAGAATTAGATTAATTTATTACATAATTATATTTTATTATTTTCTTGTTCTATACAACAACCTTCTTTTATAAATAGAGGCTAATTTTCTTGTATACACTTATTCAGATATATATATATATATATATATATACACAAATTATCATTATCTGTTTTTATATTTTTAACAAATGTAATCTCCTAATTCAAGGAATTACAACCTAGGATTAGGAGATATTTTGTTTCCTAAATTAGTGCTAAGATGTTTAAGACGTTTCCTAAAATAGAGCTAGGACCTTCTGTATATATACCTCTGTGATTGACTCAATGAATTATTCAATTAGACCCTATTTTCTCTTAGATCTACAGTGAATTTGGTCCAAGTTTGTGGAAGAACAGCGCCGAAAAGAGATCTCACGCTCTCTCACGCGCCGGCGCGTGGATTCTGGTGCAGCGGAGAATGGCGGCGCGGTTTTCGGGATTTGGACGGTTTGGGTGGTGTGAGTCTGATGCAGTGGGTTTCACACCTAGATATACAGGTCGGACAGTCGCCGAAAAGTGACGTTGCCGGAAAATATGCCAGAAAGAGGCGCAGCAATGAGAAATTCTACTGGAAGGAGGCGCGGCAGTGAGGGCTCATCAGAATTGAGTCGTGGCGAGGAAGGGAAATTTGCCTCTGAGCAGTGGGCGCAACGGATTAGGATTTAGACAGAAATAGGTCGAAACTGATACCAACTCGAAGAAGAAAGGATTATTGCTGAATTGAGTGTTTAATCAAACCACACATGATCTCTATATATATAGATGTTAATATTTCTTAGAATTTGAAAAATATGAATACTGTATATTATTGCTCATCACTTACAAAAATGTTTACAATAAGATTATATAGAGGCAGCTACTATTCATTAAAAACTAGTACCTAGAGAATAAGCAACAAATTAATAGAACACTAAAAACAATATCTACACTAAAAATCGTGGGAACACCGTCCACAGTGGCCACCGTCCAACACTACCGTCCAACAAAGACCAAGAGGCCACCGTCCAACAGAGGCCACCGTCCAACGCTCCCCCTTAAGCTGGTGAATATGCATTCTCCATTCCCAGCTTGGATACAATCGTCTGAAATACTGGACTAGTCAACCTTTTTGTAAGTACATCAGTAAGCTAACCTTGTGTAGACACATAGGGTGTACAGATTAAACCACTCTCTAGTTTTTCTTTGATAAAATGTCTGTCAACCTCAATATGCTTTGTTCAATCATGTTGTACTGGATTATGAGCTATGCTGATTGCAGACTTGTTATCACAATAAAGTCTCATCGGACCATCCCACTTAATCTTCAGATCTTCAAGAATAATCTTCAGCCATAGTAGTTTACACACACCTTGAGCCATAGCTCTGAATTCTGCCTCTGCACTAGATCGTGCTACCACATTTTGTTTTTTACTTCTCTAAGTCAACAGATTTCCACCAAGAAAAGTGCAATATCTTGTAGTTGACCTTCTGTCCACTGGTGCTCCAACATAATCAACATCAGTGTATGCCTCAAGTACCACACTGAGATTCTTTTGGACTGTGCATGAATTGACTAATCACACTAACTGCATATGCAATATCCGTCCGTGTGTGGGATACATAAATAAGTCTTCCCACCAGACGCTATTTAGATAAATAAGTCTTCCCACCAGACGTTGATACATTTCTCTGTCAACTGCAGCATCTTCCTCTACCTGTCCAATTTTTATATTGGAATCCATAGGCGCACTAGTTGGTTTGCATGTTGTATGACCTGTTTCTTTTAGGAGATCCATAACATACTTTTGTTGGGAGATGAATATACCTTGCTTAGAATGAGCAACCTCAATTCCAAGAAAGTATTTCAACCTTCCTAATGCTTTAACTTCCAGCTCCTTGGCTAAGCACTGACTCAGAATATGTTTCTCCTTAGCATCATCTCCTGTTATTATCATGTCATCAACATACACCAAGAGAGCTGTGACTCCCCCTGAAAAAGAGTGTTTAACAAACAATGTGTGATCCCCTTGGCTTTGTTTGTACCCCAAAGCCAACATAATTCTAGCAAACCTTCCAAACCATGCTCGCGGTGATTGCTTGAGGCCATATAGGGCCTTTTTCAACTTACACACAGTATTAGCATGCAAATTCTTCCCATTTCCTAGTGGAACCTCCATGTAGATATCTTTTTCGAGATCTCCATGCAAGAAAGCGTTCCTGACATCAAATTGCTGTAAATCCCAAACATAATTAGCTGCCAATGCCAATAATACCTGTATTGTGTTCATCTTTGCAACTGGTGCAAAAGTCTCCTGGTAATCAATTTCATAAGTTTGGGTATACCCTTTGGCAACTAATCGTGCCTTATACCTCTCAATGGATCCATCTGCTCTATATTTCATAGTATACACCTATTTACAGCCCACAATTTTCTTTCCTGTTGGTAACTACACAAGCTCCCAAGTCTTATTCTTTTCTAATGCCTCCATCTCCTCATTCATGGATTGTTTCCATTTTCCATTGGACAAGGCCTCAGGTAGGGTGATAGGGATGACAATGGTATTTAGGCTTATAAGGAAGGCTTTATGGGATGGTGAAAAATTCTCAAAGGACAAGAAGTGTGAAAGGGGGTATAGTGGCCATTTTGTGCACTCTCTGGTTCCTTTTCTGATGGCTATAGGAAGTATTTGGTCACTACTATCCATATGAAATTCAGTTTCATCTTGCAATAAAGGGTTAGATACTATTACCTCATTTGAAGGCTCCGAGTTGGACTCTTGGGCCTGCACAGGTTCAGGAACAGCCATCTTCCTTCTTGTGAACACCTTGCCTTTGCCATACCTTACATTCTCAAGAGCAGATTCAGCTACTGGGTTAGGAATGGTTTTGGACACAGGTTCAGACACAGGTTCAGCAGTGACTTCAGGAGGAGGATTAGGGAAAATAGGAGAAGGACTATTAGACACAGGAAGAAAGGACAAGTCAAGCAGGAAATCTTCCTTATCTTCCCTCATTAACTTCTCCCCCTTAAGATAAGGATGGGAAAAATAGGGTTCTTCTTCACTGAATGTAACATCCCTAGAGACATAAATTTTCTAGATGGAGGGTGATAACACTTGTACCATTTCTAGGTCGAAGAATAGCTCAAAAAGATACATTTTAGAGCCCTCAGATCGAGTTTCCCCCTATTTGGACCGTGAACATGGACAAAAGATACACCTCCAAAAATTTTAGGGACAAGCTTATTAAAAGTTTGCAAATCAGGATAGAATGTAGAAAGGATATCCATAGGACTCTTGAACCCCAGGACTTTAGTGGGCAAGCAATTTATAAGATGAGTATCTATCAGAACAGCTTCCCCCTAGAAGGACTTAGAGACATTTCTCTGAAACAATAAGGCTCGGGTTTTTTCAAGAATATGACCATTTTTTCTTTCTGCTAACCCATTTTGTTGTGGGGTATGAACACAGGATGATTCATGGATTATTTCTTCTTTCTGGAAAAAATGCATAAGAGTCTGATTAAAATAGTCCTTAGCATTATTGGACCTAAATCGTTTAATGCCCACCCCAAATTGATTTTTAATCATGGAACAAAAATTCGGAAGAACAGTACTAATATCAGACTTGTGTTTGAGCAGAAAAATCCAGGTAACACGAGTACAATTATCAATAAAAGATACAAACCATCTTGCCCCAGAGATACTAGGAATGGAAGAGGGACCCCAAACATCACTGTGAATAAGAGAAAAAGGAACAAAACTTCTTGCATTACTAATTGGAAAACTGACACGCTTATGCATGGCAAGTTCACATACTTCACAATGAAAATGTTCAACATCAAGACCTTTAAACAAGGAAGGAAAAAGACTCTTAACAATAAAAAATAATGGATGGCCTAATCTATGGTGAACAAGCCAAATTTTGTCCTTTTTAGTCGAAAGAAGTTCTGAGGTAAAAGAATATGGGTGTCCAAGTCTGCTCGTGGTCTTGTTTACCTGACAAGGTGCTTCAAGTAGGTAGAGGTCATCCTGCTCCCTAGCACGTCCAATCATCTTTCCCGAATCCTTGTCCTGAAAAACACAATGATCATTGTAAAAAATCACTTTGCAAGATAAATCTTTAATTAATTTCTGAACAAAAATCAAATTTGTGGACAGTTTAGGGACATGAAGGACATTGTTTAAGGTCACTAAGGGGCTTAGTTGGACTTCTACTCCGGCTACAGTGATAAAGGAACCATCACCGGTGGATATTTTCTTACTACTTGGGCATGGAGAATAGGAGGAAAATATAGTGGGGTTGTTGGTCATGTGGTCTGTGGCTCCTGAATCCATAATCTAGGAGTTGGCAAAAATTGTACCCGAGACATTGAATCTAACGAAAAAAGGTAACTTACCCGAATAAGTCAAAGAACAAGTACTTGAGAGCTTTTCAAGGCTGTGTAGAGAGACATTTGAAACCTCACCTTTGGTTGACATCGTGAGAGACAAAACAGAACTACTGAAGTAACAGAGTCAATGCAGAACCGTAAAAGACGTCGAAGAAGGTGAACCCACTATCCAAACAGCTTTGGACTAGAGTTCCGACCACTGAAACAGAAGCAGAGGTCGCCGACAAGTTGAACAGAATCAACGGCGTTTCTCACCAATGACCAGAAGGTGGCGCGTGACCTCCATGCGCTTAGAGCTGCAGACGAGAGTGACGAAGCGTGACAAGGTTCCTGATGGCAATGCTCAGGGGAATGACTGGTCGAAGGTCTCTGAGACACCTCGTGGCCTTACTTTGACGGACATTCGGCTATGAAGGCTGGTTGTGAGGCAGGAACTATTTAGGTTTCTGGGTGTTTAGGGGCAATGATGGCCAAAAAAGAATGTTCAACGAAAAAAGGGCAATGAAGGCCGACTGGAAAAAAAGGTCTCAGCGGAAAACAAAGACAATCCCAGATCGAAACTGCTCTTATACTATCTTAGAATTTGAATAGTTCTATATTATTGCTTCAACAAAATGTTTACAATGGAGGTAATATATATAGGGAGCTGTACATTAAACTAGTCCCTATAAAATAAGCAACATAAAACACTAAAAACATGAAAACATGGGAACAAGACTAGGAGGCCACCTTCCAACAGAGGCTACCGTCCAACATATATCTTGAAATCCGAACCATAACATCCTGTTGACGTGAAATCCCATTGATTAAGGGATTGAATTAATTCCATAATTATGGAATTATTAGCTGTAAATGTGTAATTACTAGGTGTATAGTTGTTTCCTTTTCTGTTTTAGGTAGTAATTTGATTTTGGCTGTAATTAAGGAAATTATTCCTTTTTTAGTTCCCATTTCCAGCTTGACAGCAAGCTGTCTTTAACTGTCTTTAGTGTATATATTGTAACCCTTTTTACCATGAATATATGTATCAGAGTTTCACAGCTTAGAAATACTCGCTTTCATGGTATCAAGAGTGCGGTTATCCTGTAACCGTGAGTCAAAAAACAGGGCCAGAATTCTCCCATGGCCGACCTTCAAACAACCAGGTCTGCCGATGCCTCACGCACACAGACCCTCCAACCAAACCCCACCGTGCAACAAAATGCTGCACCCAGTTTTTCCACAAACATCAGCCATCCCTTCCAAATAACCCAGCATAAACTCACTGGGTTAAATTTCTGAGAATGGTACCAATCTGTCCTTCTCGTGATCAAAGGGAAAGGGAAAATGGGCTATCTCACTAGAGACATCTCTGCACCAGCTTCAACAGACCCAAAGTATTTGACATGGGAAGCAGAGAACTCTATTGTGATGGCTTGGTTGATCAACTCGATGAAGCCTAAAATTGGCCGGACATACTTATTCTACAACACAGCTCACGAAATTTGGAAAATTGTCCTTCCACCAAAAGGTTTCATATATCATATGGCACCACCTTCCTTGAACATCAACCTTTCTTTGCCAATGTTTCTCTTCAGGGGGAGAACTTAAGTGAAGATAAACATTGGAATCCTTCCATGTCCCTTCCTATCTTACTTCCTATTTCACCTTCAGAACCCATACAACTTATACCTCAAGGAGAAGAACCTGAGAAACAAGTGCAAGGTGGACTTCAGGTCCACTCTAGGAGACCACGAATTCCTCAGCAAAATCAAACACCAGAACTGGGGCCAAATCTAATGGAAGGCACACAGGTTGATGAAGGTAATTGCATAGTTAATGATTTAAATGCTACTGCTGTTGATGATCTTACTACTGCTGTTGATGATCTTACTACTGCTGTTGATGATCTTCTTGATGTTCCTATTGCTATTAGAAAGGGAGTTAGGTCCTGCACTCAGCATCCCATATCTAATTATCTCTCTTATTCTAAGCTTTCATCAAAGTACAAAGCTTTTATCACAAAGATTGACCAAATGGAGGTTCCCAAAAATGTTCAAGATGCTCTTAAAAATCCAAAATGGCGAAGTGATGTTATGGAGGAAATGAATGCTCTAAATGAAAACAAGACATGGGATGTAGTAGACCTTCCTGAAGGAAAAAAGGTGGTGGGATGCAAATGGATCTTTACCATAAAAATAGGAGTTGATGGAAACATAGATCGATACAAGGCAAGGCTGGTAGCTCAAGGGTATACTCAAACCTATGGTATTGACTATGAAGAAACTTTCGCTCCAGTAGCAAAATTAAACTCTATCAGAGTCCTCATCTCTCTTGTTGCGAGTCTTGATTGGGAATTGCACCAAATGGATGTGAAGAATGTATTCCTAAATGAAAACTTAGAGGAAGAAGTTTATATGAAGGTCCCTCTAGGCTTTGAAGAAAAAAATAAATCAAGTATGGTGTGCAAGTTGAAGAAGTCTTTATATGGACTAAAACAGTCCCCTAGAGCCTGGTTCACCAAATTCAGCTTGGCTATGAAACAATTGGGGTACACACAAGGACAGGCAGATCACACCCTCTTTGTCAAACAAGCTGAAAATGGAAAAAAAGGTAGTTCTTATTGTCTACGTAGACGATATAGTAATTACTGGAGATCCCCAAGGAATTGAAAGACTTAAAAGTCAGCTACAGGCAGAATTTAAGGTAAAAGACCTTGGAAACTTAAAATACTTTCTTGGGATGGAAATTGCAAGGAGCAAGAAAGGCATTTTTATCTCCCAAAGGAAATATACCCTTGATTTGCTAAAGGAGACAGGAAAACTGGGGTGCAAGGCTCTGAACGCCTCGGACAGAAATTGGAAACATAACCTTAATGAAGGAGATCCTCCTGTGGAGAGAGAATCCTACCAGCGCTTAGTAGGAAAGTTGTTCTACCTATCCTCACTAGACCTAACATTACTTACGGTTAAGTGTAGTAAGTTAGTTTATGCATTCTCCTACCAAGAGACATTTAGAAGTTGTAAACCGGATCCTCAATAGGCGCTACCTAAAAGGGACTCTTGGCAAGGGGACTAGACATTGTTCAAGAAAAATGATCACCGAGGGGTTGAGTGCTATGCGTGACGCAGACCAAGGTAAATACATCTCTATAGAAGACACAAAGTCAACTACTGGGTATTGCACCAAAGTGTGGGAAATGTTGTGACTTGAAGAAGCAAGAAACAAACTGTTGTTGCAAGAAGTAAAAGTCTTTTTGAAGTAGAATATAGGGCAATTGCATAAGGAGTTTCAGAACGAAAAAAAAGATGAACAAAGATGCTACTTTGGCAACAAGAGAGAGTTGTGAACTTATTTGGATAAGTAGGTTACTACAAGACTTATTTATTCCTCTTGAAGGTCCTATGAAATTGTACAGTGATAGTAAATCAGCTATTAGCATAGTTCACAATCCTGTACAACACGATAGGATGAAGCATGTGAGGATTGACAGGAACTTCATCAAATCAGAAATTGAAAATGGAACTTTTAGCCTGCATTATGTGTCTACCAAGTCACAAGAAGCTAATATGTTTACAAAACCTTTACTGAAGTCAAAATTTCACTCAAATGTTAGCAAGCTGGGAATGATTGACATCTATTCACTAGCTTGAGGAGGGCTATTGACGTGAAATCCCATTGATTAAGGGATTGAATTAATTCCATAATTATGGAATTATTAGCTGTAAATGTGTAATTACTAGGTGTATAGTTGTTTCCTTTTCTGTTTTAGGTAGTAATTTGATGTTGGCTGTAATTAAGGAAATTATTCCATTTTTAGTTCCCATTTCCAGCCTGACAGCAAGCTGTCTTTAGCTGTCTTTAGTGTATATATTGTAACCCTTTTTACCATGAATATACGTATCAAAGTTTCACAGTTAGAAATACTCTGCTTTCACATCCTAATGGCTGTCACATGGAGAGTTCAAAAACTGACTGACAACACTCACAGGAAAAGAGATATCAAGTCAAGTCACTGTGAGATAATTCAGTTTCTCAACGAGTCTCCGATATCTGCCTGGATCAGCTAAGGGCTCCCCCTGATTTGGTAGAAGTTTGACATTAGGATCCATTAGGGTATCAATAGGCTTAGCATTTAGCATGCCAGTTTCCTCAAGTATGTCCAAAGCATACTTTCGCTGTGAGATAGAAATATCATCCTTAGACTAAGAAACTTCAATTCCCAGGAAATACCGAAGTTTACCGAAGTCTTTTGTCTGGAAATGATTGAAAAGGAATTGTTTAAGCCGCTGAATGCCATGATGATCACTGCCTGTGATAACGATGTCATCAACATATACAACTAGATAAATACATCCTTGAGAAGAATGGTGGTAGAACACTAAATGATCTGCTTCACTGCGAGTCATACCAAATTGTTGCACCACAGTATTGAAGCGACCAAACCAAGCGCGGGGAGATTGTTTAAAGTCATAGAGAGATTTTCGTAAACGACACACATGTCCAAAACACTCCCCCTGAGCAACAAAGCCTGGCGGTTGCCTCCATATAGACTTCTTCATGTAGCTCACCACGGAGAAAGGCATTTTTGATATCTAGTTAGTGAATGGGGCAATGACAGATGGCAGCCATGGATAAAAAAAGATGAACAGATGCTACTTTGGCAACAAGAGAGAGTGTATCACCATAGTCAAGACCAAAAATTTAAGTATAACCTTTAGCAACCAATCGTGCTTTAAGGCGATCAATGTGACCATCTGAGCCTACTTTAACAGTGCTAATCCACCAACAACCAACAGCAGATTTGCCTTCTAGAAGGGGAACCAAATCCCAAGTTCCGCTGGTTTGAAGGGCTAACATCTCCTCAATCATAGCTTGTCTCCAACCTGGATGAGAAAAAGCCTCACCCATATTCTTAGGGATAGGCATAGAATCCAAGGAGGATATAAGGGCATAATGGGGTAATTGGTAAAGATAAATAATGGTAACTCAAGCCAGCATAAATAAGAAAAGGGTTACGAGAAGAACGAATACCTTTGTGCATAGCAATAGGAAGATCAGACTCACTTGGAAGGTCCGGAGTAGTGGGAGATAATGTTGGAGTAGAATGTGAGTAATCAGTTGTGGCTTCAACAATCTCAAGAGCATCAATAGTGGTTTGTCAAGTTGGACCTACCGTGGACAGCTATGGTAAGTCAATTCTCAGAATATGAAGAATATGAATATTGTATATTCAATCTCAAAACTGAATGTTTACATGGACAGAAATATATATAGGAGCTTCTATACATTAAATCTAGTCCTAGGAAATAAGCAACTAATTAATAAGCTACTAAAAACAATGTCTACACAAACAATCGTGGAATAAGACCAAGAGACAACCGTCCATAGTGGCCACTGTCCAACACTCCCCCTCAAGCTGGTGAATATACATTCTCCATTCCTAACTTGGATACAATAGTTTGAAATGCTGGACTATCAACCCTTTTGTAAGTACATCAGCAAGCTGACCATGTGTAGAAACATAGGGTGTACAAATTAAACCACTCTCTAATTTTTCTTTGATAAAATGTCTGTCAACTTCAATATGCTTCGTCCGATCATGTTGCACCGGATTATGAGCAATGCTGATTGCAGACTTGTTATCACAATAAAGTCTCATCGGACTATCCTACTTGATCTTCAGATCTTCAAGAATGATTTTTAACCATAGTAGCTCACACACACCTTGAGGCATAGCTCTGAATTCTGCCTCCGCACTAGATCGTGCTACCACATTCAGTTTTTTACTTCTCCAAGTCACTAGACTACCACCAAGAAAAGTACAATATCTTGTAGTTGACCTCCTGTCCACTGGTGATCCAGCATAATCCGTATCAGTATATGTTTCAAGTACCACACCTCCATTTCTCTTAAATAGAATGCCTTTTCCTAGTATTCCCTTAAGGTACTGTAACACTCGATATACTGCTCGCAAATGAGATTCTTTTGGACTGTGCATGAATTGGCTAATCACACTAACTACATATGTTATATCCGGCCGTGTGTGGGATAGATAAATAAGTTTTCCCACTAGACGCTGATACATTTCTCTATCAACTGCAGCATCTTCCTCTGTCTGTCCAAGTTTCATATTGAGATCTATCGGATTAGTTGCCGGTTTACATACTGTATGACCAATTTCTTTTAGGAGATCCATAACATACTTTTGTTGAGAGATGAATATACCTTTCCTACAATGAGCAACCTCAATTCCAAGAAAGTATTTTAACCTCCCTAATGCTTTAATTTCCAACTCCTTGGCTAAGCACTGACTCAGAACATGTTTCTCCTTATCATCATCTCCTGTTGCAATTATGTGATCAACATACACCAATAGAGCTGTGACTCCCCCTGAAGGAGAGTGTTTAACAAACAGTGTGTGATCCCCTTGGCTTTGTTTGTACCCCATAGCCAACATAATTTTAGCAAACCTTCCAAACCACGCTTGTGGTGATTGCTTGAGGCCATACAAGGCCTTTTTTAGCTTACACACAGTATTAGCATGCAAATTCCTCCCATGTCCTGGTAGGACCTCCATGTAGACTTCTTCTTCGAGATCTCCATGTAAGAAAGCATTATTGACATCAAACTGCTGTAAATCCCAACCATAATTAGCTACTAATGCCAATAATACTCGAACTGTGTTCATCTTTGCAACTTGTGCAAAAGTCTCCTGGTAATCAATTCCATAAGTTTGGGTATACCCTTTGGCAACTAATCGTGCCTTATACCTCTCTATGGATCCATCTGCTCTATATTTTACAGTACACACCCATTTACAGCCCACACTTTTCTTTCCTGCCAGTAACTGCACTAGCTCCCAGGTTTTATTCTTTTCCAATGCCTCCATCTCCTCATTCATGGCTTGTTTCCATTTTCCATTGGACAAGGCCTCGGGTAGGGTGGTAGGGATGGCAATGGTATTTAGGCTTATAAGGAAAGCTTTATGGGATGGTGAAAATTTCTCAAAGGACAAGAAGTGTGAAAGGGGGTATAGTGGCCATTTTGTGCACTCTCTGGTTCCTTTCCTGATGGCTATAGGAAGAATTTGGTCACTACTATCCATATGAAATTCAGATTCATCTTGCAATAAAGGGTTAGATATTATTACCTCATTCGAAGTCTCCGAGTTGGACTCTTGGGCCTGCACAGGTTCAAGAACAGTCATCTTCCTTCTTGTGAACACCTTGCCTTTGCCATACCTTACATTCTCAAGAGCAGACTCAGTCACTGGGTCAGGAATGGTTTTGGAGACAGGTTCAGACACAGGTTCAGCATTATTGACTTCAGAAGGAGGATCAGGGACAACAGGAAGAAGGTCAAGAGGAAGACCATGAGACACAGGAAGTAAGGACATGTCAAGCAGGAAATCTTCCTTATCTTCCTTCATTGACTTCTCCCCCTGAAGATAAGGATGGGAAAAATAGGGCTCTTCTTCACTGATGGAGACATAGAATTTTCTAGATGGAGGGTGATAACACCTGTACCCTTTCTGGGTCGAAGAATAGCCCAAAAAAATACACTTTAGAGCCCTTGGATCGAGTTTCCCCCTGTTTGGACTGTGAATATGGACAAAAGATACACATCCAAAAATTTTAGGGACAAGATTATTAGAAGTGTGTAAATCAGGATAGAAAGTAGAGAGGACATCCATAGGACTCTTGAACCCCAAGACTTTAGTGGGCAAGCGATTTATAAGATAAGTAGAAGTCAAAACAACTTCCCCCAGAAGGACTTAGGGACATTTCTCTAAAATAATAAGGCTCAAGTTTTTTCAAGAAGATGACCGTTTTTTCAGTCTGCTAACCCATTCTGTTGTGGGATATGAACACAAGAAGATTCATGGATTATTCCTTCTTTTTGGAAAAAGTGCATAAGAGTCTGATTAAAGTAGTCCGTAGCATTATCGGACCTGAATCGTTTAATACCCACTCCAAATTGATTTTTAATCATGGAACAAAAATTTGGGAGAACAGTACTAATATCAGACTTGTGTTTGAGCAGAAAAATCCAAGTAACACGAGTACGGTCATCAATAAAAGATACAAACCATCTTGCCCCAAAGACATTAGGAATGGAAAAGGGACCCCAAATATCACTGTGAATAAGGGAAAAAGGAGCAGAACTCCTTGTATGACTAATTGGAAAATTGACATGTTTATATTTGGCCAATTCACATACATCACAATGAAATTGTTCAACATCAAAACTTTTAAACAGAGAAGGAAAAAGACTCTTAACAATCAGAAAAGATGGATGGCCTAAACTGCGGTGAGCAAGCAAGATTTTGTCTTTATTGGTGGAAAGAAGTTCAGAGGTAAAGGAATATGGGTGCCCAAATCTGCCCTTGGTCCTGTTGAACTAACAAGGTGCTTCAAGGAGGTAGAGACCATCTTGTTCCCTAGCACGTCCAATCATCTTCCCCGAATCCTTGTCCTAAAAAACACAATGATCATCGTAAAAAACCACATTGCAAGACAAATCTGTAATTAATTTCTGGACAGAAACTAGATTTGTGGACAATTTAGGAACATGAAGGACATTTTGTAAGGTCACTAGGGGATTAAGGTGGACAGTTCCTACACCGGCTACAGTGGTCAAGGAGCCATCAGCTGTAGATATTTTTTTATTGCTTGGGCATGGAGAATAGGTGAAAAAATTAGTAGGGTTGTTGGTCATATGGTCTGTAGCGCCGGAATCTATAATCCAGAGTTGGTAAAAATTGTACCCGAGACATTGAATCCAACAAAAAAAGTAACTTACCTGAACGAGTCAAAGAACAAGTACCTGAGGGCTTTTCAAGGCTGTGTAGAAGGGATCTCACCCGCTCAATCTCCTCTGGATTGAAAGTGCTGGGTGCTGGTTGACTTCCTGACACTGCCACAGCATTAGCTTTCCCACTATTGCGTGATTGTTTCCCCTTCTGCCCCCACTCTCGACTTGGGGGTTTTCCATGAAGCTGCCAACACCTGTCACGGTATGTCGTGGCTTATTATAATAAATGCACCACAAGTCATTCCGGTTTTTTGACTGACTGGGTTTTTCTCCTTCCAAGGAGAATGTCTTCTCCACCTTCGCTTCTGGCTTGGTAGAACCACGAGCCACCATAGCCGAAGTCTCGCTGATTTTTGGTTCAAGCATCAGCTTTCTCCTGCTTTCCTCACTTCAGATGATGGACACAACCTCATTAAAAGAGGGGACTGTAGATTTACCAAGAATCTGAATCCTCACTTGATCAAATTCTGGATTCAGCCCAACAAGGAAGTCATAAACTCGGTCTTGCTCAATAAACTCCTTGAGCACTGCTGCATCCTCAGGACATTTAATCTTGATCACTCTATAATGGTCTAACTCCAGTCACAAGGACTTCAATTGATTAGCATATTCAGTGACCGTCTTGTCTCCCTGTTTTGCAGCCACCGTCTTTACCTTAACCTCGTAGACTTGAGTAGCATCCCTGGCTTTGGAATAGGTTTGCTCAATTGCATCTCATATAGCCTTTGCAGTGTTTAGGAACATGCAAGTGTCACTGATATCCGGAGTCATGGAATTCCACAACCATGCCATAATCATCAAGTCTTCTTCATCCCATGCTTCAAACTTGGGATCACCTGGCTGAGGTCCAGTACCCATGAGATGACTCAGCTTCCCTTTTCCTTTTAGTATGGTGCGAACAAGTTGTGACCACTTAAGGTAATTCTTCCCGTTCAGCCTATACGCAGATTGAATGTTCTGCAATTCACCAGGTGTTTGGGATCGGGTATCGTCCAGTGGTTGAGTGGAACTGGAAACCTCACCCATAGTTGACATTTTGAGAGACAAAACAGAAGCAAGGCAGAACAGAGAAGGTGAGCTAAGGAGCCCACTAGCCAAAAAGCCTCGAAAAGAAGTTCCGGCCACAAAAACAAGAGCAGAGGACGCCGGCGAGGTGAATGGAACCAACGGCTTGGAGCTCCGGTGACCGGAAGGTGGCGCGTGGCCTACACGCGCCAGGAAGTATGTGCAAGCATGACAACGCGTGACGGCGAGTGGGGGCGTCTCCGGCGGAGGCGCTCGGAGGAATGGCCGGTCGGATTTGTCTAGTATATCTCGTGACCTTACTTGGACGAAAAACGGAGTGGGTCACTATTTGGGTACTGTTCACGGGTGCTATTTGGGTACTGTTCACAGGTCTGTTTAGGGTCTGTTACGGTGCTGTTTTTGGGTAGCAATGAAAGCTAATGAGGAATGTCAGCAAAAGGGCAATGAAAGCCAAAAAACACTTAGGTTGGCAATGAAGGCCGACCGAAAAAATAGTGGAAAACAAAAACAGTCCCCGGATCGGAACTTAATCTGATACCATCTCAGAATATGAAGAATATGAATATTGTATATTTAAACTCAAAACTGAATGTTTACATGGACAGAAATATATATAGGAGCTTCTATACATTAAATCTAGTCCTAGGAAATATGCAACTAATTAATAAGCTACTAAAAACAATGTCTACACAAGCAACTGTGGAATAAGACCAAGAGACCACCGTCCATAGTGGCCACCGTCCAACATCAATAATGGTGGTGGTGAAGGCGATGTCGGGTCTATATGATAAGTTGGATCAATTTCAAACTCAAGAGGGGTAATGAGAATAAGAATAGGGAGTACCTTAGAAATAGGTGGTTCTTCAGAGGAGATTGAGTGGAAAAAGAGGGTTGACTCAAAGAAAACAACATCAACAAAAATCACATATCTCTTGAGGTCAGGAGAAAAGCATCTATACCCCCTTTGTGATCGAGGATATCCAAGGAAGACACACTTGAGTGATCGAGGAGAGAGTTTATCTTTGCCTGGTGTGAGGTCATGAACAAAACATGTAGACCCGAAGACTCAAAGAGGTAATGGATAAAGATGTTGTGTAGGAAAAACAATAGAGTGAGGAATTTTGTTTTGGAGAACCTATGATGGCATTCGGTTGATAAGGTAGCAAGCAGTGAGAATTGTATCACCCCAAAAACGAGATGGTGCTTTAGCATAAATAAGGAGTATACGAGCTGTCTCAATTAGCTGACTATTTTTCCTTTCAACAACCCCATTTTGTTGAGGGGTGTGTGCGCAAGAGGATTGGTGAACAATTCCCCGAGAGGCCATACAAGATTGGAACTGTGTAGAAAAATACTCACAGGCATTGTCACTTCTTAAGGTGCGAACGGTAACTTCAAATTGAGTTTGGATTTCATAACAAAAACTCTGGAAAATGGAGAATAATTTTGATCTATTTTTCATTAAGTATAACCAAGTACACCTTGAATAGACATCTACAAAAGTTACAAAGTATTGATATCCTAATGTTGAGATAACATGACAAGGTCCCCATACATCAGTGTGAATTATAGCAAAAAGAGATTCAACTCGATTACAGACTCGATTAGGAAAGGAACTACGAGTGTGTTTGCCCAATTGACAAGATTCACACTCCAAAAAAGACAACTTTGACAAATTAGGAGCCATCATATGAAGTTTTGAGATACTAGGGTGTCCAAGACGAGCATGAATAACATTGGACGACTCTGTGGCTACAAAAAAATTGGAGGTTGTTGAGGGACAGTGGAGGCCTTGTGACTCACACCCTGCTCCAATCATCTTCCTTGAGCTCCGATCCTGCACAAGAATAGAGTCTTTAGTGAAGGTGATTAAGCAATCAAGGGTGAGTTAGATGGCTAATTGAGATCAAATTATAAGAACAACTACGAACATAAAGAACATTGTCAATAGATAAGGCAAAAGATTAGCCTTCCCAATTGCTTTAGCTCGAGTTTAAGAGTCATCGGCTAAGGTAACAGTGGGAAGGTGTGTTGGATAGGAAAGAGCATAAAGCAAATGTTTGTTACCAAAATTATGATTTGAGGCACCAGAATCTAGTACCCAAGGTCCAAGGGATTGTGATTAGGAGATGCAAGCAATAAAGTTACCAGTGTGTGCAATCGAGATCACAGATGTAGAGGACTATCTGGCTTCAAGCCACTTCAGAAAATCTTCGTAATCAAGTTGGGACGGTCGAGTTGTTGACTGGTGACTTGAACATTCAGAAGTGTCAAGAGTGACGGTCTGAGCAGCATTAGCAATTAGAGGTGGTCTCCCATGCAAGATCCAATAGCGGTCCATAGTGTGACCAATCCGCTTGCAATGATCGCACTTTGGACGAGTGCGATTGCCCATACGTCCTCCTCGATTTCTACCACCATGTCCCCGATTATCCACTTGGGAGACAAAAGCTGAAGTTTCAGAAATTGGTGCTGAAACTTCAACAAAAGGCGTCAAGAGGAAGATCACAGACACAGGAAGTAGCGATACGTCACAGAAATCTTCCTTATCTTCCTCTTCATTGATGTGGAGGGTCCCACAACCCGGAAAAGGATAGAAAAAGCTTATGAGAGAGCAGGAACGGCAGTGCTTCCTAAAATCTGATCCCGGGTTGAAGAGTATTTTGATGGCAAACCATAAAGTGCTAGGAGCATGAAGAAGATGCTTCTTTGCTCATACTCTTTTTTTTAGAGAATTTGCTGGAAGTAACAACTCGTTGAAGTCTGAAAGAGCAGCTCGAATTCTTCCCACATAGGTTGACATATGTCCTTCAAGTTTGTGGGGAGCTATCAGAGACATAAGATCATAACAAACAGCATACATACGTTGTATGTCATTGGTGTAAAGTTCCTTTGCCTACTTCCATACTGTATAGCATGAGATGTGAGGGTGGAAGATTTGTTTCAATGACGAGTGAATGGTTTGCTTCATCAAGCTACATAATTGAGCAGCAATCTTCTCCCATCTAGGCCTTTCAATGGCTGGGATATCCTGACCTTTCTTTGTCAAATGGTCAGTATATCCCTGACCTAACAGCCATACCTTAATGTCTAAAGCCCATGTATCATAGTTGGTTCCATCTAGCTTGTCAGTGATGATTCCAGAAGAGACATAGCTAGTGAAAATAGGAGTCTCACTCTTAGAAGTGTCAATTTTGGCATCCAACTCAATTTCAAGTTCAGTCATAGTGACTGTGAGAGAGAGACAAACAAGAGAGGATTTTAAAGAGAAATGACAATGCTTCAATCTAGCCGAAGGTGGCTGAAACAGGCCGGAAAACCACCGGAGATGGCTGAAACAGGCTGGAGGTCAGGCCGGAAAACCACCGAGAAGAGGTTCGGAGAAGGCCAAAACTCGAACAGAGTGGCGCGTTTTGTTCACATACTCAAGTTGTGGTGGCGCATGACGGCCACGCGCAAGGAAGGAGGCAACGCATGGAGGCGCATCCGGCTGCGAATGAAGATGGGCCTTGGGTTCTGGCTGATCGGAGCCTTCTGAATCTCCTTGAGGTCGAGTTCACTCGAAACAATGAAGATCTTGAACGGCTAGAATAATCACAGCCATGGGTGCACTGTATGAACGGTTGGAACTGGACGGGAGTCACCACCACTTCGTGAGAATGGTGGGTATGAATTTAATGTTCACCACTTGCAGTGGGCAAGTGGGTAAATGCAATGGTTTTCTCCTCCCTAGCTCTAGATACCATGTAAACATTGATGGTTGAGAGGAAAGAGAAGGGAGAGAAAAGGAGAAACGATGCTAATGGAAGTTGTGACGTATAGGTCCTTTTTTTTTTCTATTATATGAGTAAAAGAAAAGCTAAATCTATACAAGGTACAAATGAATAACAAAGTAATGAAACTACTAAAAGTAAAAAGACCAAAGGTAAAAACCTATTTATCTAATAGATTCTATATACCCAATAGTATAAGGATCAAGTTAACTTGCAACTGAGGTTACGAATGCATTGTACTCCTCTAGAAGACCATCGAGAATAACATCGATATGCTCTTGTGGTGAAATCGGATGACCAATAGAAATGAGTGCATCAACAAGTGCTTTAATTCGCAGCAGGTATTTTAAAACAGATTGTGAACCTTTCTTCGTATTGTGAAGTTCAGATCAATACTGATTAACTTTCGCTCGATTTTAAGATCTGAAGTATGCATGAACTTCATCCCACAGCTGCCATGAATGAACACAACCAACAACACGTTATAAGATTATCGGAAAGAGAAGATAGCAGCATTGAGAACAACATTTGGTCTTGCTGTTCCCAATTTAGATAAGCATCATTGATGTGACCTACACTACGATCTAAATCAGAGAAAAAATGTGGAGGAATATCTGGATCAACGACAAATCTCTGCAACCGATAAGCCTTGATTGTGGCTTCAATTTGCTGCTTCCAGACGAGAAAGTTCTCTCATCTAGCTTTACCAAGATCGCATGAGAGAACCTAGCTAGATTTGGAGATCGCAAAACTAGAGTGGTGGAGATGGGTGGGTCAATCGGAGAAGTAGCCGACGTTTCCATGTTTGGATCAAAACTCAGCTCTATGATACCATTTGAGAATTCTTGTCTAGTAGGAAAATGCAAGAATCTGAGAGAAAGTGCAAGAAAGTGTTGGGAGAAAGAGAGAGAGAGAGTGAGAGAGAGAAGAGAGAAATGTTCTAGAAACTGAAAATGAAAAACTGAATTAACCAACCAACTGAAGATACACAGCTCTTTATTTATACAACTAACAGAAACCTAACTCTGTAGAATATTCTAACTAACCTGTTCTAGTACTTTCTAGACTAACACTTAATACAATATCACATACTCTAATATCTAGGAATATAAAAAAAGTCATATCAAAATTCCATGCAGGCAATAAAGGAAAAGGAAATATGTATATGACACATAGGGGACAAAACAAGAAAAACCTGGTGGAAGGATGCCAAACCATAGTCTGAGAGACGAGGATTCAGATCCATGTCAAGCAAAATATTGGAGGACTTGATATTCTTGTGAACTAAAGATGGAGAACAAATTTCATGTAGGTACCTGAATATTTAGATTGTGTCCATAAATGAATGGTGTTAATAATATTTAAATGCAATCAATGTAAAAGATTATTATTTGAACTGAGATCCGTAATGGAATTGGCTCTTATATCATTATACAGTACCAAATCTAACTTGGGAAACTATAAGTTATACAACTAAAAAAAATATGTTGAGTATTTGAACTTTTATAAATAATTATATAACTAATATCATTCATATACATATAAATGCAACAAATTAAAATAAGGAGTTTTTTTCTTTTTTTTTTTTTTTGATCTGTAAAATGAGGAGTCTTTTAATATTGTAATAACTAAAAAGCAAATAGATGTATAATCTGGATTTTAATGGAAAATACCACTAAAAACAAGGAACGTGGTATTCCTATTTAGGAAGAATGCTGCACAAAACCCTGCTTTTAAGTGGACCACTCTTCTGGTACATAAATTAATACTATTTATGTGTAATTATATGCAGGAATATGTTGTTCATACTGTCATAACAGCTATGTCAAAATGCAAGTACTATCTGCTAGATAAATATATATACATAACTTAATACTATAGAGTATAGATGTGTATTTATATGAAGGAATATGTTGTTCATACTATCATAACAGCTATGTCAAAATGCAAGTACTATATGCTAGTTATAAACTAACTCAACAGCCCGAGCTGTTCCCAGTGCAATTCGGACTCTGGTATTCCAAGTTAGTGGTTTGCTGAAGTCATCTGATAAGTGTAAAAAATCATGGAGAGAGCCATTTCTGAAATAATCATATATTAACATGTGCTCCTGTTCTGAACAATAACCGACAAGCTCAGCAATATTTGGGTGGTGAAGTTTGCAGATGTTTGAAACAATCTCAGAGAATTCCTCAGGAGGGCCGCCATGGAAAAGTGAAGGGTTGATTTTTTTCACAGCCAATACCTGATAAAAAAAAACATACGGAAAATGTTTCACTGAGTCAAAAGCAATTGGTTTAGTTTTTTATTTAATTGCAGCCCAGGTTGTTTCAAAGCCATGTCTGACCGAATAA
This sequence comes from Ormosia semicastrata, assembly GCA_029884595.1. Taxonomy (NCBI): domain Eukaryota; kingdom Viridiplantae; phylum Streptophyta; class Magnoliopsida; order Fabales; family Fabaceae; genus Ormosia; species Ormosia semicastrata. Next base: position 535,888 of record JAQQTO010000015.1, on the reverse strand, counting down.
GAGTTTAATTTTAGTTGAGACATTTATGGCTGCAAGTCAGACATGAACATAGGTATGTCATACTCATATATGTTGTTGAAAACTACGTCTAGTTTCGTTGTATAGGCTAACCAAATCATAATCAAATCATGTAATTATGGTAATTAGGATCTTTGTATTTATTGTAATAGTATATAATTTAGCCTCCGTTGTGTAGTTTAGACAACGGTTTTCTTCATATGTCTCTCTCTTTTCTCTCTTTTAACATGGTATCTAGAGCCTAAAGAGAGGTAATCCTAGCTACTCTCCGGTGAAAAATTTTTCTGGCTAAACCATGTTTCCACTCTGGTTTGCCGGCCTTTCTCCTCTTGATGTGTCCTCTTTCCAGCAGACCCATCTCCTTTATTGCTGTCCGCCGCTGCTCACCGTTGTCTACTGCCGTCTGCCGCCGATGTCCAACTTTTCGGCCGGCGACCCTACCACCAGAATCGCCTTTGCCTATTCGGCCAGACTCCAGAAGCCCGACCCCAGCAGCCCCACACCGCGCCCACACACGCCGTCAACAATACCTGCGCACAACAATGCATGCCGATCTTTCGCCAGCACGTAGGCCACCACCTCCGGAAGCCGTTTACAGCATTGTGGTCGCCCTTCTCTCCTCTTTCTAGATCTGCCCTCGCCTTTTGTGTTCGTGACCGTTTGTTGCAACCCCCTTTTGAATTGATGCATTCAGGTACTGTTTGGTTGTTGTTTACTGATCTATGGCTAGTTCTACCTCCTTAGATAGCTCTAAGGACACCCCGAAGGCTGAGTATGCAGATTTTTTACAATGGTTTGCACAACATAAGTCCTCTGGTTCCTCTACTCCAACGGCTGCCTATGCCGACTTTCTGAAGTGGTTTGAGCAACGTCAGACCTCTAGTTCCACTACCTCCGTTGCACATATTGGTACTTCATTTGCTTGTCTTTCTCGTTCCCCATCCATTGGTACTTGGTTTCTTGATTCTGGTGCGACTGACCACATTTCTAGTAATAAGACTCTTTTCTCCAACCTTTCTCACAATGGTTATTTGCCTACTGTCACTTTAGCAAATGGTTTCAAGTCTCAATCCCAAGGGATCGGCACTACCCATCTCATCCCTTCCCTTTCAGTAGACTTTGTCCTTTATGTTCTGGGTCTACTTTTAATGTGCTTTCCATTAGTCGTTTGACTCGGCCTCTTGATTGTATGATTACCTTTACTAAAGACTTTGTCATTCTGCAGGACCAGAGTTTGGGTCAGATACTTGGCACTGGATGTGAGTCTCATGGCCTCTACTAGCTCTCTAACCCCTCTCGTGTTTGCGCTGTCAAGGATTCCCCTCTCACCATCCATGCACAATTGGGTCATCTTAGCCTTCCTAAACTACAAAAATTGGTTCCTAGCCTCTCTAAGTTGTTGAGTCTCCCTTGTGAGTCATGTCAACTAGGAAAACACACCCGTAGTCCGTTTCTCGGTAAAGTCAGCAGTAGAGCGTCATTTCTTTTTGCTTTAGTACATTATGATGTTTGCGGTCCGAGTAGTACTGTTTCTACTCTAGGGTCCAGGTATTTTTTCACTTTCATTTATGATTACTCTCGCTGCACTTGGTTATTTTTTATGCAAAATCGGTCTGAGTTGTTTTCCATATTTCAAAACTTTTATCATGAAATTAAAACTCAATTTGGTATTCCTATACGTAATTTGCGTAGTGATAATGCCTATGAGTATTTGTCTCAACCATTTCAATCCTTTATGGCTTCTCATGGCATTCTTCACCAAACTTCTTGTGCCCATACCCCTCAACAAAATGGGGTCATTGAACGTAAAAACAGACATCTCATAGAAACAACTTAGACCCTTTTACTTTATGGTAATGTTCCTTTCCGCTTCTGGGGCGATGCAGTTCTTACTGCCTATTATCTAATTTACCGCATGCCCTCCTCTGTACTTGATCACCAAGTCCCTTACTCTATCTTATATCCCCGTCAATCTCTGCATTCCCTACCACCTTGTATATTTGGGTCTACCTGTTTTGTTCATAATCTCACTCCTGGTCTTGATAAACTTTCCGCCCAACCTATTAAGTGTGTTTTTCTTGATTATACTTGGTCCCAAAAAGGTTATCATTGTTTTTCACCTGATCTCTGACGTTACCTCGTCTTGGCCGATGTTACCTTCTTTGATTCTGTTCCCTTCTTCCAGTCTCCTTCATCGACTCTTGAGCCTATCGCTGAGGTCTTACCCGTCCTTTTTCCTCTTACCACTGTTGAGTCAGATACACCTCCAACCCCCCATGTCGAGACACCCACCACTACTATTCATCCCTTCCAGGTCTATCATCAACGGTCACAGCAACCTCCACCACCCCTACCTCCACTAGAAGTTGCAGAGGTCAATGTGGACTCTCCTCCGGCACCAATTCCTTTACCAACTCCGGCACTATCTCCTGAACCTGACCTTCCCATTACTCTCCGAAAAGGTATACAATCTACTCATAACCTTTCTCCTCACTATGTTAATTTGAGTTATCATCGCCTATCTTCTTCGCAATATGCTTGTCTTTCTTCCTTGTCTTCTGTGTCTATTCCTAACTCTCCAGGTGACGCTTTATCTCATCCTAGGTGGAGACAAGCTATAATCGATGAGATGTGCGCCCTTCAGAGCAGTGGTACTTGGGAACTTGTTCCTCTTCCTCCCAGGAAGTCTGTTATAGGCTGTCGGTGGATTTATACGGTGAAGGTTGGACCTAATGGCAAGATTGATCACCTCAAGGCTCGTCTGGTGGCAAAAGGGTATACCCAAATTTTTGGCTGGGATTATGGGGACACTTTCTCACCCATAGCGAAGATTGCTTCGGTTCGACTTTTTCTATCAATGGCTGTTATTCGCCACTGGTCCCTTCATAAGTGTTGATATTGTTTAATTATGTTGTTAATATTGTTTGATATAGTTTTGATATAGTTAGATATAGTTGTTAATAGTCAATCCCTAAAATCAAGGGATTTTGTATTTAATTATTGTAATCTATCATTCTTTAAATAGAGGAGGTGTGAACATTATTCTCAAGCCATTCACCTATCATAACTTGGTATCAAGAGCTAGGGTTCGATCCGGTCAAGAACCGCTCTCCCACGATCCTCTCCGGCCACTGTCTCCGCCACCGTCACCGGCCACCGTCTCCGATCACCAAAGTAAGGTGGCCCTGGACAACTCGAAAAGGCGGCGACCGGTTCAAGAAGACCCACCGCCGTTCTCCGCTCCACGCGCCGCCACTGTCCGCGGGTCTCCGAGCGCGTGAGCACCACGCGCCGCCTTCCAGGCGTCGTTTCGTCGGCGCGTCTTCTCCGTTGTGCTCGCCGGCGTCCTCTGGCCTACTTTTGACCATCAAAGTCCAGTTTCAAGCACTTTCAATTTTCTCCTTCTCACCATGTCCGATTCAACCACCGGCTCTTCCAAAGGTTCCTACGTCACATTCTGGTGCTGGTTCTGGGTCTACAGGGAAGGGTCTCATCTCTTTTGCTTTCTCTGGAAATCCCATTATCACATCGAAAAAACTCAATGGTAAGAATTTTATGGATTGGTATAATGCAGTTGAAGTTTGGTTTTTAGGTCAAGGGCTTTATGAACATCTCACCACGAAGGAAGCAGAGATTGATGAGAAGATTCGTGATGAATGGAAAAGGGCCGATTATCAATTGGTCTCTCTTTTTATGGCAGTCTATTGATCCGAAGTTGATGGTACACTTTCGCCCATACAAAACTTGTTATGAAATATGGAAGAAAGCTCAAAATGTCTATTCCAATGATCTACAACGTCTCTATGCTTCGTCACAATTTGGCCACTCTTCGATGACGATCATGATCTTCCCTCTTATCCGAACAAAGCACAAAGGTCATTGATGATGACATTAAACGCATTATAACCGGTGATGATCTTACGAAGGTACTAGCCAAACTTGATAATATGTATATGGTCTTTGTTCTTCACGGTTTACATAAGGACTTTGAATCCGTCCGGAATCAAGCTCTAACTAATTCTGACATCCCCACGGTGGAGGAACTCATTGATCGCCTTCTACGAGTTCCGTCACCAGGGGAGACATTTGAGATTGGCTCCCGGACACTCGAGTCCTCGGCCTTTGTCTCTAATTCGGCAAACCGTGGAGGACGAGGCCGTGGGCGTGGTGGAAGAAGTGGTCGTGGTAGAGGTGATCGTCCTCAGTGCTCTTATTGCAAGCGCGTGGGTCATACCCAAGACAAGTGTTATTCTCTTCATGGTTTCCCAGAAAAGTCAACTAATGTGACGCAGTCTGCTGATCAGAAAATTGAGGTTGTGTATGATACTTAGACAGGTCATAATCAGAACAAATTTTCAATTGATGAATATAAGGAGTACCTTCACTTAAGGCAGCCCAACAAGCCTCATCTTCAAGAACTATAGCGCATTCGGTAATTCTACTTTTGTTTCTCTCATTCATCTCCTGTTGGTTCCTGGATTTTGGATTCTGGTGCTTCTGATCATATTGCTGGTAACTCTTCTCTCTTTTCTACTTTATCTTCTACTAAAACACCACATCACATCACCCTTGCTAATGGCTCTAAAACTCAAGCCACTGGTATTGGTCATGCTTCACCTCTTCCCTCTCTGTCTTTAAATTCAGTCTTATTTGTACCTGGATGTCCTTTTAATTTAATTTCTATTAGTCAACTTACTCGATCTCTCAATTGTTCCATAACCTTCACTTCTACTTCCTTTTCTATCCAGGACCAGAGTACGGGGAAGACGATTGGAGCAGGATCTGAGTCACGCGGTCTCTACTACTTACAACCTCTATCCTCCACCATATGTGCTGCCACAGAGTCGCCTAGTCTTCTTCATCGTCGTTTTGGGTCATCATGTTTGCATAAATTAAAGAAAATGGTCCCTCATCTCTCTAATTTACCGACTTTGGAGTGTGAGGCATGTCAGCTTGGAAAACATGTTCGGGCATCCTTTCCAAGCAAGGTTACAGGTCGTGCTGAGTCTCCTTTTAGTCTTGTTCATTCTGATGTTTGGGGTCCTAGTCGTATTTCTTCTTTCTTAGGATATAGATATTTTGTTACTTTTATCGATGATTTCTCTCGTTGTACCTGGCTATTTTTAATGAAAGAACGTTCGAGTTATTCACTATTTTTCAAAAAATTTGTGCTTGTGAAATATATAATCAATTTGGACAAACTATTCATATCTTACGCAGTTGATAATGCCAAAGAATATTTTTCTCGCCCTTTTAATTCTTTCATGGCATCACACGGTATAGTTCATCAATCGAGTTGTCCTCACACACCTCAACAAAATGGTGTGGCCGAAAGCAAACATCGTCATATCATTGAAACACTTTCGTACTTTCATGTTACATTCTAATGTTCCTGTTAAATTTTGGGGTGATGTTGTTCTCACTGCAGTTATTTAATAAATCGGATGCCTTCTTCTGTTCTCAATAACCAGGTTCCTCACTCTATTCTAAATCCTCAGACACCCCTTTATATTGTCCCCCCTCGTGTTTTTGGTTCCACCTGTTTTGTCCACAATGTTGCTCCAGGTCTCGACAAACTTGCTGCCCATGCCATTAAGTGTATCTTTCTTGGTTATTCTCGGGTCTCAAAGGGTACAGATGTTATTCTCCATCAACAAATCGTTCTTATATCTCTCGCAGATGTTACATTTTTCGAGGATACACCTTTTTTTTGCCTCACAAGTCTTGTCGAGTCTGTTTCTCGTGTCTTACCTATTCCCGTGTCTTCGATTCTCTCGTTTTAAGTCCACCTGTCCCACATGTACAAGAGGCTGCCCCAATTGCTTCTAAGTACCCCATGGAGCCATTTCGTCTCACTTATCACCGTCGTTCTCATCCTACTACTCCTGGAAGCTGCCCCCTGTTGTGGACACCAAAGACTCTCCTCCCGCTCCTCCGTCTTTGCCGATTCCGGTCCAACTTCGAGCCTAGCACTGACCTTCCCATTGCACTTCGCAAAGGTAATCGTTCTTCTTGCAATCCTCATCCTGTTTATAATTTTCTAAGTTATCATCGTTTATCTTCCAACCATTATGCCTTTGTATCTGCTTTGTCGTCCATTTCTATTCCTAAAACTGTTCAGGAAGTACTATCCCATCCAGGATGGCGACAGGCTATGATTGATGAGATGACAGCTTTGGAATCTAACCACACTTAGGCTCTTGTTCCTTCTCCTCCAGGAAAGTCTACTATTGGTTGTCGTTGGGTTTTTACTGTTAAGGTTGGTCCTGATGGGACAGTGGATCGCTTGAAGGCTCGTCTTGTGGCCAAAGGATATACTTAGATTTATGGTCTTGACTATGGTGATACATTCTCTCCTGTTGCTAAAATGGCCTCTCGTTTCGTCTCTTTTTATCCATGGTCGCTATCTCTTGTCACGCCTTTATATCACCGGATATTAAAAATGCTTTTTACATGGTGAGTTGGAGGAGGAGATTTATATGGAGCAACCACCAGGTTTATTGCTCGTGGGGAGTCGTCTTGTTTGCCAACTTCTAAGTCATTGTATGGGTTGAAACAACCTGACCCCGAGCTTGGTTTGGGAGGTTTAGTAAGGTCATACAGCAGTTTGGCATGATTCGTAGTGAGGTTGATCACTTCGTGTTCTATAAACATTCACCGTGTAATAAAGTCATTTATCTTGTGGTCTATGTGGATGATATTGTAATTACAGGTGATGATCATAAAGGGATCACTAGACTAAAGCAACATCTGTTTCAAGATTTCCAAACCAAAGATTTGGGCAGTTGCGATACTTCCTTGGTATTGAGGTTGCTCAATCAAAAACAGCATTTCCATTTGTCAAAGGAAGTATGCCTTGATATTTTGGAAGAGACTGGGATGCTAAATTGTAAGCCTCTGGTGGATACTCCTATGGATCCGAATGTTAAGCTTATGCCAAATCGGGGGAGCCGTATTCAGATCCAGGCGGATATCGAAGGTTGGTGGGAAAGTTGAATTATCTCACTATGACCACTGCACCAGGATATAGCCTTTGTCGTTAGTGTTGTGAGTCAATTTCTTAACTCTCCTCAGGATGACCATTGGGATGCAAAGTGACTCGCATTTTAAAGTATATTAAGGATCTCCTGGAAAAGGGCTAATATACGAGAACGAGGTAACACGTACATTGTTGCCTATACTGATGCAGTCTGGGCGATCTCCAAGTGATAAAGGTCAACTGGGTATTATGTTTTTATTGAGGTAATCTCATCTCTTGGAAGAGTAAGAAGCGAGTGTTGTTGCAAGATCAAGTGCGAAGCGAGAATATGGGCTATGGCTCTTACAACACGTGTGAACTTATATGGTTAAAACATCTACTTCAAGAGTTAAAGTTTTGCAAAATGGGTTCTATGCAACTGATTTGTGATAATCAAGCAGCCTTTACACATTGCTTCTAATCCTGTTTTCATGAACGAACGAAGCATATAGAGATCGATTGTCATTTCATTCGAGACAAGATTCTTTCAAAGGAGATTAGTACTTCATTTGTCAATTCTAATGATCAACTTGCGATGTTTTCACCAAGTCTCTACGGGGCTCACGAATAACTTACATATGTAACAAGTCGGGTGCTTATGACATCTATGCACCAGCTTGAGGGGGAGTGTTGATATTGTTTAATTATGTTGTTGATATTGTTTGATATAGTTTTGATATAGTTAGATATAGTTGTTAATAGTCAATCCCTAAAATCAAGGGATTTTGTATTTAATTATTGTAATCTATCATTCTTTAAATAGAGGAGGCTGAGAACATTATTCTCAAGCCATTCAGCTATCATAACTATAAGTTAGACATCAAGAATGCTTTTCTCCATGGTGATCTAGCAGAAGAGGTTTACATGGAGTAACCACCAGGGTTTGTTGCTCAAGGGGAGTCTTCTGGACTAGTTTGTTGTCTTCACAAATCTCTGTATGGCCTTAAACAGTCTCCAGCCCTTCTACTGAGGTAATAAATTCTGATTTTGAAGCTTTACAGGATAAAACTGAGTCTCAATCTGTTGTTGATGATCTTGACCTTCCAATTGCTGTTAGAAAAGGAACCAGAAAAGCCACTAAACAACCCTTATACCCCCTCTCCAACTACCTCTCATTTAAGCATTTTTCACCCACTCACAAAGTCTTCCTAATTAACCTAAACACTACCTCCATACCCACTACACTATCTGAGGCATTGTCCAATGAAAAATGGAAGCAAGCCATGGATGTTGAGATGGAGGCCCTGGAGAAAAATGAAACATGGGAATTAGTTACTCTCCCAGGAGGAAAAAGGCCAGTTGGATGCAAGTGGGTATATACCGTGAAATATAAAGCTGATGGGTCAATTGAAAGGTATAAGGCGAGGCTTGTTGCCAAAGGGTTCACACAAACCTATGGGATTGATTACTTAGAGACATTTGCTCCGGTTGCTAAAATGAACACAGTTAGGGTACTACTATCTCTTGCTGCCAATAAGGGTTGGGATTTACAACAGTATGATGTAAAGAATGCGTTCTTACATGGGGAACTTGAGGAAGAAATCTACATGGAAGTGCCTCCAGGATATGGAAGAAATGTAGCTGCCAACACAGTGTGCAAGTTAAAAAAGGCCCTATATGGGCTGAAACAATCTCCTCGAGCTTGGTTTGGAAGGTTTACTAAAGCTATGACTGCCTTGGGATACAAACAAAGTCAAGGGGATCATACACTGTTCATTAAATGTTCTGCCTCAGGGGGGAGTAATGAAAGACTATTAGTGTATGTAGATGATATTATTGTGACCGGAGATGATAGGAGAGAACAAAGAAGCTTTGAGTCATCTTTTGGCCGAGGAATTTGAGATCAAAACCTTGGGAAAGCTGAAATATTTCTGGGAATCAAAGTGGCACACTCTAAGAAAGGCATCTTCATATCACAACAAAAATACATAACTGATTTACTCAAGGAAACAGTAAAACAAAGATGTAAGCTTGCAAGTACTCCCATGGATCCAAGCTTAAAATTAGGGAATGCAGAGGAGGATGTCATTGTTGATAAGGAAATGTATCGCGCCTTGTGGGTAGGCTCATTTACTTGTCCCACACCAGTGCCGGATATTGCCTATGCAAAGTGAGTCTAGTCACCAATTTATGCATAGTCCAAGAGAAACTCATCTCAGTCGCTCACAGGATTTTGCAGGACCTCGAGGGGACTCCGGAAGAGGAATCTTGTTCAAGAGAAGTGGGAATATGTCTCTTGAAGCTTATACAGATGCTGACTACGCAGGGTCGATTGTTGATAGGAGATCAACTACCGGGTATTGCACTTTTATTGGAGGAAATCTTGTGACTTGGAGAAGTAAAAAACAGAGTGTAGTGGCGCGATCTAGTCTTTGAAGGCAATTCGTGCCATGGCACAGGGTGTGTGTGAATTACTTTGGTTAAAAATCATATTAGAAGATTTGAAGATCGAGTGGGAAGAACCAATGAAGCTTTACTGCGATAACAAATCCGCAATCAGCATAGCGCATAATCCAGTCCAGCATGATCGAACTAAGCACATTGAGGTGGATAGGCACTTCATTAAAGAAAAGCTTGACAGCGGTTTAATATGCACTCCATATGTGCCTACACAGGGACAACTTGCGGATATCCTCACCAAAGGATTGAATAGCTCCACATTCGAGAGAATTGTTTCCAAGCTGGGAATGGAAAACACCTATTCACCAGCTTGAGGGGGAGTGTGAGAATCCGTGTGTTGTATGCTATTTCAGGAATGTTAATATTGTATCTCTTACTTATTTAGAATTAGAATCTGTATTTATTTTTGTAATTAGTCAATCCCTCAAATCAAGGGATCTAGAATTAAGGAAGGAAACAATTTGTATTTATTTTTGTAATTAGTCAATCCCTCAAATCAAGGGATCTAGAATTAAGGAAGGAAACATCAGTTGTTTCCTAAAATAGTTGCTAACACCTGTGTATATATTGCATATGATTGATCAATAATATGAGAGAGTTCAAATCCTATTTTTTGATTCTGACAGGACCTTTGGGGTCATATTGATGGTAGCAACCCTGCTCCTAACAAAGACACACACAAGGATGAAAATGCCAAGTGGGAGGTAAAAGATGCTTAAGTCATGGCATGGATCATAGGCTCTATTGATCCCAACATAGTCCTCAATCTTCGACCCTTCAAGACTGCAGCCGGTATATGGGCCTACCTGAAGAAAATCTACAGTCAAAATAACACTGCTCGAAGATTCCAACTTGAACACGAAATCGCTATTTTTCAGCAGGACGGTCTCTCCATCTCTGAATTTTACTCTCACTTCATGAATCTTTGGGCCGAATACTCTGACATAATCTATGAAAACTTAACTCCTGAAGGTCTTAGTTCGGTACAATCAGTTCATGACACTACTAAACAAGATCAATTTCTGATGAAATTGAGATCTGACTTTGAAGGTATCCGGTCCAATCTCATGAACCGAGACCTATACCCTCACTGGATGCATGCCTCAATGATCTGAAGAACAATGCCTTCTCACTCAAACAACCATGGAACAACAAAAACTCCCCTCTGTTCTAATGGCGTACGCAGCACAAGGCAAGCCAAAAGGACGGGACATGAGCGTTGTTCAATGTTTCTGTTGCAAAGGCTTTGGACACTTCGCTTCATCCTGTCCCAAAAAATTCTGTAGTTACTGCAAAAAGGATGGACATATTATCAAAGAATGTCCAACAAGACCACCTAGGCAATCTGCCACAGCCTTTACTGCCTCAGTTGGTTCTTCTATGCCTAGTAGTTCTGCGAATACAGCATCTGTGCAACAAAATGCTCCTACACCTGTTTAAACTTTGACTCCTGAAATGGTTCAATAAATGATCATTTCAGCATTCTCTACTTTAGGACTCTCAAGTAAATCCTTTTCTACCTCTTCTCCTTGGTACTTTGATTGTGGGGCTTCCCACCATATGACAAACAATGCTCAATTCCTTACTAATGTAACCAAATATTCTAGAAATCTCAAGATTCATACTACTGATGGAAACCATTTACCTATCACAGCCACTAGTGATATTTCTTCCATCTCTAACTGATGTCTTTGTTTCTCCCAATCTCACTAGTAATCTTATTTCTGTTGGTCAGTTAGTTGACAATGATTGTCGGGTATAATTCTCAAAATCTGGTTGTCTTGTGCAGGATCAACACACAGGGAAGATGATCGCCAATCCATTTCTCTTTGTCTCCGTGTCTTTCAATGCCTTTTGTTTCTTGTAATTCTGCTAATATTGATTACCAAACGTGGCATAAGCGTCTTGGGCATCCAAATTCAAATGTACTTCATAACTTGCTGAAATCAGGTTTCCTTGGAAATAAAGAATCCCCATCTCTTAGTGTTGTTCACTTTGATTGCATTTCTTGTAAACTTGGCAAAAGTAAAATTCTACCTTTTCCAACGCATCAATCGAATGTAGGACATCCCTTTGATATGATTCAGAGTGATTTATGGGGGATGGCACCTGTTATATCTCATGCAAATTACAAGTATTTTGTCACTTTTATTGATGACTATAGTCGTTTCACATGGATCTATTTTCTGCTCTCTAAACACAAAGTATTCTCTGCTTTCAAATTCTTTCACGCTTATGTTCAGACCCAATTTTCTTTAAAAATTAAAATTCTTCGCTCTAACAATGGAGGGGAGTACTCGTCTCATTTATTTCAGGAATTCTTGCAAACTAATGGTATTATATCTCGAAGGTCCTGCCCTTCAACTCCCCAACAAAACAGGGTAGCTAAAAGAAAAAATCGCCATCTGCTTGATGTTGTCCGCACTCTTTTGTTCAAGTCTTCTGTGCCATCTCGATTCTAGTGTGAAGCTCTCTCCACTGCTGTCCATCTTATTAACCGTTTGCCCTCTCCATCATTGAACAGTGACTCTCATTTCACTCGGTTATTTGGTCACCCACCCACTTATTCTAATCTTCGCACCTTTGGTTGTGTGTGTTATGTCCATCTTCCTCCACAAGAACGCACTAAGCTCACTGCTCAATCTGTTGAATGTGCCTTTCTTGGATACTCTATTCACCAGAAAGGTTTTCTATGCTATGATCCTAATCTACGTCGGATTCGAGTCTCTAGAAATGTCATCTTTCAAGAAAATAAATATTTTTTTGCAACTCACCATGACCCTCTCTCTTCCTCAATTTCTATTTTGCCATTGTTTTCTAACTCTCCTGCAAGACCACCATCATCAAAACCTCTCTTGACGTACCAAAGACGTAATAATGTCATTCCAAATCAGCCATCAAAACCTCCTGGACCCATTCAAGATCACTCCCTGGCTGCTGATCAAGTACATGCTCCAGAACCAACCTCTCTACGACGCAATTCTCGCTTTCGTAAACCACCAGAAAAGTATGGTTTCACTTCTCCCTTATCCTTGACAGCAACTTTATCATCTATTCCTATTTCTTCTTCTTATAAACAAGCAATGGAGCATGAATGTTGGTAGAAAGCTATTGAAACAGAACTCCTAGCACTAGAGGAAAATCATACATGGGATGTTGTTCCATGTCCCCCATCTGTTAAACCTCTTGGCAGCAAGTTTGTGTTTTCTATAAAGCTTCGTTCGGATGGCTCCATAGACCATCACAAGGCTCGGCTGCTTGTTCTTGGAAATAAGCAAGAGTATAGACTTGACTATGATGAAACCTTTGCACCTGTCGCCAAGATGACTATTGTGCACACAATTCTTGCCACTGCTGCCTCCCAATCCTGGCCATTACATCAAATGGATGTCAAAAAAGCATTCCTCCACGATGACCTCAAGGAGGAAGTTTACATCAAACTTCTCATTGGTATGCCCACACCATCACCTAATGCAGTTTGCAAACTAAAACGCTCTTTATATGGCTTGAAACAGGCACCAAGAGTATGGTTTGAGAAGTTTCGATCCACACTACTTGGCTTTTCCTTCACACAGAGCCAGTATGATTCATCTCTTTTTCTACAAAGGACTTCTAACCCTTCGTTTGGATGAGGAGAGAAAATGGGAAGAGAGAAAATGAGAGGAGAGAAAATGGCAAGAAAGAAAATGGATAAAAAATAGATAAAAAAGTAGAGAGAAATTTTAGTTGTTTGGACGAAGAGAAAATGAAAAGAAAGAAAACATAGAAAAGATTAAAAGAATATTTTTTTACAAAAATCAAAAATGAAAAAAGAAAAAAGTATTTTTTTATACATATTTTAATCCATCCTACCAAACCCCACCCCCCCTGCTACGTCCCCAAATTTCACCCCAAATTTCACTCCACTCATTTTTTGCTTTTCTTTCATTCTCCAACTCCACCCATTCCCTCTGTCACTTTCTTTTGTTTTTCTTTCATTCTCCACTCATTTCCTCCATCACCCACATGCACCCCCCTCCCTTTCTTCCTCACCCACCCCTTCCCCCATCCCTTTATCCAACCGAGAGGAAAGGAAGCCATGGCTGCTGTGGTGAGTACCTCTGCCTCATCGTTCACCTGCAACCGCGTGCCGCTCGACGCTGATCCGAGTCGCACCGCCCGGATCCAAGCCGCCATCAACTGTGTTCATCGAATTGTGAGTTGCGCCACCCAACAACCAGATCTGCAAGCCCAGATCCACTTGAACTAGAACCCGCGTCGTCTGTCGCTGTCGATATCTGGGAAGCCGCTTGAACCAGAACCGCGCCGTCGGTCGCTGTTCGTGCTCAGATCCAGTCATCCGTACCACGCCCAGCAACCCGACGAACCCAGCCACCCAGCTGCCGTCCGCTCGAGCTGCATGCCTTTCTCGCTCAAACCGCGATTGATGCGTCAAACGTTACGTTGTTTCTCTGCAAATCTCCCAAAAAGAAAAGCAGAGACTGCTTTGTTGTTTCTCTTCATTTTCTTCGCTGTTTAGCGAAGAAAAGTTTTTTAGTGGGTCCCACGTCTTTTTTTTCTTTCTCGCCAATTTTCTTGTCTCATCCAAACGAGAGAAAACTGAAGATTCTTCCTCTTTTCTCTCCATCTCCTTTCTTTCTTCTCATTTTCTCTCGTTCCAAACGAAGTGTAAACGCATCGTGGTACTCCTTGTTTATGTGGATGACATTGTGGTGACTAGTTCTGATCAAGAGGCCATCTTTGAAATTAAGCACTTGCTGCATTCAACTTTTCACATGAAAGATCTTAGCCAACTCACTTACTTCTTAGGGTTAGAAGTACATTATCAACCTAAAGGCATATTTTTAAATCAACACAAGTATATTCAAGATCGGATCCAGTTAGTCGGCCTCACCAATGCAACCTCTGTTGACACTCCCATGGAAATTAATGTGAAATATAGACGGGATGAAGGTGACCTTCTTGCAAACCCCACTCTATATCGCAAGCCAGTTGGTAGTCTTATCTACCTAACCATCACTCGACTGAACATTTCTTTTGCTGTCCACACAGTTAGCAAGTTCATGCAATCACCTCGGCATTTCCACCTTTTAGCAGTGCACCGCATCATTCGATACCTCCTCGACACCTCCAAACGCGGCTTATTCTTCCCTACTAGTTCATCACTCCAGCTCCAAGCATACAGTGATGCTTATTGGGCTGGATGTCCAAACACACAGAAATCTACTACTAGCTAGTGCATGTTTTTGGGTGATGCTCCAATCTCATGGAAATCCAAAGAACAAGACTCAGTCTCTAAGTCATCCACTGAAGCAGAGTATCGCACCATGTCTGCTGCATGCTCTGAGATAATTTGGTTGCGTGGTCTTCTTACAGAGCTTGATTCTCTCAAACACAACCAATTCCACTACATGCTAACAATACAAGTGCCATACAAATTACAGCAAATCCGGCTTACCATGAACAAACGAAGCACATAGAGGTCGATTGTCACTATATCCAAGAAGCCTATGACCACAGAGTTATCATTTTACCCCATGTCTCAACATCTGTTCAAATTGCTGACATCTTCACCAAATCCTTGACACGTCAGTGCCACAATGTCCGTGTAGGCAAATTGATGCTTGTAGACTTACCAGCATCAATTTGAGGGGGGATGTCAACGGATTCTTTGTTCAGTGTGTGTGTTGGACGGTGTGGACGGTGGCCTCTTGGCCTTGTTCCCACATTTTTAGTGTTTTATTAATTTATTGCTTATTTTCTAGGGACATTTAATGGATAGCAGCTCCCTCTATACACTCAACCATTGTAAACATTCTGGACGAAAAATAATAAACAGTTTTTTACCTTCACTTTTCTAAGTTTAACACTGACATCTCCTTTGCGGTTAGTGTGGTAAGTCAATTTCTAAATTCACCTTGTGATGCAGTAATGCAGTGATTCACATCCTAAAGTATATTAAAGGAGCTCCTGGAAGAGGCCTTGTCTATGAAGATAAGGGTTACACTCAGATTGTTGGATACTCAAATACTGATTGGACAGGTTCTCCTCTTGATAGAAGACCCACTTCTTGGTATTGTGTATTCATCAAGGGTAATCTGATATCCTGGAAGAGTAAGAAACAAAATGTGGTCGCAAGATCAAGTGCCGGAGCAGAATATCAAGCCATGGCCTCAGTTACTTGTGAACTCATTTGGTTAAAATAGCTACTTAAAGAGTTTCAATTTGGGGATATTATGCAAATGACACTCATGTGTGATAATCAAATTGCATCACATATCGCCTCTAATCCAGTGTTTCATAAGAGAGCCAAACATACTAAGATAGACTGTCATTTTATTAGAGAAAAGATCTTATCTGAAGACATCACCACTAACTTCATCAATTCAAATGATCAACTGGTAGATGTTTTCACTAAGTCTTTGAGAGGTCCTCAGATAAACTATATTTGTAACAAGCCTAGTGCATATGATCTATATGCTCCAGCTTGAGGGGGAGTGTTGAAAACTATGTCTAGATTCATTGTATAGGTTAACCAAATCAAAATCAAATCATGTAATTATGGTAATTAGGATCTTTGTATTTATTATAGGTCTATATAATTCAGCCTCTGTTGTGTAGTTTAGACACAGTTTTCTTCATATGCATTTGCATCTTCATTAGAAAGATATCTGACTCAGTGGTGCTTCTTAGCTAATCTCATGAATTTTTCATGCCCACACATAAACTAGAGTATCCATGACTAGTTTATACTAAAGCTCATGCATATATTAATTTAAACAAAAAGTACCTTTCCATCAGCATATTTGGCCCGATAAACACGTCCAATGGATCCCTCACCAAGAAGTCGACCTGAAGCAAAATTAGCAGTAGCAGTCTGCAACTCTGTCAATGAAAAAGGAGTACCACGGATTGAGGTGCTTCTTCTAGCATTTAGACGATTTGCAAACTCATTATCATTAAAGGACTGCACACAATCAGAGACTGATGACCTCACACCAATTGATGGAGTTTTTTGCAAAGCCTTCATGTCAATTGAAGTGGAATCCAATGACTTAAATCCTGTCACCAATATAACATCTGAAATCAGTTGAATGACAATGTGAACTCCACGTTATCCATTGTCACAATGTGCCAAAATGGCTTAAAACTTATATTTGGAGGAGGTAATAGTTTTCCTTTTTTTAACAGACACCAAAAGTTTGTCAAGAATCAACTCCTCCAAAAATTTAAGATGTGTGCAAATCCAAGAATAGTTTTTAACTTTTTATCTATAACAAAGTTCAATCACTAAGTTGATAGAATATAGATCATCTACTCATCAAATCACTCAAGTTCTGCCATCAGTACATAAACTAGAGTGAAGATATATCAACTGAAGTCATGACAACAAGAGGGAACATTTAAATCTAAATCCAACCCTCTTTCCAAAGAAAAAGACCAATAAAACAAAATCTGCATCCAATATAAATAAATACAGTTGGTTTATTATTAATCACAGACAGTGTCAATAGCAGCTATTGTCTATCCGCAGTCACTTCTTTTTACACTACAATTATATTTTTCAATATAGATCTAGCAAAATTTCTTATAAGGAAATTCCTACAAAAACAAAAAAGAAAAATATTTTGGCTGACAAAAGAAATTAAGAATCACAAGAAGTCATGAATAACAGAAAGTATTACAAAATCTGTGAATAAAAATAATAAAAAAAGACCACCTTTGTATTCTTTGCCGATATCAGCACCAGAATCTTTGGAAAACTCCTGAGATGCAAGGGGTGTAAAAGATCTATGCTGGCTATGCCTCTCTTCATCAATGAAATTTGAAGAAGGTAAAGATGACCTTCTTTTAAAAGCAACGATAATTATAATTACTACCAGTACACCAAAAGCTATGCCTGCTATAGCTACTCCACTAACAACAGATTTTTCATTCTTCTTTTTCTCAGAATGCTTGATAGGGGGTGTACCAGGAGGAGGAGGTGGTGCTGGCCCTTTTGACCAAGAGTTTCCTCCAGTTCTTTGGAATTAACAATATAAAGTTAGAGAAACAACCTAAGCACAGCATCCTTCAACAAATGAGTGTAACGAAATACTTACTGCAAACTATTTATTTCCTTTAACTCCTCAGGGATCCAACCAGTAAATTTGTTGTTTTCAACATTCCTGTTAAAATAGTAATGAAGTTAACTTATTAGTACTCGGTCGGTCTCTAGGAAGTGCACATCCAATTTGCTATCTGATTTCACGTATTCCAATCATTCCTTCAATAGATAGCACCACTAATTCACATTTTTAAAATTAAAAATTGACTCATTAAGCTAAATATCTTTGTCTTTACTAAAGTGATTCATAAATTGACTAAACAACTTCGACATTTTACTTCCCCATGAAGAAAGATGTTGCTCATGCCTCATGGATTTTGTTTTGGCAAATAATGGAGTGAGTAAATAACCACATAGTGAAATATAAATATGATATATATGCACATCTAAATGATCCTAGACATATTATTTAGGTGCCACTGCTGCACTGCAAGTCTAAAGAGTCAAATATATGATGATACTTTAACATTTTATTATAAAAAAAAAAGACACAAAATAGGGAGGTTGGGGGAAGAAAATGGAAAATCATTCTGATGTGGGCAAACATGAACTTACAATTCTTCAAGTGGAAGTTTGGCAAGGACATTTATTGAACCAGAGAATTGATTGTTTTCCAGATGCCTGTACAAGGACAAATAGAAGTTAATAGTTAAGATGTCAACAAGGGGAAATATATATATTTTCTCTTACAGTGATTCAGTTCTTACAACTTCTTGAGGCTTGAAAGCGATTTAAGACTCTGGGGCAGGTTTCCTGATAGTGAATTGAATGATAAATCCCTATATGTTATTCAATGATTAATGATTAATAAAAATTTCATGTCTGAAGGAACATGATAATCATATACTAAGAAGCCAAATAAGAAGGGGAAAGGCTTATACTTCAATTCCAAATACATATACAGAAGCACAATTTTCATTAATATACAAAATAAAACTGCCAGCAGTTATATATGAAACATAGCATGTATTGTACAAGGGGTATAGAAGCTTTTCTGAAAGGAACTCATTGCATCAGCACAGAGGCAAAACCCTCAAAAGCTCGATATAACAGTGGATTCAAGTATTTTAAAATGGAAAAGAGAAAAAAAAGGTTTTCCAAAACAGAACAATCTCAAAGTAAAAATGAATAATCTCCCAAGCAACAATGCATTAGTACATGAGTTGACTTACTCATTTACATGCCATATTGCAAAATTATTTGATATATGGCTGGAACCAGTTTCCTAATAATAGCTTCTACCTTAACTCCAATTAAATGCCAAAATCAGCAATAGCGTGAAAGTACAGATCAAGATATTAGCACCCTTGCTGCAAGTATGGTCACACTTACAGTTGTTTGAGGTTTGTGAGTTTCCCAAACATATCGCCCAACTGGTTATTGAGCTGATTATGTGCAAGATTTCTGTATACATCCATAAAATGTTGAGAAACAAAAGTTCTGAGAAAAATTACAAAAATAATAGAAAGGCACTTTGCTTACAGGTGGTTAAGGTCACTCATCTGAGATATGGAATAAGGTACACCTCCAGTGAAGCCATTCTTAGAAAGATCTCTGCATCACAAGATAACAGAATTATTGATGACAAACATATGAAGCCAATCAAATACAAGCTACCTAGAAGAAGAAAATTTCTGAATAGATTACACTTTTGACCTTCCATTAAAAGAAAGGAAAATGAATGCGAACATCTTCGATAAAGAATGTTACGAAACATTTTTAACTTTAGGCAATAATATAAAACAGATATTCAAACTTTCAACTACAACAACAAAAGTCTTTTCCCACAAGTTGGGGTTGGCCACATAAATCAAACGATGTCATTGTATTCTGTCATAAATCAAGTTTTCAGATAGGTCATTTACATCTAAGTCCTTTTTAAAGGTTTCACCTAGAGTTTTTCTTTGTCTCCCTCCACCTTTGTCCTCTAATTATTGGGTTATCCTCCAATTGATCAATTCTTCTTATTGGGGCTTCTATTGGTCTTCTTCTCACATGGCCAAACTACCTTAAGAGAGATTCTATCATCTTTTCCTCAATAGGTGCTACTCCAACTTTTTCAAACTTCGAAAAAAAAAATATTGACTAATATCTTAGGATGATGGAAATCCACAAATCCACCTAATAATGTTAAGGGGAAAAAATCTGAATAACTCTTAGACAAGACCAAAGGAACTTACTATCAAGAACCTATCATTCTAAGAGCTTAAGTTATCAGGTGCAAGCCCATGAATGGTTTATATCTCTAACACACACCATGACGAGAAAGTCTTGACTCTTGAGGCTTGAAGGTTGAATAAAGTTTCAAACCACCACATATTGTGCTGAAATTATAATTTAGTTAGAAGAATTGGGTGGTAAGACCCAACTCCTAAGCACTTGGTCATATTGGTTTTTTAATACCATGTCGAGAAGCAATCATCCTAAAAGCTTAACTTATTAGGTGCAAACAGTAGCTTTATATTTATGGAGTAATGCGATAGTAGCGTTATATTTTGCACCATTATATATATATATATGTGAATTGTTACTAAGCTGACTTACATGTGACGAGCGTTTGGAGGAAGTTGATACGGTATATCACCCTTGAGGTTGTTGTTGCTCAAATCACTGTACTATGAAAAATTAATGCATGGCATTTAAGCGGTGTTCTCTCATTATTAATAAAAATAACAAAAAAGAAAGGAAGTGTCTATTTGAAGATTTGTGCCTCACAAGTAGGTAACTGATGTTAAGCTTGACAGCTGGTAGCCCATTGATCCAGTAAGTCCCAGGTCAGATAAATTTCTGTTGAAAGTAAAAAGAGTTAGAATGCCTCAACTCCAAGTAAAGAACTCGTGACATCCATTATGTCTAGTCTAATAAATAAACAGTAATCTCTGTCTGATGAATCTACATATAGATAGATAAAAATGAAAATTATTAGTCTATGGAGGGTACAAGACAATATTATATTACATTTCTGTGACAGATGAGCCTGAGCATTTGATTGCTTCCCATGAGTCGCCACAAGGATCACCTCCACTTGATTTCCAGCCACTCAGTTTTGAAGGCGAATTTAAGCTGGTATACATGACATTAAGGGCTGAAACTGCACAAGTTCATCAATAAGCATAAGAATTCGAAATATGAACAACGCGCTACTGCAATTGCAGAGCAAAGTTTGGATACCATACCATCTTGGGAGGCAGTTTTGCAATGAACTGCGGTGGTTGAGACCGCGAGCAAAGCAATCCACAACCTTGCAAGGTTAAGGTTGTGGTGCATCTTGCAGCACAACGGAATGGCACAAGGCAGAAGGGGAAACAATAAAGGTGGTGTTTTCTTTTGATCGAAGAAAATCAAAGAGAAAACAACATTGAAAGAAACCTTGTACACGATTCGGAAGTGGTTTGTTCGAAAGTTTTTGCGTTTGGCTAAATTTAGGAGGGAGAAGGAAGCAGGTATGAATTAGACACCTAAAAATGGCGGACAAGCGGAGCGCCATACCGGAATGCAAGCAAAATCACACCCTCACACTCTTCTGCGGAGCTGCACCCGCGAATTTAGAATTTTTATTTATACCTTTTTAATTTTATAAAATTTAAATTTAAATTTAAATTAAAGAAAGGATATAAACTTATACGGTAATCAACCCTTAAATTCTTATACCATTTTTTTAACATTATCTTTTAAACATGGTTAATAATGTAAAAATTTATTATAATTAATCACATATATTAATTAAATAATGAGTAAATTCAAGTTTTAAACTCTAAATTATAGATTTATTCATTAACTAATCAATATATATTATTAACCACTAATTTGTTTATCATTAATCAAATGTTAAAAATGATGTTAAAAAAATAATGTAAAATGATATTTTTTCTACTGTAATATATAGTAAAATCTTTATTATTAAATTTTATAAATACATGTAAATGAAATGGGTAACTGGGTTAGATTATTTCAATTAAATAAACAAAGGTTATTTGATATTGTTATCATTTTTTATTTAATTATTATATTTTATCTCATTATTTGAAATAAGAATAAAAATTAAAAAGAAAGAAACTATTCACTGTACAATTGTGTGGGAAATAAACAAAGGAAATTCACAATCTAAACAATTCGAGTCTACTCAAACACTTAAGCTTATGTTTGATTTATGAAATAAAAGTTGTTAGTTAAGTTTGGTTAATTTATTTAAATAGGTTAAATTTAAAGTTTTAATTTGACTTGTTTAAAAATATATAAAATTTGAACTCAATTTATTTAAAAATATAAACGAGTTAAACGAGTTTGTTTATAACTTAATTATTTTTTTCCTTTATCAAATCTATTCTTGAAGTATTTTTAAATTTTTTAATCAATCAATCAATATAATATATATAAAAAATAGTCTTAATTTATAAAATTCTATCAAGTGACGAATCTGTTACGCAACATCTATGTTTCAACAAAATTATAACAAATGGCATACTAATTAAGTAACATGTGTCATACTCCATTATTTAAATAAATAATTTTAAAATATAAATTTTTATTAACTTCATATTTTTCATAAGAAATTTATCAATATTCATTACTTCAATATTCATTATTTCAATTTTATTCATTCAATATTTATTGTATTTGGTCAAATTATTTTATAATTAATGTTAGTATTTTTCAAATTCTTTCACAATACTATACTTAAATATATAGCAACAATTACAACACAAGCAGAACAATTAAAAAGTAAAAATTCACAAATTTAGTAATATTAAACTATATATATATGTGTTAAAATAATTACAAAAAATGTTAATTATCACGCTAAAAAAGTGGAAATGCTAATTATGTCCATTTACTTATTTGCTTATTTGATGTGTTGTTTCATGTGTACATGCATTAAATTTAATATGTATACTCACCATATCACATTCACTTGAGATCTTATATTCATTAGTTTGCTTATAACGAGCATTAAGTTAGAGCATGCTTAAAAGCTTAAATAAAACTTAAATCTTCTATGAATCTATAATAAGTTATTCAAAAATTATCTTATAATATGACTTTTATTTGACACTTATATGGTATTAAATACTTTTTTAGAGCAATAAGTTTAATATGTAAGAAAAATTTCATGGTTCATCCAAAAAAATAAAAACTTATTTCATTATTAACAAAGTCAAACTCATTAAATGATGTGTTAATATTGGATATAAATATAAAACTATTTTATAATGACAAATCATCAAAATTAAACTCTTATATATACATGTCCTAACTTTTTTTCTTCTATTTGAATGAGTTGTGAATAATTAAAATAATGATGACTTTAAACTTAATTGTGCTAACATAAAAAGAAAAAAGTTTAAATTCTTTCTATCATTTTCATTTAATTAAAATTCCATCTTCAAGTAAAACATGTCATATGAGATTTAAATTACTTCTCTTTAAATAATAGTATAATTTGTAAATCTATTGTTTTCTATTTATTATTTATACATTTTTTATTACACAATCTTTTATATTAATCTGTGCAAAGCAAGGTGTAAAGCTAGTTTAGTATTTGATATACACCTTTTATGGTAGAAGATGAAGTAAAGATAGGAAGAAAGTAACTATTCGAAAATTGGAGTTAGATAAATGGTAGATAATAAAAAATAAAATTATAATATTTAGATAGCATTACACTTTACGAAGTAACAACAATATATACATTACAAAAATGATCATCTTACCGTGTACAGTGTACACACCTATTTTAACACCGTAGGCCACATCAGATAAAATTTGAGATTTGGCTTGGCTTTTTTTTTCGTTTCCCTCTCCCTTTCATTTTCTATCTCCCTCTCATTTCTCCCTCTCGTTACCTCCTCTCCCTCTAATTTCTCTATCTTTCACTTCTTCCATTTCTCCGTCGCCCACATCCGTCCGTTTGCACACAAAGCTCCCATCGCCGCTCTCGTAGCTCAAGATTAATACCGCTGCGTCTGTCGCTTCACAAGGTACTTGCAACATTGAAATTGTAATAAAGAATGCCAATGAAAATCTGTCGCACTATTTAATGCTTATCATGGAGACAAGCTAAATGCCCCATGCATTTCGAACAGGAAAACGAAGATTTGGCACCTGTTCTGTTGGTGAACATCTCAAAACTTCCTCTTCATCACCAGGAAATTTGAGAGGAATCATTGTTAAGGTTTCAACCTTTCCGAATCTTTCTATTGTTTGTTATATATCATATACCTGTTGAATAGATACTTTGCATTATGTTTAGTTTTGGTAGACTTTGGCTACTCTATCCGTCCCTTGCCCAGTGACTTCATCATTTCCTTTTGTCATTTATCTATAATATATTCTAGCAAAAATTATGCAGTGATTACATGTTCCTTTTCTCTGATGCTTATATGTACATGTAGCTCACCTTTTACATATCCTTTTTATGTCTTCTTGTTCTAGTTGTGTCTCCTAGTGGCTGCCTTTGCTTTTTGATTATACTGCCCATATTGCCATGTTCACAGTTAAACCATTCAGATTTTTTCCCTTTTTTTTGTCATTGTTAAAACATTTTGATAAGTGCTGGCAAAAATATTTTGGAACCTTGTATCTTAGACACAATGGTTATTTGAAGAACAAACAAGAGAAAGAAGCAAATATTTGTATAGGACTGATTCTAGGAAGAGAATATTGTCCATCAAAATTGGGTCTTGTATGTGAATTTCACTCATGAACATATTTAGAGCTTTGCTTATGTTCATATCATGTTTTTTGCTTTTGTTTTTACTGGCCTATAGAATTGGTCTCTTGAAAGACATGACAGACAATGGTGGCGTTCAAAAATACTATAGATGTGTGTCTAAACCAAACAATAATGTTGAAAGTGGAAGCATACTACTTAAATAAGTGGTGACACAAGGCCCCAAGCAGAGGTGCTTGCTTACAAAAAGTTTTCTGTAAAGCTGTTACCCCCCACACACACAACTAGAGATGCTGAGAGAACTAGAAATATTGGCTTTAGTTGTAATTCCTTATAAACTATTGGTTATTGGTTGCTTGTGTTTGTTGATTATATGACTTATCATGCCATTTTTTTTCACTATTTTGACCTCTTGGTTAACGAGGTATAAATTTTTGGTTAATGACGTGTATTAGATGGTTAACGGTTTAACCATTGACCACGAATCTGCCCAGTAATCAACATATACACATTATTAACCACAAATTTCTACCTCGTTAACCAAGAGTAAAAAATGCTATAAAACAATAGTCATATTTTGTCCTTTTTTTTAATCCAAGTCTTAACACTTCCACTCATTTCTCTTTACTATAACTCTAACTTATACATAAATGTAAAAGCATGCCTTACAGTCACTATGGAAAATCTGCTGACCATTGATAGATAAAATGCTTTCCATTTGTTGAATTTTTGGATGGTAACATGAGTTTTGCATGTGCAGGTTAATGGAATTGGAAATAGGTGCTTATATGGAGGATGAAAATATTGTCAATGGTGGTGGAGTGTTAGATGATGTCGGTGGCGGTGCTGAATGCATTGAAGAAGCAAATGAAGCTGAGTTAACTATGAGTGACAACCTCGATGAGCAATCTGAACCTTGTGAGCCTGTAGCAGGCATTATATTTCCTTCGGTGGATGCCGTTAAGTTATTCTATCGGCAGTATGCTATTGCAAAGGGATTCGATTTCATCACTAGGAATTCAAGAAAAGGAAATGATGGAGAGTTAAAATACTTCATTCTAGCATGTTCACGAGGAGGGAAGTGTGTGTCAACAATACCAACTAATTTGAATACATATCCAACAATCAAGAATAACTGTCAAGCGAAGATAACTGTTAGTTTGAACAAAAATGGACTTTGGTACGTAAAGAAAGCTGTACTTGACCACTCTCATGATCTTAGCCCGGTGAAGGCAAGGATGTTCCACGGAAACAGAAACATCAGCATGCACGTGAAGAGAAGAATACAGATCAACGATGAAGCAGGCATGAGGCTGAACAAGACCTTTCGTTCTCTTGTTCATGATGTAGGAGGGTATGAAAATTTACCATTTGTTGAACGAGACATGAGAAACTATGTTGGGAGGGAAAGACGCGCGATTGGGAAGGAGGGTGATGGTAAGGCTCTAAAGAGTTATTTTTCACGGATGCAACAACAGAATAGTAATTTCTTCTATTCTATAGATTTGGATGATGACTTTCATGTGAAGAACGTTTTTTGGGCTGATGCAAGAAGTAGAGCTGCATATGAATCGTTTGGAGATGTTGTGACATTTGACACAACGTATTTGACAAATAGGTATGACATGCCATTTGCTCCATTCGTTGGTGTGAATCATGATGGGCAATCAATTTTGCTAGGATGCGGTTTACTATCTACCGAAGACACTAATTTGTTTGTGTAGCTGTTCGAATCTTGGCTTAATTGTATGTCAGGAAAGGCTCCAAACGGTATTGTCACTGATCAATGCAAGGCTATGAAAAATGCAATCCAGATAGTGTTTCCTACTACTCTCCATCGATGGTGGTTATGGCATATCATGAAAAAAATCCCAGAGAAGTTGAAAGGCTATGGTGAATATAACAGTGTGAAAGATGCAATGAAAAATGTAGTTTATGATTCCTTAACAGAGGCTGAATTTGAAGCAAAGTGGGTTACTTTCGTGCAACAATATAGCCTACAAGATAATGAATGGTTGAGTGGGTTGTACAATGAGCGGTATAAATGGGTCCCAATATTTTTGAAGAAAGATTTTTGGGCTGGAATGTCAACGACTCAGAGGAGCGAGAGCATTAATGCATTTTTTGATGGGTATATAAACTCAACAACAACTCTACAGCAATTTGTAAGGCAGTATGATAATGCTCTCCACGATAAGGTAGAAAAGGAATATGAGGCAGATTGTCGATCATTTAACAAAGATTATTGCATGCGGGTCGAACTCTATGATTGAGAGGCAATTCCAAGGTGAGTACACTCATGCGAAGTTTTACGAGCTTCAAGCTGAATTTAGGGGTAAAATGAATTGTTCTATTTGCATTAAGGGTGTTGTGGATGGAATTTGTACTTATGATGTGTTAGAGGAGATTGTAGTAGTTGGAAGTCCGAAGGAAAGTACATTTGAGGTGGTATTTAATCGCGATAATCATGATGTTAGATGCAAATGCTTGTTATTTGAATTTAAAGGTATTATGTGTAGACATTCCCTTGCCGTTCTAGCGTAAGAAAGGGTGAAGGAAGTGCCTTCAAAATATATTTTGCCAAGATGGAGCAAAAATATAAGAAAGAAACATGCATACATCAAAAGCAGTTATGATGTGAAAGAGTTGCAGCCTCAAATGCAAAGATTTGATAATTTGTTGAAAGAGTTTTACGAGGTTGCCGAAGTTGCTACGGAGTGTGACGATGCTAGTGATTTTTTACTCCAAACATTGCGTGCATGTAAAGGCAAGGTGCAGTTGATTTCCACATCGAATCACAGTAATGTCACATGTCATAAAGGTCAAGACAAAACAGGCAATGTGATTGCCACTGGCAGTAGCCAAACGAAGGAGTCATCGAGTGAGATTCATAGTCCATTACGTGTAGCGCGTAAAGGCCGCCCTCGATCAAATAGGAAAGTATCAAAAGTTGACCAAATTGTGAGGAAAAAGAGGAAGACAACACATCAAAATCCACACATGTTCACAATTCATGTAAGTGGATTTGGATATGTTTTGTTTGTGTATGGAACAACTATGTATTGTTACCTATTTTGGAATAAGCGCATATATTTTAGAATGTGTTAATTTGTTTCTGTTGGTTTATGTAGGAGTGTATCGAGGGAAGCATGAGTCAGATCAATGGAAATAAGTTACATGTATGTCAATCTGTGGAAAGATTGACTCTTACAGAACGAGATGATGACCAGCATCTGGTGTGTGTACGCATACGAAAATTAAATTTAAATTATAATGAGTGTTAAAATGATTGTTATGTTTCGGGGTTGTGTTGATGGAATCATTCTTATGTGTAAACTTTTATAAGAATTTATAATTTAATTTTGGTTATATTCTTCCTTTACAGTCAACAGCTGTTGACCTGGACACAAATGTTGATGTCTATAAAGATAGATGTTGGACTTAAATTTGGCGAAAGTCCAAAGACAAAGTTCTCTATCATTACTTGAAGATTTTGAATATGATGTCATTATTGGGCAAAAGGCATGAGAAACATATGCTAAATTTTAGATTCTATAATTGATTGTAGTTGACTTATTGAAATGTTTTTTTCAGGCTGCTAGTAGTGAGATTCCATTCATAAATTTTGGCATGAGTAGTCATTCCAGGCAATTTCAAGAAACACGGGTCGAGGGACACTGACGTTATACTTAACTCATTCAATTAATTATAATTTATACTATTTTTATTGGGGTTAATGTTTAGGGTGAAAGACTAAGGCAATTAACTTTGGTGTTGCAGGTGTATGGGGCAACCGTTGATTTACCTGTAATGGGTCCAAAGATTAGTGCTAGCAGAAATTGCATGTTTTTTGCCTACTTTTGATGACAAATATGGTGGTGGCAAAGGGTGAACTCTGATGACATAGCATATATTACATCTTTTTTATTATTCCAAACATTTATTTTGTTGTAAGTAAAGCAACCTACCTAGGTATTTTTTTAGAATAGGTTGTTTGTGTAGTTTAGTAAATGAAATAATACTTATAAAGTGTACATATTCATATAAGGTTATGTAAATGATCAGGTAGAATTTTTTCTTTTTGGTACAGGTTTATATGGTGTTCAATGAACATTTTATGTGTATGAAGCACACTTATACCTTATGGTACATGTAATGTGAATGTATTTATTTGGTTATTTTTGTTTGATTGGTAATGTCATTTTGATTGCAAAATCAGTTTTTCAAATATCCAAAGGAAAATACTCATTTTTTGTTTCTAAACTTGTGAGAAAAGTTGGTTAATGAAGAACAAAATGGTGGTTAATGAAGAACAAATATGTGGTTAACGACCTACATAAGTTGGTTAACGGGGTAAAGGCTGAATGTGTTGTATATTATGTGCATGCCTATTAACCAACTGTCATAGGTCATTAACCACTTTTTTTGTTCTTCATTAACTAACTTTGTTTCGACGCCTATTAACCCATTATTAGTGTTTGAAAATACATTTAAGCATACTTTCACAATAATGATCTAAGTAGGGTTCGATGTCAGAAACTTAGCTAAATGATGACAATTAAGCACAAATGGCAGGTCCAATGATGTGTGCTATAATGCGTTTAAGATATAAGAATAATCGACAGATGAACGAACAAAAAAGTGGTTACTGACCTTTGGAAGTTGGTTAATGGGCATGTACAAACCATGCAACCTTTCTAACCTTTACCTCGTTAACCAACTTCTATAGGTCATTAACCACCTTTTTACTCTTCATTAACCAACTTTTTTCACAAGCTTAGAAACCAAGTTGGTTAATGACGAACAAAAAAGTGGTTAATGACCTTCGGAAGTTGGTTAATGGGCATGCACAGTATGAAACCCTTCCAGCCCTTACCCCGTTAACCAACTTCTGCAGGTCGTTAACCATCATTTTGTTCTTCATTAACCACCCTTTACCCCAGCAACCTAGCCTTTGTTGCAGGACGTTAAAGAAGCGCTACTTTGGAGGCAACTCAATTTCTTTTATGTTGTTGCATTTGTTCATTAATTTCTTTTCTGAGCACAAATTGGAGGATTCTCATAGAATCTTGGGATCTATTGATATTCAAGTGCTTTTGGAAAGAAGATTTGAAGATCCAATGCAATCCTCATCTAATTTCTCTTCTTCTTCTTTTACTTTCTCAATTTCATCATGTGTAACTAAACTCTACAGGTTAGAGTAGGATGAATTTTAGTTCAAATCTTGTATACTTGTTGTGATCTTGAATTCAATAATGATTCATAGTAATTGAGTAAATTCTTCTACTCTTAATGCTTTCCTTGACTGGCCATCATTGGAATTGTTCTTGTGACTTGATTGTTCAATTGGAAAATTGACATTACGTTAGATCTGAAGAAATTTATCATGAATTGCATGATCTTAGGAATAGGGTATGGAATTTATGCATTTGTATGAATTCTTATGCTTATTGCTTGGTTTAAATTGAGAGCACCTAAGGGATTAGGGTTCTTAGTTAAGACTAAAGGGATTATTTGCCAAGGAATTGGGGATAATCTGAATTTGTGAATTTGAATGTCAATTGCTTGAGTTTAAATTGAATTCGAATGCATTAAGGCATAAGAGAAGAGCTAAGAGGATTCCGAACTCTAACCGATTTTATTCTAAAAATCTCAATTCACTTGTGTTGTTTGATTCTACGATAATTCATTTCATACTTTCAGCACAATTTATAATTCATCATTAGTTTTACTTACTCCAATCCTAAGTTCTATTACAATTCTAAACTCAAATACATATTATTCATTGGTTCAATTAGTAATTTCTTAGTTTACGTTGGTAATTGACACACAATTCTCGTGGAATCGACAACCTTATTCACTCTTTATTACTTGTACGATTTGGTATACTTGCCAATTCATTAACATTAACCAACTTTCATAGAGCATTAACCACAATTTTGTTCTTCGTTAACTAACTTTGTTTCCCAACCATTGACACAAAGTTGGTTAATGAAGAACAAAAATGTGGTTAATGCCCTCTACAAGTTGGTTAATGGGCATGCACAAATAGGCAACCATTTTGCTCTCTTTATCTTGTTAACCAACTGTCATAGAGAATTAATCATATTTTTGTTCTTCGTTAACCAACTTTGTTTCACAAGCATAGACACAAAGTTGGTTAATGAAGAACAAAAATGTCGTTAATGCACTCCACAAGTTGGTTAATGGGCATGCACAAATAGGCAACCCTTTTGCTCTTTATCTTGTTAACCAACTTTCATAAAGCATTAACCAAATTTTTATTCTTCGTTAACCAACTTTGTTTCCCAACCATGGACACAAAGTTGGTTAATAAAGAACAAAAATGTGGTTAATACCCTCCACAAGTTGGTTAATGGGCATGCACAAATGGCAGGTAGTTTGCTCTCTTTACCTTGTTAACCAACTTTAATAGAGCATTAACCACATTTTTGTTCTTCGTAAACTAACTTTGTTTCACAAACATAGACACAAAGTTGGTTAATCAAGAACAAAAATATAGTTAATGCCCTCCACAAGTTGGTTAATGGGCATACACGAATAGGCAACCCTTTTGCTCTCTTTATCTTGTTAACCAACTTTCATAAAGCATTAACCACATTTTTGTTCTTCGTTAACCAACTTTGTTTCACAAGCGTAGACACAAAGTTGGTTAATGAAGAACAAAAATGTGGTTAATGCCCTCCACAAGTTGGTTAATAGACATGCACGAATAGGCAACCCTTTTGCTCTCTTTATCTTGTTAACCAACTTTCATAGAGCATTAACCACATTTTTGTTCTTCGTTAACTAACTTTGTTTCCCAACCATAGACACAAAGTTGGTTAATGAATAACAAAAATGTGGTTAATGCCCTCTACAAGTTGATTAATGGGCATGCACAAATAGGTAACCATTTTGCTATCTTTACCTTGTTACCCAACTTTCATAGAGCATTAACTACGTTTTTTTTCTTCATTAACCAACTTTGTTTCACAATCATAGAAACAAAGTTGGTTAATGAAGAATAAAAATATGGTTAATACCCTATGCAAGTTGGTTAATTGCCATGAAAGTTGGTTAATGTCCTATGCAACTTGGTTAATGGCCATGCATAGAGAAGCAGCCCTCCTGGCCATTTACCCTATTAACCACCTTTTGTATGTCATTGGTTATACTTTTTTTATATTCATTAACCTACTTTTCCCATCGGTATGCACAAATATTACTGAGCTCTATTTATTGGGAATCGAACTTTCAATTACAATGATGACATTCAACCACATGAACATGGACATTTTTCTGTTTCATTTTTCATTGTTACATGAAATCACAAATCCAATAATAGTGCAAAAACTAAATTCCACATTGTCAAGTTAACGGCAAACTTCTCAAATGAGCCACCTCCACTCAAAAATATCAAACATGGTACATACAAAATCATTGGGATCAGCTACTAATTACACTACACAGTTCACATCCTACTATCTATTAACCATCAGTCAACTAGTTACATCTGTGTTCTTCCTCTTCCTTAGCTGATATACATATGGAGTTCGAGTGGATGCACTTTCCACACGCTTCCTCGGTTGGAGTTTTACTCACGTGGCAATGTTAGATGGTGGCTTATTAATGGTAACTGCCACAACATCAGTTTCAACCTGGACATTATTTTCATCTGTGTAACAAACAGACCTCATGTTACATGTTACACAAATATATGTATATATAAGGCAATTGGCAATGGAGGCAGTACAAAAAAGGTTTGCACAATTACCTGTATCATTATCTTGAGGCAGGTTTACGAATGATACACCTGAAAAGCCAGAATAGACAGCAATTTAATTACACAATTTGCCAGAATTGTATTAGTATTGTCTAAAATTACTTACTTTCATATTCCACTATATAATAGACAGCAATTTAATTAGTGTTAAATCTTTCATGCAATTCTAACGTTAATCAAACATCTCTCACCGTCATTCCGAGTAGCAGGATGACTACGAAGACGTGGGCTTCCTACTGTCAAGGGTGATGCACGACCAGGTGTTTGCCGAGAACCGACTTCATACCCTTCACTGTCGCTATGGAGAGGCGTCACAAATGAAGCACTTTGTCGATGTATGTTTAGAGGATGATTCAGGGCAGCAGTTGAAGTTGAAGGCGCTGCCACCGCTGGACGCTGAAGCACAATTTGTTTCAATATACTCAGTTCTTGCTCGAGAAAGGTAATCCTCTCCTCAAATTGCCTATTCTCTGCCACCACCCAACGAAGTTCACTAGCATGGTCCTCCATATCAAAAGACCTTGCTCGCTCATGCCCAAACTGGGGGTATGCCTTGTCCAATGCTTCCTTGACTATGTCAAACTGCATCTCTTCAGTCGTTGCTGCTACATCCTCGATTATCTACTAACGCACAAAATACACCAGATGCACAAATATGAAATGTTGATGGAAGAGTAACATATAAAATTGTTTCTTACCAAACATGTTATAGGAAGACTAATTCAATATGCTTACCAAATTATGTCGAAATGCCCGATCAATATTGTCCTTGCTGCTGCCAACATTTTGCCAATTCAAATATCGTGGAAAAGGAAACATGCGAGGGTTCCTGTCTATTTGCCACATGGACAGGTGGTCCAAAGCCCAAATCTGCATCAAGCAATTGTCAAACTTAAGTACATAGTTTTACTACGAAGGTTAACATGCTTGTAAAATTCATGCATACGAAAAAAAATTACTATAATTTGAGGATGGAAAGAGTATATACCTGAAGGATAGCTGCACATCCTGTTATGTGTCTTTGGCTTGAATTCTCACCCTTTTTCACAACAGAATGTACCACGCTTAAACTATCAACCAAGAAATCGTATATTGCTAAACCCCAAAGAAGTAATTACCAAGAACATTCAAGTCATCCAACATTTTAATCATGCCGCTATACACATATCTCCCTGTTCTTGGAAAATAGAACACGCCAAATGCAAGGAGTATGTACAGCCTACAAAAATCATCCACCTGATGGTCACCTCGATACGCATGAAGCAGTTGGATAATTCTATCAACGGTGACAGCTGCACCCCCAAACATATTCAATGTTTGACATTCCCCTTCATCATTAGTTTGTACCCGTTCACTTCTGACGCGTAGTCTAACCGCAAAACATACATCAATGGGATTAAAACCAACCACTCGACTTTTAACCCTGAACCCCCTACTTCGGTCATCCCATCGGCAAGCTAATTCCCACAATAGTATGCCAGAGATTTGTAAATTTTGTGGCATATTTACAAGCGCTTTGAATGGAGTGGCCTCGATTCGAGTTCTTTGCGCAGAAGTCAAATTGTTGTTGATGTCAACCAACACATTGGGTACGCAGGCATGCCTCAAATGTAACTGAAAAGTGTAACAATAAAGTTCATGTTAGTAATAAATAAATAGCAGTGATGTAAATAGTTAAAGTATTGCACGTGTTCTATACATTTTGGTTGTTTGAACTTGTTGACCCCTCCTTCCTTCTTGATGGTGCCATGCTCCAATTTTTGCTTTGGGCAACACACTTTATAAATTAAACAACAACACCTCCAAAAAGATGGAAAGCATTTTAGATATCAATGGTAAAAAAGGTTTTCAGACATAAATAGCAACATAAGTAGTTCATTCAAAGCGGGATGAACAACATTTCCTTACTTAGTGCAATAGTTGGATTGGCGGTAATTGTCTCAATTGTTAAGACTTATTTTTCATTATTCATCAACAAATAAAAGAAATCACATAAAAAAGACAAATGTTTTATATTCAATTAATCCTTGTGAGCATTTGTCAAATCTAAAAGTGAAGTACAAGGCAATACGCGTGGTTATTTCATTTGACATGTTTTTTCTTCCAAGATTTGAGTCACAGTAAAGACTAAAGACTTAAAGTGAAGCATCCTTTATTATTGAACAAATATCTGCTAGGCATGCCCTTTCTTTTCCAGCAAAGTTTGTTTAAAATCATGCAAAATAAATATTAGATAATATGATAGCCAAAGAAAGATACTGGATTACATGACATGTGCATTTATTTCTACATGAATAATTCAGGAGCGCATCTAGAGCGCAGAGTTGTTGGTTTGCGTATAGTGAAAGTTCAAGGCAGAGATATCAGTGATCAACCATGGGGATATCGAGTGATTATCTCCAAGCTATGAGATACTGACTTAGTAGACTACAGTTAAATGAGATCTCAATTATGTTTCTTTACACAAACCATCTTGACATACTATTCATAACGTAGTTCTCAGAATTTAGTTAACATTGCTTTTCGTATGACTTTTCTTCTTTGAACAAATTTCTGTTTAACCTAACTCTATATACTATTATAACATATTTTAAAACTATTATCTACTGCTAAAAATTAAATTATATGAAAATATGTGCGTTTCAACAAATGGCAGCTATGATGGCTAATCATTTAAACTAAATTTTGTTCATTGCATGCTGATGTTAAATTTTTGAATAAAGATTGGGATGTTAGGAGAAAAATTGCAAATCTATACAGCTAGTGGATCAACTACAGTTCAGTGGCAAAGTTTTCAATGCTCTACCAAGCCACTCACACGGTATCAGGTAAATTATCATCATTAAAATTGTTTGTTCCATTACCTTATAGCTGCCTGATGTTGAGCTTGAAATAGTTGAATAGTTAATTAACTATGGCCAACATAATATCATACCTTCCTCAACTGATTTTGTCAAGAAATTAGTCATCTCAAAAGCTTACAAACTATTAGGTACAAGCCTAAGATGAATTTTGATTTAGATCTCTAATAAACCCTCTCATGGGAAAGCCCTCTGGGCTCAACATGTAGGTCCATTACTACCTAGTGCTAAAATTCAGTTTAATTATAAGATTGGGGGAAGCTCGAACTCTAGACCACATTGGTTAGAGAGGCTTAGAATCCATGTCAAGGAACCAGTCATTCCAAAAGCTTAAGTTGTAAGATGTAGGCTTAGGAATTAGTTTTGACAGTGTTACCTTCTTCCTTGCAAATTATAAATTTATTATGAGTTAACTAAAGCTTATACTTTATCAGTTTGCACTTATAGTTTCCAATCTCTGCTACAGAGCTTGTTATGAGTTTCTATTTTCTCACAACAGATCTTATTCTTGGGTAACGTGATGACTAATGAGGAAGCTAGAAGTGAGGGTCTTGGCTAATTAGTTCCTTTTGGATTTTTGGCAATTTCCGCATATGTGGAGAATAACCTAATTCCAATTGAAATGAACTCTTTTGGAAAGACATGCAATGAAAAATATACATATATGTTAGTCCCGTGTGTGAGACAGATAATTTAACTTCTGTATACAAGATTCTGAATGATTTTAAAAGTGTTTCCTGATTGTGCTCATTCAGTTTAACCCCTATCATGCCAGCTTTATGTACTTCTCTATCTATATACATGAATTATAAAATGATGAGACCTTATTTCTTCATGTTCTCTATGTATCAGAGTCAAGCATATAACATACAAAAATAATTGTCTTCATCGAATTTTCATTTTTCTTAGTTTGCTTATATTTAGCTTCTTCCTACACAATTACCAGGACAATGTTGCAAGTTCATCTGGAGGCAAACTACGAGCATTCTTTATTGGCATGGGATTCCTACCATGCCTTGTCGATAAAGTGATTAAGGAGAATGGTACTTTATGTGTGAGCAGTCAATGACATGCACTAAGTGCATGCCAATTGAAGTACTACACTTCTGATTGATTTTCTTTTAAATTTATAGGTGAAGAAAATTCTGACATGTTATTAGAGGTTCTCTTCAGATCTTCTGTAAGTAGACCAAAATATATCTTTTGAAAGAAAGGAAACTTGTAATAATATTCTTTGCAGTTGTGTTTGCTCCTTATTTAATACTGCAACCAATATGCTTTTCAAACTTTCCATTGAATATTCTGATTGTTGACTATTTTTACTTTCCACTATTTTTGATTCCTGACTATTGATTTCCAATGGATTAGGCTCATAAATCCAAGTCTAACTCATCGATTCTTTGGAAGGCTCTCTTAATACAAGCGAGGGGTAGGAGAAGTGTCCTAAATTTATGTCTGTTGGTCACTCAAAAGAGGTAACTTGGTTCCCTTGATCCTCCCCTCCCCATTTTGAACTTTTTAGGGTAGAGATTCTAGGTTTATAGAATGTTTCCATTTACTAGATAGTATGGATTAAAAGTTTAATAAACATTTGATCTGTTTTATGTTGAAAGTTTAATAATATTTCCATTTGGCCTTTTTAAGGATTAGTTATATCTAAATGGTTTATGTAAAAGTTTTAACTCGCTTTCTCAACTTGCTTTGAAATTGTATAGGCTCTTCAAAAATCAAATTCACATATCTTCTCGATTCTCTGGATAGCTTATTTGATGATAAGGATCCTCCGGAGATTTCCACGGTCAATCAACCAAAAGAGGTGCTTGCTTCTTATTCCTCAAGGAACCTCGGTTGGTTTATTACAAAATTTAGTCGTCATCATGGTAGAAATGAGTTGAATGGTTGAACTTGAATTTAAATACTGATTACTTTTGCTCTACTGCATGCTGTAATCCTTGCTATAACCATTTATTGCTAGCTAGTTCTTCTGATCTATTACTGTCACATATTTGTGCTTGCTGTAATCTGCCAGTGTATGTTGTTTAAATCTTTTCAAAGTTCAGGTGTACTCTTATGTCATCCAAAATTCCGAATATATATTTCCTTTCAAATCATTGCTTTTCACATTTTCTTGCATCTCACTGTCAACCTTTAAAACTACACGGGTAATTTATTATTGCGGTGTGGTCACCCGTTTGTCACAATAATTAGCTAAGCTAATAAGTTTAAATACAAGTGTTGGAAATGCTACCTCCAATGTTACAAACTTGCAGGTGACACACACATACAAGTGTTGCACCTACTAGCTCACCTAAAATGCATTGCACACAATCAACAGATACACACACACGCACGCGCATGCACACACACACACACACATGGATATACCAACAGCATCTCCTTTGAAATACAAAGAAGACACACACACAAAGACAAAGCAACTACCCAGGGAGAACAAAGAGGAGGATGACAACTTACTTCAAGAGGCAACCACGCTGTGGACGATGACGATGCTGCCGTTTCTCCGACGATAATGCTGGCACTTCTAGGTAGAGTCATCCAAAGCAGGCCAGCCGGCTCGTTGGTAAGACTTACTCGGTAGGGTCATTTTTGAACCGAACTAAATTGGGCTATATAAATTTCGGGCTAATATTTTATTAGCCCAACCCGACTCTATGCGGGCTACGGGCCAACCCACTAGCCCATTTATTTACAAGAATATTTGGTTAAGGTATTATGCTCTCTGCAATATTTCAAACTTAATCCAGAAGTTTAACAGGATAACAAAGGCCTTGAAGTTGAAAAGAGGAGTTTCTCATTTCTGGTGTAAGGAACTCAAAATAATCGTAGTTTCTATCAATTCAATCATCCTTTGATAGACGAATATCCCCTTCAGGATAATCACACACCCAATTAAGTGAGTCTTCAGAAGGTATAAGGCAGTCTGACAAGCATATACTGCGTGCATTGGCCGGCTTGAATTGCCTATCCTTCAATCCACTTTGATAAACTTGATTAGGATTTAGCCAGTATCTGAATTTCCAATTCACGAAGGTTAGCATGCTTGTCCCCACACACATTTCCTTTGTAGTCCAGCCCATAAGTAAACATGGTAAGCCATGGTGCCAGTGATCACAAATTACACAACCATAACAACAAAAAGGATAATAAAATTAAGGGCTTCATGTTACTATACAATACAATCAAATTCCACTTTTTACTTTCAGACTTTCAGGTCCTCAGCAGCCAAATGAAAAACAAGATTAGTGACAGAGGGAAAACGTATAATGACAAATAGGATTTCTAATATTGAAAAAAATAAAATTCAATGATGTGACACTTATCTTTTCTTTAATGACAATTTCATGCTATTTGAAGCATACGAACACCCATTTGCTAAGCAATGAATATTTGCTGTAGATTTATTTATTGAATAATTATACTAATTAAAGACCCAGAAAAGAAATAGAAAATTAGAAAATCTAGGACATCTAGGAAGAAAAAAAAACACAACGAAATGCATAATAAATTGTTTAAAGTTAAACATCCTTTACAAAATTTCCTTAAGAAAAAGCACTATAAAAGAAAGCCCATTGAGAAATGGCATTTCATGCCTTAAATTCACACTTAAAAAACACTACTTGCCAATTACAGAAACTCCATTAACACAATGCACAATCAGATAAAGTTGAAAACTTTAAGATCCTTACCTTAATGGGTTTCCTTGGTTGAAACCAAAGCTTGAGTTGACAATCATGGTTATCCACTTATCCAGAAGGCTATGAAGATGACAAGAACATGGATGTCTCTGCATTGCATTTCCTGTTGTGCCTTATGATTCCACAACAAACTATTATATATCCAAAAGAAACAGGGATGTCTCTGCTCTCTTATATATCCAAAAAAACAAATATATCCAATAGTCCAACACAATAACTAATTAGCTACATCTAAGTAACATCACAAAAAGCCAAATGCATACAATAACTCCCATCATATCACAAAAAAAAAGATAGCAAGAGCCCATCATCATCATATTACAAAATATAATTTCAAAATAATGAGAACTCAAATCTTCATTCTATTTCTTCCTCTTCATCGAAAATAATGGCATGAGAACCATGAATAGGAAAATTTTTGTCATAATATTTGGTTGTGTCTTCAATCACCTTTGCATCTCCAAATGGAACAATTGCATCTACATATTAACATGCACAACACAATTAATTACAACTAATGTTTAAAAAATTATAGCAACTATTTTTATGGACTAACATAATTGATGAGAGCTTGCAACAAAATTTACCATCAGGAGAAAACCCAAGTAACCAATTGCGAGTGCATATGAGAGCTTGCAAATTTATGGACACCATACTACTTCTATACTTGTTCAAAATACGGCCACCAATACTAAAAGCGGATTCAGATGCCACTGTGGTTATTGGAATGCTCAATATATCACTAGCCATCCTTCCAAGGTCAACAAATCTAAGACTACGATCCTTCCAATATTCCAAAACATCTAAATCTTTGTGACCCATAAGCTTTGCCTCTTCTAGATAAAGATCAAGTTCATTCTTTGCAACTAACAAACTTCCTTGACTCTCTTCCTCTTCAAAGTCCTATCACATTTCAATGAAAGTAATAGAATACATACTTAAGTAGAAAGCAACAATGACAACAATTTTGAATAAAAATAAAAAAGTTTTAAATAATTTAAAGAACTAACTAAACAAACACTTACATCATAGTCGGTTGGCAAATGCGTTTTAACCTTCCTTCCATATGTTGGAGTAGAAGTACTTGCATCCATCATAGAAGAGGTTGATGCATTTTTGTTGACATATTGAGAAAAAAGCTTATACAGAGCATCCTTCACTTTGCTCAACTTCTCATTTACTATGGCCACATTAGTATGAAGTTTGGAATAAGCATACTTCAAGAATTGAAATTTCATTCGAGGGTCCAAAACACAACCAAATGCAAGAATAGTACTATACTCACTCCAATACTTGTCAAACTTGTTCATCATCTTTGAAGCCATATCTCTTATCACATCATCTTCACTCAACATATTATTTTTCAATAAAAGCTCTATCTTCCATATTTGCATAAAATACAAATTAGATGTAGGATATGTGGATCCGGAAATCATATTTGTAATTTCATAAAAAGGCTCTAAGAATTCACACATATTCTTTCCTCTTACCCATTCTTCATTAGATGGACAATGTTTGTAGTTCACATCATCCAAACTCAAGCTTACAAATGCACGCTTATACTTGATTGCACTCTCAAGCATCAAATAAGTGGAGTTCCACCTAGTGGACACATCCAAACGCAAACCAACACTACTATCAATACCACCAACTTTTTCAACACATTGAGTAAATTGTTTCATCCTTGATTCCGACACTCTCACATAT
The DNA here is from genome assembly GCA_029884595.1 of Ormosia semicastrata. Classification (NCBI taxonomy): domain Eukaryota; kingdom Viridiplantae; phylum Streptophyta; class Magnoliopsida; order Fabales; family Fabaceae; genus Ormosia; species Ormosia semicastrata. Next base: position 495,605 of record JAQQTO010000015.1, on the reverse strand, counting down.
TTCACACTCTCTCTTATTTTGTGCAATGCATCACTTGCTACCTTTAGACCTTCTTGAACTATAAGGTTCAAAATATGTGCACAACATCTAATGTGAAAGAAGTCTCCATTACACAACAAACTATTTGACAAGCAAAGTTGACTTTTCAAGATGTTCTGCATGCTATCATTAGAGGAAGCATTATCCAAAGTAATAGAGAAAACTTTTTTATCTATTCCCCACTCGTTCAAAAATTCAAATACCTTTCTTGATAGCTCATGACCGCTATGTGGAGGTTCCAAATGACAGAAGCTCAATAACTTGCTATTTAACTTCCAGTTCTCATCAATAAAATGAGCTGTTAGAGTGATATAACCACGAGTAGTGCAAGCAGTCCAACAATCAGAGGTCAAACACACTCTACTTCGACTTCTAGCTAATTGATGTTTCAATTTCTCTTTTTCAAGCAAGTAAATTTTCATGATATCAGCAGTAATAGTATTTCTAGAAATCACTGTACTCTCACCAAAAGAAAGATATTGACATAATGTCCTAAAACCACACCACTCAACACATTGAAATGGAAGATCATGTAATATGATCATTTGAGCTGTCAACTCACGCACAAAATTGTGGTCAAGCTTTCTAGACCTCATTTTATCAGCATAATCAAACATCATATCCCCCACATCCTCAAATCTTGGAATCATTAAACACTTAGAGCTGTGACGAATTAAATGAGATGTCCCTCCCTTACTTGCACAAGTATATTCTTTTCCACAAGCTTTGCATTTACACCTTTCTTTTCCATCACTAGTAACACCAATTTTGTCAAAATATTTCCAAGCATCTGAGGTTTTACTTCTAGCCCTTTTCTTTTGTGGTTCAACATTTTCATCAACTTTCGTAGGTGCATTTGAATTTTGTTGTTCCAAAATTTGACAATCATTATCAATATTGGCAGATATGTTACTCATATTGACTAGTGAGAACATAAGAACACAAAAAAAAAAAAATCAGAGCTATAAAGCAAATTACTAAAACAAATCATGCTTAAAATAAAAAAAGGCTCAGAACCACCAAACAAATCTGATAGCTTAGTAATAGTAGACTAACCTGTGGAAACGAGGAGGAAGGTGAAAGACAAGGCTGATGTTGAGCTGAGCGTGGTTGGGCTGAGACGCTGAGCTTATGGTTGGGGTTTGGTTTCGGCCGGGACAGTGGTGCAGTGGCCGGGGCGAGGCTGCGACCGGACTGAGCGTGATTGGGGTTTGGTTTCGCGGTGGCACGTGGTGGTTGTGGGTGAGAGACTGAGTGTAGTCATGGATTGTGGTAGTCGGGACATGGCTGCGGTGGTTCTCGGTAGATGTTTGCGTATCGTGCTGGCTGTATCATGGTGGCTCTGTGAATCCGTGGGTGTGATTGTGGGTCAGTGTCTGAGTGAGTATGGGGGTCGTGGGGGTCCGATCGTGTTCGTGTGTAAGTATGGGGATTGTGGTTGGTCTGATCGTGTTCGTGGTGAGTAAGTGTGGGGGTTGGACTGGTTGGTTGTGGTTGTGGTTGTGGAAGAGAAGAGCCCATCATAGTAGTGATTGACTGTCATTGACATTGAGTGAGTGTATGCGAGTGGCAGAGTGGGTGGCTGGCTGGCTGTCGAGAGGAGAGGCTCGAGACGGAGCCGTAGCAGACTAGCACGTAGCAGGCTAGCAGCCATTGCTAGCTATGCCGCCCAAGTGCCCAACCCCCTTAATCCCTTATCTAGTTATCCGGGTTATCCCCCATCTAGCCTTGAGCCTTCCCGTGAATCTCGTCGCCTCTTTTAGTTTTAGTCTTCAATCTTCACTCAACACATTCACTCATTCAAAAGAAAGCCTCTGCCTCCCTATATTTCCCATCCATCAAATCCCATCAGACCATCACAGCATCACCCTTTCTTTTCTTTTCTTTTTTCACGTATTCCCGTTTTCCTTTGTACTCCTCTGTAAGTTTGTATAGCAGCAGTATAGGCAATTAGGCATTATTAGGCCATTTGCATTGCATAGCATTAAATGCTTCGGTCTGTGTCAAAGTTTTTTTAATTTTTAATTTTATTAATTTTTAAAGTTAATTGGGCTATTGGGCTGACCCGATTCAAAACGGGTCAACCCAAATTCGGGCCGGGCTTAAATGGGCTGAATTTTATCGGGTCATTTTTTTTTCGATCTTATTTATTTTAGCCCAACTCATACAATTTATCGGGTTATTGGTAGGCGACGTCGAGCTGGCCATTTTGACACATTCTACTTACAGGACAACGATCTCGAAGTCTTAGCCAAGAGGTTCTACGACATGCTTCTGAGAGAAGTTCTAGATTGAGGATTTTCTGATTGTCTGAGAAAAGGAAAAAAGAAAGCAAATGAACACTGAAGAGCGTGACAAATGGAGGGAAATGTGGAGAGAATAGGGGAAATTTGAGAGGGAGAAAGGGACGGATAAAAGGGGGAAATTTGAGAGGGACACTGCGTTGGGAGAAAGGGGGAAAGTTGAAGGAGAAAGTGAGGGGGGGAGAGAGGGAAATGAAAAGGCGATTCGTATGCACAGTGACGTCGCAACATACGGTGTTAAAAGTGGTGTTTTTGTTCGCGGTAAGATAATCGGATTGCATACATTATTATTATATATACATTAACTTATATAAAATTGTAATTTTTTGTAATTGAATATATATATATATATATATATATATATATATATATAGGGCATATCTAATGAAAGAAATTTTTATTATGAGAGAATGAGATGAGTAAATTTTGATCATATAATCATACATGAATGATTAAGATTAAAAATTACTTAAAAGTCATGTGACCACTTTAAAATGTCACATGAATTTATGTTTCAATATTAATCATTCATGTAAGATTTAATGGTCTAGATTCACTCATCTCACCTTTTACGATAAACACTTTTATCACCAAATACATTATATATGTGTTTGTGTGTGTGTGTGTGTGTTATATCGGTGTAAGACTTGACATTTTTACACTACTTAATAATTATCTATAGAATGTGACTTTTATCTATCCAACTGTGAATTATAACTATTTATTACCTTGATTATTTGTGTCAAATTTTGTAAAAATTGAACATCAATAAGACTATAATCAAATGGTTCTTATTTTTATATATTTCAAAAGTATATATTACATTAATCTTGACATTTATCAATGAAGTACTAAATAATTTTGGATTAATGTAAAATTTCATAAATATGATCTATATGATAGGAACTTTTAATCCAACGGCAGATTTAGTGAAAAAATTATTCAATAAAAAATTATTCCATAATGTAAGAGTAACTTTGATTTACATTGATATAACTTGATACATACTATATATATATATATATATATAGGAGACATATCTAGTGAGAGGAGTTTTTATTGTGAGAGGGTGAGAGGAATTAATCTTGACCATACAACCATACATGGATGGTCAAGATTAAAAAGTTAGTTGAAGGTCATGTGATCACTTAAAAAGTCACATGCATTTATCTTATAATCTTGACCATTCATGAAAGATCCAATGATCAAGATTCACTCTCTCACCTCTCATGATAAACACTCCTCTCAATTGAATAAGATCCTATATATATATATATATATATAGTTATTCGTGACCTTTTAATATCAAACATATAAAATTTGAATTTAATTCATTTATATAATCAAATCTAAATTTAAATTTAAACTTATTTATTTAATTAAACAAATGAACTTAATTGAATATTTACCGAGTAAGTTCAAAGAATTTACAAATAGCTTAACTCATTTACACATCTAATCCACAAGCGAATACAAAGGAGCTTAGCATTAAGAGGAAAAAAGGAGGAGCCCCGTTTTTACTTTCATCATGGACTTAGCTAAATGTTAATGGCTTCTTTACTCTGGTGTATTATAAGGTTTTTTTTTTTGGTGGTTAACACTCTCCTCTGCTTTATGAAAAGCACATAACTCAGCCATGCAATACGCTTTTGTTTCTTCTCTTCTTTCCTCTCCTATTCAACCACAATGATCACCTCAAAACTCCAACTCCAAATCAAACTATCACTATTTTCTTCTCCTTTTTGTTCCTCTACTTTGCTTCACCTAAATTCCATTGCTCCCCCCTTCGTAGCAGCCACCACCGAGGGAGGCGGGCACTTCAAAGTGAGCAATGAATTTTTGCATTCCCCATTCATTGCTTTTCCTTGATGGCTGAAACCCCATCCTTTAAAACCCCAGTGGACGGCTGCAGAATTGACAAATGAGAACCCAGAGAGAAGCTCCCACCGTTGGGAATGGGCACACATTCTCACACATTCTTCTTCATTGGTGGTGCTGAATGCTGAAAGCAGGCATTAACGAACTAAATTTTGTTTTAGCCAATCCATAATTGGTGAAATATGAAACACAGAAATTATAAATCCTTCACCAAATATTACAAGCAAATCCTGCACCCAACATGAAAAAATTGCTATTTGATATTGATGGTTCTTTGGACTCACTCCTTTTCTTCTCTACTTTCTCTCTATAGGAGCTACAGAAACCTATACAGCCAAGGCTATGGCGTGAAAATTAAAGAACTGAGCACAACTCTATTCAACAATGGCTTCAGTTGCGGAGCATGCTTCGAGATCAAGTGTGCTGATGACTCAGAAAATTATATATATATATATATATATATATATATATATATATATATATATATATATATATATATATAACGCATTTAGTAAAAAAAATATTTATTATAAGAAGTGAAAAAAATAAATTTTGACCATTAGAACATAAATATGTGACTTTTTAAAGTAATCACGTGATTTTTAAATAATTTTTAATCTTAATCATCTATGTATAATTGTATGATCAAGATTTATTCATCTCACTCTCATAATAAAAACTCTTCTCATTAAATATATCTATCTCACACTCTCACAATAAAAATTCTTCTCATTAGATGTCTCATATATATATATATATATAATAAAAGCCTAAAATGTGAAAAAGGGAGGGGGGGGGGGGAATAACACTTTGAACAGCCAAGGTAATTTGATGTTGGTGTGGTTGTAAGGACAAGAATTCAAATCTGGGATCTGCAAACTCATTTCGAGTTTGGAGTGTTTAATGCAATGCGGTATGAGTGACATTTTCTGTGGATGCCAAAAGGTAAATTAAAAAAAACATAATAATAAAGGCTATTATAAGCGGCCAACCACAAAATGAAGAAAAAAATGATAAATAAAAAACCTACAATTTACCTCCAAACTTTTAATTAGTGTTATCTGCCCCCATAATTTATATGAATGTGCAATTTTCCAACTTCCATCTCAGTGTTGTTAAAATTGATGATAAAATGCAATAGCTGAGGAGATAAATTGTATCGATTACAAACTCATCTACCTCAACTTTGCTTGCTTTGGTTTGATTTAGCACCACGCTTACTAAATTTTGTTAAGATGTATGCCATGGCTACTTTAGCACCTAGGCTAGAGTGACCACGAGACAGGCAGATTGCACCCCCTAGAAGCAGCAAACTGTTGGCTAGCAACTTTCTTGATGGCCTTGAGATCATCCGCACTTGAGATTCGTCAGTAAATTGATCATGAAGGGTAGTAGGATGTGCTGGAGATATGCTGCTCGTAATTGGGTCCAACCAAGCCGGTACCTACACACAGGAGATTGTTAGTCACAAACATGAGTCTACTTGGAATTCCACAGTCAACAATCAAGCAGGATCTGCCCATAACAAATAAAAGAGATGAATGCTATTCCACCAAGTGGTGGCTAGTTCCATATATATAGAGAGAGAGAAAGAGAGAGAGAGGGAAAAGTTCAATTTACTCCGTTGAACTTTGGAACATGTGCACTTTGGTCCTTAAACTTTAAAAAAATGCAACTCGATCCCTAAGTTTTTTAAAATGTACACTTTGGTCCTTCTATTAATTTTTCCATCACTCTCTTAACAGAAATGGTCACGTGCAAGGCACATGACTAGATTTGTACCAAATTTATCAAGTTAAAAAAGGGAAAAGTCCAATTTATCCCCTTGAATTTTAGATCATGTGCACTTTAGTCCTTAAACTTAAAAAAGGTGCAACCCAATTCCTAAAGTTTCTAAAATGTGCATTTTGGTCAGATAGCTTAAAATCGTGTGACAAACACGAGAGCCCCTTCCACTTACTCTAATACCCTTCCCCCTAAATTCAATGAAACCTTAATACAATTCCCTCCCAATCTCAATGAAACTCTAATACAATTCCCCCAATCACAGTCTCAATTAAATCCAATTTCACACGATTATCCCATAATTTGTTGAGAACTTCCTAAACCAACCAATAAGCCCATTTTCTTTTATTAATTATAATAACCAAACAACCCATGTTGGACACACTCACGAGAGGACCCATAGAAATGAATAACTGAAAAGATAAAGTGGGTGTTGGCACGACGATGGCAGAGGCTTACAAGTGGGGACTATTGGTTATTGCAGTTCCATGGTGAATTTGAGAAGGTGTTGCAATGCATGAGGTACTCTGTTTGTGCTACATGACATCTTATTGATGGTGCTACAGAAAGCTTGGTGTGTCTCTGGTTCATGGTGGGCGTGCATGGTCAGTTTGACGGTTTAATGGAGGAATGGCTCTACAATGGTGGGCATTTTGGGCCACTGGGCAGAGGGTGATGCACGTTGGCTGGGTTTCATTGAGGTTGGGGGAAGTGTAAGTGGAAGGGGCCTCATGTGTTTGTCATGATTTTAAGTTGTCTGACCAAAGTGTATATTTTAGAAACTTTAGAGATCGTGTTGCACCTTTTTAAAGTTTACGGTCTAAAGTACACAAAACTCAAAGTTCAGGGGGGTCAATCAGACTTTTTCCTTTTTTAACTTAAGGGCAAATTTGACACAAATATGGTCATGTGCCTTGCGCATGACCATTTCTGTTAGAGAGTGACAGAAAAACTAACAGAAGGACCAAAGTGCACATTTTAGAAACCTTAGGGATTGGTTTACACATTTTTAAAATTTAAGGACCAAAGTGCATATGACCTAAAGTTCGGGGCGTAAATTAGAATTTTCCCATAACATATATATATATATATATATATATATATATATATATATAGAGAGAGAGAGAGAGAGAGAGAGAGAGAAGGTAGGAAACCCCTACAGGGATCCAAGTGGGAAATGGGAAAATGGGATCAAAACCCCCACCTTGAACACCACAGCCTCTTGTGACCACGGGAGGTGCCATTAAGCTACAAGGCCATTGGTGGCTAGCCCTATAGAATAATGCTACTTACACACATATCAACTCACATCTGGACAGTTTTCACCATTTGATTATAGTAGGCCTCACCTCTTTTTCTGTACACTTACATTCTGATTTTGCCAACTAATCCCAGATGTGAGAGGTATTGATGTGTATCTAGCATTTTTCGTTCTATATTTTCATTGCATTTCAGTCACCATTTTTGATATGACACTAGCTATTACTTCTGCCGAGAATGAAATTGTTAGATTCCAACCTAAAACCAATTGGCAATAAGAGGAGTGGCCCAACAGATATATAAATTGCATCCGGAAGATTGAGGCAGGCGATGTGGAACTCTTAACACCCCCGTCCACAGATGCCTGGACGGAACAGGCGAGCCTAACGAAATAGACGACACAGGAAGATGGGAGTGGCTCTGATACTATGTTAGATTCCAACCTAAAACCAATTGGCAATAAGAGGAGTGACCCAACAGATATATAAACCGCATCCGGAAGATTGAAGCAGACGATGTGGGACTCTTAACAGAAATGATTAAAATCGAATTAATGGCTTGTTTCCATACAACATGATATGATCTTGCCTGCAGGAAAATAGAAAATCTACACTTTGCTGCAAAATTTCCACAGGGGTTACCTTCATTCTGTCAAGAAAACCAATTTAATGTAAATGAAAGCTTACTGTTTCTCTGCACTCGAATTGCATGAGATCAGTATCTCTTTTAAGAACAAAATACAGGTTAAATGCATCAAGTGATGTAGAACATAAAAAGAAAGTAATATTAATTTTTAAAATATGGGTTTGCATTTATTATAATTTTGGAAAATTAAGAATTTGGTTTGCAAGCCAACTTTTAGATATGCGATGTCAGAAAAAAGAGTCAAGAACAAGTGATAGAGAAAAACCATTAGCCTCATACTGCTAGGAATCTCAGAATCACATCAAGAAAAGAACTATTAGCCTACCATTTTCAAAGGTTTGAGACTTCAATTGCATTCATAGATAAAATTCATTGATGCCAAAGAGCTCGAACAGAAATGTAAAGTTTCCCCAAGACATAACCCTAATGGGACTTGGAAGAACTGTTATATCCAACTCCAATAAGAAAATAAAGACATTAAAAAGCCCAAAGGGCTGGACTGGACCAAAAGACAGAAAATAAAACAAATGCATGGACCTCCATGGAAGAAACCAAGGGCCAAAATATCTCCCAAAACTAGCTGCAAACAGGAACCTATGAACGGTACCACTAAAGTGACGATAATAATATCATGAACAGTGCCAGTGTGCCACTATTAAAAACTCAATTTAACTCCTGAAAGAACATGCTTCATTGTCATCCCACAAATAAGTGCTGGGTTTTATAAATCTGCTCATTTTTGTCCTGCCTATAGTTGATTTCTACCACTAAAACATCAGGAGGAATCTATCACATCATAGAAGTTGATTAATAGGTCAATGGTGTTATAATAAGCCATCAGGAACATTTCATTTGAAGTCTAAAGCAAACCCACCTCGAGCAACATTCCCATAATTATAATACAAGGCATCAACATGGAAAAATAGGAAGGTTTAAATCAGGAAATACATTAAATGATAATATGTGAAACTAACAACACTGACCTTCTGCATTAAATTGACTGAAGTGGTAACTGAACTAGATGACTGAGAGCTTATAACAGAGTATCTTCTAAGTGCATTATCCATCTTGCATACATAATTCCATATGCCCTTGGAAAAAGCCAGCTTTGCCATATCCACATTCAAACCAGCATCTTCTTGATGAAACATTGTGATCTCACAGGCATTTCTACCAGGTACTGTAATTATATAAATGCCAGTCATAAAGTAGTCACTTTATATGTTAAAAAATTCACTCATTGTTGAGAAACAATGAAATATAAATTAAAAGGGAGCACAAGTATATCACAGGGTGCATCAACAGTGTTGATTATTGTATATTCTGATCTGATTGTGATTAGATTAGGATTCTATTTTGATTTGATTTTTCTGTTAGTTAACTATATCCCTATAGTTTACGAAACTCCTATTATTATGGGATATTGATTGATCCCCTTTGTAATTCCTTGCTGTATATATTGAATGAGTGCTGAGAGGATTCCTCTCAAGCAATTCCAGCACATCAAGTAACAGAAATTCCAATCAAATATGTGGAGATAGAAATAGGTTATCATGGTATTGTTCAATTTAGTACAAATTTTATAAAGAAATGACACATGAAGTTAAGAGATTTTCAACCACTTTTGTGAGGATCAGAAATGATAACATTAGAAAGGGAAAAATTCCCAGTGGATATATTCCTTTCATAAAGTTTCATTGTTTAATGAAAGAAATGAAATAAGCCAGGAACCGACCTTTTCTTATTCGCCAGCCAGATCTAAAAAACTCAATACGCACATATTTTCTCTGCCGTGGTGCCAAAGGATGCTCACATTCCTAACAAGGTTCACAACCAAAAATGGAAAGAAGAAAATAATCAAGTAATTCATTGCATGGAGTGGAAGACATCAAGCATTCAAGCACAATCAAAAGCGTATAAAAGAAAAATCTAGTTTTTTCTTTTCTTTCCAATTCCTTGTATGCATTCCTCAGATAAACTAGTAAGGAATCTCACAATTATCATCTTCCACAAATAAAGGTTGTATTTTCTATTGATTTTCAATATGCTCTGTCACTGTATTTCCCTTGCAAGTATGATTAACAAAAGGATAAAGTTCAAGATAGGAACCTGCATATTGTCTCAATATACATGTTGGAAATGATATCATGCAATTAATGTAGTGTTGGAAATGGTAACAATAATTAATATAGCATTGGGAATACTAGGAGTTAATGTAGCATTGGAAACAATAGGGTCCTAGGAAATAGTTCAATTCATATTTATTGTTCTTGTAAATACAAGTTGTATTTATTCCTTCATGTATATAAATATCAGCATGCTGAGTGCAAATCACTCAAGCAATTCACAAACACTTCCTGAATCTATTCTTACGCTTCTTAGTCTATATTAGAACTTGAAGAATATGAATACTGTATATTATTTCTCAGTAGAATGCCTACAATTGAGGTAATATATAGAGGAAGCTGTACATTAAACTAGCCTAGAGAATAAGCAACACTAAAAACAATGTCTACACTAAAAACATGAAAACGTGGGAATAACGAGGCCACCGTCCATTGTCCACCATCCAACACATTGTCCAACACTCCCCCTCAAGCTGGTGAATATATATTCTCCATTCCCAGCTTGGATACAATCGTCTAAAATGCTGGACTACTCAACCCTTTTGTTAGTACATCAGCAAGCTGATCTTGTGTAGACACATAGGATGTACAGATTAAACCACTCTCTAGTTTTTCTTTGATAAAATGTCTATCAACCTCAATATGCTTTGTCCGATCATGTTGTACCGGATTGTGCGCTATGCTGATTGCAGACTTGTTATCACAATAAAGTCTCATCGGACCATCCCACTTGATCTTCAGATCTTCAAGAATAATCTTCAACCATAGTAGTTCACACACACCTTGAGCCATAACTCTGAATTCTGCCTCCGCACTAGATCGTGCTACCACATTCTATTTTTCACTTCTCCAAGTCACCAAATTTCCACCAAGAAAGGTGCAATATCCTGTAGTTGATCTTCTGTCCACTAGTGATCCAGCATAATTCGCATCAGTGTATGTCTCAAGTACCACACCTGCATTTCCCTTAAATAATATATCTTTTCCTGGTATTCCCTTAAGGTACTGTAATACTCAATATGCTGCTCGCAAATGAGATTCTTTTGGACTGTGCATGAATTGACTAACCACACTTACTGCATATGCTATATCAGGCCGGGTGTAGGATAAATAGATAAGTCTTCCCACCAGACGTTTATACATTTCTCTATCAACTGCAGCATCTTCCTCTGCCTGTCCAAGCTTCATATTGGAATCTATAGGAGTACTTGCCGATTTGCATGCTATATGACGTGTCTCTTTCAGGAGATCCATAACATACTTTTGTTGGAAGATGAATATACCTTTCCTAGAATGAGCAACCTCAATTCCAAGAAAGTATTTTAACCTTCCTAATGCTTTAATCTCCAGTTCCTTGGCTAAGCACTGACTCAGAATAAGTTTCTCCTTGGCATCATCTCCTGTTACTATTATGTCATCAACATACACCAAGAGAACTGTGACTCCCCCTGAAGGAGAGTGTTTAACAAACAGTGTGTGATCCCCTTGGCTTTGTTTGTACCCCATAGCCAACATGATTCTAGCAAACCTTCTAAACCACGCTCGCGGTGATTGCTTGAGGCCATATAAGGCCTTTTTTAACTTACACACAGTATTAGGCCATGCAAATTTCTTCCATATCCTGGTGGGACCTCCATGTAGACTTTTTCTTCGAGATCTCCATGTAAGAAAGCATTCTTGACATCAAACTGTTGTAAATCCCAACCATAATTAGTTGTCAATGCCAATAATACCCGAACTGTGTTCATTTTTGCAACTGGTGCAAAAGTCTCCTGGTAATCAATTTCATAAGTTTGGGTATATCCTTTGGCAACGAATCGTGCCTTATACCTTTCTACGGATCCATCTGCTCTATATTTCATAGTGTACACCCATTTACAGCCCACAATTTTCTTCCCTGCCGGTAGCTGCACTAGCTCCCAGGTTTTATTCTTTTCCAATGCCTCCATCTCTTCATTCATGGCTTGTTTCCATTTTTCATTGGGCAAGGCCTCGGGTAGGGTGGTAAGGATGGCAATGGTATTTAGGCTTATAAGGAAGGCTTTATGGGATGGTGAGAAATTCTCAAAGGACAAGTGTGCAAGAGGATATAGTGGCCGTTTTGTGCACTCTCTAGTTCCTTTCCTGATGGCTATAGGAAGATTTTGGTCACTACTATCAACATGAAATTCAGTTTCTTCTTGCAATGAAGGGTTAGAAACTATTACCTCATTCGAAGGCTCCAAGTTGGACTCTTGGGCCTGCACAGGTTCAGGAACAACCATCTTCCTTCTTGTGAACACCTTGCCTTTGTCATACCTTACATTCTCAAGAGCAGACTCAGCCATTGGGTCAGGAATGGTTTTGGACACAGGTTCAAAAGGAATGACTTCAGGAGGAATGTTAGGGACAACAGGAAGGTCATGAGAAGGACCATTAGACACAGGAAGTAAGGACAAGTCAAGCAGGAAATCTTCCTTTCCTTCATTGACTTCTCCCCCTGAAGATAAGGATGGGAAAAATAAGGCTCTTCTTCACTGAATGTAACATCTCTAGAGACATAGAATTTTTTGGATGGAGGGTGATAACACTTGTACCCTTTCTGGGTTGAAGAATAGCCCACAAAGATACATTTTAGAGCCCTCGGGTCAAGTTTCCTCCTGTTTGGACTGTGAACATGGACAAAAGAGACACATCCAAAAATTTTAGGAACAATATTATTGGAAGTTTGTAGATCAGGATAAAAGGTGGAGAGGACATCCATAAGACTCTTGAACCCCAAGGCTTTAGTGGGCAAGCGATTTATAAGATGAGTAACTATCAGAACAGCTTCCCCCCAGAAGGACTTAGGGACATTTCTCTGAAATAATAGGGCTCGGGTTTTTTCAAGAAGATGACCATTTTTTCGCTCTGTTAACCCATTTTGTTGAAGGGTATGGACACAAGATGATTCATGGATTATTCTTTCTTTCTGGAAAAAATGCATAAGAGTCTGATTAAAGTAGTCTTTAGCATTATCAGACCTGAATCGTTTAATACCCACCCCAAATTGATTTTTAATCATGGAACAAAAATTTGGGAGAACAGTACTAATATCAGACTTGTGTTTGAGTAGGAAAATCCAAGTAACACGTGTACAGTCATCAATAAAAGACACAAACCATCTTGCCCTAGAGTCACTAGGAATGGAAGAGGGACCCCAAACATCACTGTGAATAAGAGAAAAAGGAACAGAACTTCTTGCATCACTAATTGGAAAATTGACACGCTTATGTTTAGCAAGTTCACATACTTCACAATGAAATTGTTCAACATCAAGACCTTTAAACAAAGAAGGAAAAAGACTCTTAACAACAAAAAGGATGGATGACCTAATCTACGGTGAACAAGCCAAATTTTGTCTGTTTTGGTTGAAAGAAGTTCTGAGGTTAAAGAATATGGGTGTTCAAGTCTGCTCTTGGTCCTATTTACCTGACAAGGTGTTTCAAGGAGGTAGAGGTCATCCTGCTCCCTAGCACGTCCAATCATCTTCCCCAAATCCTTGTCCTGAAAAACACAATGATCATTGTAAAAAACCACTTTGCAAGATACATCTTTAATTAATTTCTGAACAGAAATTAGATTTGTGGACAGTTTAGGGACGTGAAGGACATTTTTTAAGGTTACTAAGGGGCTTAGTTGGACATCTCCTACACCGGCTACAGTAGTCAAGGAACCATCAGCTGTGGATATTTTCTTATTGCTTGGACATGGAGAATAGGTGGAAAAAATAGTGGGGTTGTTAGTCATATGGTCTGTGGCTCCTGAATCCATAATCCAGGATTTGGTAAAAATTGTACCCGAGACATTGAATCCAACAGAAAAAGGTAACTTACCTGAATAAGTCAAAGAACAAGTACCTGAGAGCTTTTCAAGGCTGTGTAGAGAGACATTTAAAACCTCACCTTTGGTTGACATCATAAGAGACAAGTAATAGAGTCAAGGTAGAGAAATAGACCTTACCAAAGGAACAGAACTGTAACAGACGTAAATTCTGGCCAAATAGAGAAGGTGAACGAATGAGCCCACTATCCAAACAGCCTTGGACGGAAAAAGAAATGAGTTTCTGTTTTGGGTACTTACAATACGAGTCTTTTTGGTACTTGTTTCAGATCTTGTTTGGGTACTGTTTTGATATTGTTTGGGCACTATTTTGGTACTGTTCATGGGTTCTGTTTAGGTGGCAATGGACGGAAAATGGAATGGGTACTGTTTGGGAACTGTTCATGGGTACTGTTTATGAATACTGTTCACGGGTTTGATTTAGGTGGCAATGAAGGCCAAAGAGGAATGTTCAGCAAAAAGGCAATGAAGGCCAAAAACACAGTTTGGTTGGCCATGAAGGCCAACCGAAAAAAAATTCAGCGGAAAACAAAATCAGTCTCGGATCGGAACTTGCTCTGATACTATATTAGAATTTGAAGAATATGAACACTGTATATTATTTCTCAGTAGAATGCTTACCATTGAGGTAATATATAGAGGAAGCTGTACATTAAACTAGCCTAGAGAATAAGCAACACTAAAAACAATGTCTATACTAACAACATGAAAACGTGGGAATAACGAGGCCACCGTCCGTTGTCCACCATCCAACAGTCTATCTTCAAGTATACACACACCATCTGAAAGATATCATGCGGGAGGTTATGAACAGATAGGTGAAAGGAATGGAGAATAGGGCTACTTCAGACATACAGAACAACTGCTTGCCAATATCAACCAAGATGTATAAAAGCTCTACCAAACTAAGCATGAAGGTCATGCAATGGTTCAGAGCTTCTATCTAAACATGCATAGAATGAGAAATCAGAATAATTTGATGTGCAAATATTTCAGTACTTAGTGTACAAGCCCCAACCTAATGAATCTCCAAAGTCCAAATAGACAGAGAACAGGGAAAATATACAAATTGATAATTACTAGTGTATAGTATTACATGCAAACAGCAGTGTCTTCTAAGTTATAATCTCTAGTTTCTTGACAAAGAAATTTTTCTAAGAACTTGATTGTTACTTTTTCCTACATAGATTATTCCTGTCTTTAAGAATTCACGAGTTCTGAGAAACAGTGAGAAAGTGCAAGAAAGTGAGGGAAAATGAGAAAGAGGAGAGCGAGAAAGAGAAGAAGTAAGAGCTAGAAATCTGAACTGAAAATGTAAATGTCATAACTAACTGAGATCTGAACCAGATCTCAACACTTTATACACAAGTCTGGAACCCTCTAGAAGATCTAGAAACTAAGCTGCCTGCACTCTATTCCAACAGAATACAACTGTCACTTAACTAACTGTACATGTAAGCTTACATAAGCAACGGATCAGCATAACATACTCTAACACTGTCAAATGACAGGGCACAAAAAACAGGTGAAGAGAAATAGGGAGGGAGAGATATAGCTGCAACAACATCCATATATGAATGCAATTATTAACATATGGGGCATAACAATGTGCATAATGCTAATCAGTAGCTAGCAATTATTTACATTATTATATGCAAAACCACGATTGGGTGTATTACCTTCATAAAACAGTAGAAAGTGTTATCCCTCCCCTCCCACAACTTCCAGGCTAGCACATATTCTCTAGGCCTCAAAAGAGGGAACTTTTTAACTGTACGTCCAACTTCAACACCCTCAGATTCGTCCACCTGCAATTGATTATGCTCAACCAGGGTCTTATCCCACTGCTTTCTGTAATCATTGTCCATATAGAAGTTTCTTAGCATCTCAGAGGAAATATCATTGAACATAGTCACGCTCAAATATCTCAGGGGACCATTCTGCAACATCAATGGAGAAAAAACTATATAGTTCATGAATCATTTTAAAAAACATACTTTTATCATATGTGTATTGAAATTACTAAATTAGAAGCTATCAAATTTAAGATCACACGCTGGAAGGACAAACCAAGAACCAGATGTAACCTCCTGACATTATTAATTAATAATGTCAATTAACAGAAAAGAAAAGAAAAAGACTTAATTGTGTATGAAAGAGATTATCAACTAAAAGTTACTATTTTTCCTTAACTTGGACATAATTAAGTTGCTAATGAACTATAGAAGAATATGCTGATTAAAGGATAAAGTGCACCAATGGATGGTTTGACTCTGTATTTGTGTGTCTGAGCCTCCCTGCACATTGTGTGAGAGAGAAAAGGGGGAAACACAGGGAGATGTTTTACTCATCATATCACAACTAAAGCTTCCTAAACTTCAGATCAACAGACACAGAACATTTATGAAAGCAACATATTATAATTACAACAAAAAAGCTATGAGTTCACATTCCCAGAATAACCATGACCAATTCAAGTGTCTGCACTCCAGTTGAATTAAGTATAAAATCAGTAACCTTAGGCTTGCAACATTTCGCATTGTAGCATAGATGATGGTTTCTTTTATCTATAACATCTTCCCATTTATTACTCTCATTGAGCTTCTCATCCAAAATCTCCTTTAGAAACTTCAAATCTGCGTCCACCACAAATTTTGAGGTTCTGCAAGAGTAAACAAAAAGCTTCCACATAGTCAAATCAACTCATTATGCACCTGAGTCTATGCTCGTTAGTGACAGCAAAGACACAACTATGAATATGATCCAAAGTAGTGTATGTTAAAACTGAAAAACTTAGTGCTAAAATTTTTGGTGATAAAAAATCAAGCACTGAATTTGTATGCCTGAAAAAATTTTCATTTTGAGTGCTGAACTGAATGAGTATTAAAGGAAAATATTTGTATGTGATAAAATAAATCATACAGTATTAAAGTAAAGTATTATCATTTAATTACTTAAATAAGGAAATGTTAGCTACTGAATTTATTATGTAACCTTCCATGTGCTAAATGTTTTCAGCACTTTTTCACTTAATTTCACTCTTGGTAGGTGTTAAACAAACACCAAATCATTTTTAGTGCTGAAACATTTCATTTTCAGCACTAAACTGAGTTTTCAAAGAGCCCCTTAGTTAAGATTCCTAAACGCTACAAAAGAATAAAGTATTAAACCATCAAATGTTTCTGATTTACAATGCTATTTTTTCATTGAATGATTCATTGCAGCCACCTAAGCAAATATAATTGTAGAAGTCTAACAAACCAAAAGTTTCATAACTCATGTAGAATTATAAAGAAGGGCAAAAGGATTGAGAGGAAAAAACCATTTCTATTAAATATATAATTGAGTAATCCTTGTTCCGCATGTTTGACAGGCAAATGGGCTGTGACAGCCTGTACTACAATGTAGTATAGTTATATCCAATTGATACAACAACAACAACAACAATCAAGCTTTTTCTCAGTAGGTGGGGTCGGCTACATGGATCAAACGACGCCATTATACCTTATCATAAACTAAGTCTTTAGAAATGTCATTCAAATCTAAATATTTTTTAATCGTTTCATCTATAGTTTTTCTTGGTCTCCCTTTACCTCTAACTATTGGGCTATCCTCCACCAAATCTACTATCCTTACAGGGGCTTCTAAGAGTCTTCTCCTTACATGTCTAAACCACCTAAGGCGAGATTCTCCCATCTTTTCCACAATATATGTTACCCCTATTTTCTCTCTAATGTATTCATTCCTAATCTTATCTTGTCTTGTATGGTCACACATCCATCGCAACATCCTCATCTTCGTGACACTAATTTTATGCTCTTGCTAGCTTTTTACCGCCCACCATTCAGTACCATACAATATCGCGAGTCTTATAGCTGTGCGATAAAATTTACCCTTAAGCTTGAGAGACACTTTTCTATCACAAATAACTCCTGAAGCACTCATCTATTTCATCCATCCAACTTGAATCCTATGGTTTACATCTCTCTCTATCTCTTCGTCATTTTATATGATAGATCTAAGATACCTAAACCGTGTAACTTGTGGTATGGTATGGTCTCCAATTTTCACCGCTAAGCTAGCATTAGTACGCTTCTTACTGAACTTACATTTCATATACTCTATCTTACTCCTACTTAGACGGAAGTCATGTTCTTCCAAAGCTCGTCTCCATAGTTCTAGTTTCTCATTTGTTTCGTCTCTCGACTCTCCAACTAAGACTATATCATCTGCAAAAAGTATGTATTGTGACACCGGCTCTTGGATATGTGCAGTAAGCACATCCAAGATCAAGGTAAAAAGATATAGACTCAAAGTTGACCCTTAGTGCAGTCCTATAGTTATAGAAAAATCTTCTGTGACCCTACCCTATGTTCTCACACTAGTTTTAGCCCCATCATACATATCTTGGATTGCTTGAATATATGCGATATAAACTTCTTTC
This sequence comes from Ormosia semicastrata, assembly GCA_029884595.1. NCBI lineage: Eukaryota > Viridiplantae > Streptophyta > Magnoliopsida > Fabales > Fabaceae > Ormosia > Ormosia semicastrata. The sequence continues at coordinate 477,264 of JAQQTO010000015.1, read as the reverse complement.
TTCTCTAAAGCCTTCCACAAGACCTCTCTCGGAACCCTATGATAGACTTTTTCTAGATCAATGAAAACCATGTGTAGGTCTTTTTGCTTCCTCCGATACCTCTCCATCAATCTTCGTAGAAGATAGATTGCTTCCATGGTTAACCTCCCAAGCATAAAACCAAATTGATTATCTGAAATATGAGTCTCTTGTCTTAATCTCCGTTCAATTACTCTTTCCCATAACTTCATGGTATGACTCATGAGCTTAATCCCTCTGTAATTTGCACAGTTTTGTATATCTCTCTTGTTCTTATAAATAAGGATTAAAGTATTTCTCCTCTATTCATTTGGCATTTTCTTAGACTTCATTATTTCGTTAAACAGCTTTGTGAGCCAGCTTATACCTTTCTCTCCTAGGCACTTCCATTCCTCAATAGGTATATTATCCGGTCCGACCGCTTTTCCGTTATTCATCCTCTTCAATGCTTCTTTTACCTCAAACTCCCAAATTCTACGATAAAAGGTTTTATTTTGGTCCTCCTCTCTAGTGTTTACAATGTCTGAGTCTCCTAAAGTCCCATGTCCCTCATTATATAACTTTTGAAAATAACCCTTCCATCGATCATTGATGTCTTGTTCCGTAAACAAGACTTTACCCTCTTCATCCTTAATGCATTTCACTTGATCCAAGTCTCTTGTCTTCTTTTCCCTACTTTTAGCAAGCCTGTAAATATTCCTTTCTCTGTCTTTGGTGCCCAAAAATTGATATAACCAGTCGAACGCTTTAACTTTCGCCTCGCTCACCGCCTTCTTAATATCTTTTTTTACTGCCTTATACTAATACAAATGAATAACACTATTCCAACAATTTATAATAATGCCTAACAATTAATGCATAACATAAATAAGAAAACTAATACTAATCTTCACACTATTCCAACAATTAATAATAAAAATAGTATAAAGCATAACAAAACCAATGTAAAGGAAGAGCTCGAATTACATTAGAGGCTAGGAAGCTATACCTCCGCCCTCCATCCATGCACACACACACACATGAAAAAAAGAAAGAAAATTCATAATTCAATAGAATTGGACCCTTCAATCATTATTCTTTTTCTTAAAGCCTAATTAGCTTCCATTTGGTCCCTCAATTTCCATATTCGCATACTAATAACTTTGTAAATAACTTTGATTTGTAATGCAGAATTAGAAAATTGCAAAAATAAGTTTTACACAATCTCAAATAAGTTAGTTATTGATTTATGCAAGGTAATGTGAGTAGTGATGCAGATGCACTAGCATAAAGAAAGCCTAAGTTTAAAGATCATATTTTGTTTTACCAATAATTATGCAGATAATTGCAATATTTCAAAATACCTTACAATAATATAATTGTTTAGGATTATTAGGATTAGAAAGCTGTTACTTTAGTTAATTGAACTTTTCAGTCCTAGGGGTATTTTATTACACCAAGAAAGCATAACTATAAAGACCAAATTGTCTAGTATTGTTTTTTGCATATGATTATGGACCTGAGAATAATATTCCAAAGACCTAACTACACCATAATTGTTTAGAATTATTAGGGTTAACAATCTGTTACTTAAGTTATTTTATCTTCAATCCAAGGACTATTTTCGTACATCACAAAAGCATAAGTATAAAAATCAATTACTCTCATAATTTTAGTTTTCCTATGAGTTTTGGTTGATTGTAATATTCCTAAGACCCTACTAGATCACAATTGCTGATGGTTATTAGGATTAAAAAGCTGTTACCTTAGTTCTGTTGAAATTATCAGGAAAAGATGAAAAAGAAGACAAAAGAGAAATAACTCTGAATAATATTATGATATGATATAAGATGTACTACAAAACTCTGACCTAATACTTCTTTTTGTACTAATTGTTAGAGATATAAAACCAATCATGATCCTTCACTTAATGACTTAAGCCTTTGGGAGAGTTGGTCCTTAACATGGTATCAAAGCCTCTATGACCAAGTGGTCAAGATTCAATCTTTGCTGGCCCCATTATTCTAAATAAAAAAAGTTGAATACAGCACAAGGTAGAGTGTGCTTGTGCATTGTCTACGCTTTAAGCCCAAAGGGCTCTTGCATGAAAAGGTGTGTTCGAGATATAAAACCAATCATGAGCCTTCACCTAATAACTTAAGCTTTTGGGAGAATTGGTGCATAACACTAATAATCTAGGTCAAGTACAAGTGTAATACAATTAGTAAAAGCCCAGCCCAATGAAACTCATAATATAATAAAACTCCTAAAACACTAAGAATCCTAACATTCAAACACTCCCCCTCAAGCAGAAACTTACTAGTTCTCACCTATAACAAATAAACACTTAACAAAGAAAATAAGTCAAAATATAATGGGCTCCATTAACCTTATGGTGTAAAAGGCATCTCAAAAACACTGTGGCAGTAGAGATCACACAGCAAAATGAGGTATCCCAAACATTTGTAACTGCTGGAGAGACAACAAAATGAGCACTTGCAAGTAGATGGTGAAAATGATGCACAACCAGAAGAGCTGGTCGAAATGTTGCACAGCCAAGAGAACAAACACTGCTGGAAAAATGCATAGCGGGAGAAAAATACACCACTAGAAATATGCATAGTGTGTAAGAAATTTCATGGCATGCAATCAAAGAAAACAAGACCCAAACTATTCCAAATTAATCAAAAACAGTATTTGGAAGCTTCAAACAGCCAAAGCAACCTTAGATCTGAATTCAAGAGACCCAAAATCCTTGGCAAACATGTCTGTAATGTGAAAAAACTGAATTAGGCTGGAACACGGCTTGAATCAGTTTGAAACAACTTGAATTGGCACTATCAACAGAGAACACAGAAAACTAAGCAAGAATAGAGCCAACCAGAAACACAGCCATACAGGGGGGAAAAACACAGCAATCCATGCTGGAATAAGACAATCCAAGGCAAACCAAACAAGCTAGAGCAAAATAGAGTCAAGATTATAGCAACCCATGCATGAGCAAAGCCAAACATAAAGGAACAAAGGCAAACATGTCCACACACAGAAGACTGGCCAAACAGGCCCTTCAAGAGAAACAAACTGGGCACAAGGGGTGGGCTTGACTGGAATGGTCAAGTCGACATTGTCTGAAGAAGTTTCAGCCAAAAATAGCACGTGGGGCACATAGATGAGCCAATTTCATGGTCTTGCAGATAAATTGGACAATGGCAAGGACTGGAGAGGAAAAACATGCTGGAAAAGGCGAACACAGCCACTAAAGTTGGCTGGAATGGATCAAATCTTAAATTGACCAAGAAAAAATAGATGAAGGGAGAAAAATGACAAATACTAGTGGCTAGGAAAGTGAACACAGCCACCAAAAGCTAAAGCAGAAAGAAAATATAGGACACATAACAAAGGAGTTTCATATTTTGGAAACTCTACAGTGGGAGCAACCATGTACACAGGTCATGGTGGATGCTATTGCGCTGATACCATATCAAAATTATAGGGAAAAGTTTGAAAATGAAAGAAAGAGCGAAATAGGACTCTGAACAATATTATGATGCGGCATAAGATGTATTCACACCTAGTGGGATAAAGCTCTGAATAATATTCACATTCCAATGCGAAAGGCTGTATTTGTGCCTGTGTTTATGTTATTTAGGTATTAATGGATCTTATATAAAAGTCTAGGCTTAGGATTTTATTTAGTCTATTTAACCCAATGCAGTACTTGTTCCCCTCTTCGTCGAGCACAAGCAATAGCTCAACTCGCATGCACCGGCCTATAAAGTTGGGAAGTTTTTCAGGACCCACAATCTAAACCTAAAGTCTGCTAGTTGTGATATTATTAGCAACTAAATGTCTGCTCCATAGATTTTCCCATAATAATTGAAAATAATGTAATGTGATATGTCCTATCTTTGCCCCCCATCCCCCTCCCCAAAAAAAAAAACGAAAAGAAAATGCTTTTCTTTTGGCTGTGTAATACCAGGTTAATTTTCTTCTAAATTTTTAACCTCACAGAACTGTTTGATTTGGAAGACAACATTAAAAAATCCTTCTTTCAAAACCAAGATTGCTGGTTGCTTGGATTTTCCGTAAGAAAAAGGCAAGAAACCGATAAACTCTAAATTCCTAATTTTGCTGGTACTATTCAAAGCCCCGAACAGCCGTCAATTTCACTCTCATACTTTCGGTCATACCAAGCAAGCAAGAGTAAACAAACTTGGATTCTAAACTTGAAGCAAATTCTATCGCCTATACACTAAAGAACTTACAACAAAATATCAAGACACGGCATAATCAAAGTCAGTGTGGGAAGAAAGGAAAAACTAATACAATTAGAATTCAATGAATTTCTTTAACTAAATAGAAGAGGAAGATAGGTCATAGATATAGAACAAGGACGTCGAGTGGACCTCAAGTTTGAATTGATAGAATCGGAGACCCAAACGGAAGTGTATGGAGATGAGGTGAAGAAAAATCTCTTACGCTGCCAAAGCAATAATATAAGAAACACAAAAACGGCCACAAGAGTGCCCCACCCGCCATAGATGTTGAAGTTGAATACCCTCATCGTCATATTCAAATTCATGCTCTTCCTCCCTCGCCCACTCAATTCTCTCTGGGTACTCCTTCTGCGTAGGCCGTCTCCTCACATTTCCCTCTTTTTTATCCATTTTTACCTCGTATTTGGATTTTTTTTTTCTTTAATATGTTTTCAGTTTAGAAAACTGAAAATATAATAATTTTTTATTTTGTTCACTTTAATTTTTTTAAATTTTAGTTCTTATAAATCTTTATTTTTTGGTTTTAATTTTTATCGTTAGTAAAACTCATTATTAACGCTTGATAAAAAAAAAAAACTCATTATTAACGTGATAAATAGATGTCTCATTCATTGATACACATGTTAATCACTATATTTGATTTATGGAAACTCACTAATAGCATATTATTGATAGGGATTGAAACAAAAAAAATTAGAGAAATTAAAACTAACAAAAAAAATTTAGAGGAACAAAAACTTAAAAATATTATATTTTCAAGGTCTAAAAATATATTTAAATTTTTTTTTTTCAAAATACTTGTTACACATCTATAATAAAATGTATCTCTTTATTCTATCTTATATGACAGAATTATAGTGAAATTATACATAAAATAATGTGAAATTAAATATAATTAGATGGTAAAAAATTTGTAAATGTGAGTGTAAGTGTGTGGTTAACGTTACTTCTTTTTTTTTCGTGAAATATACTCCATCTGTCTCATTATAACTATTTTTAAAGTTTTTTCATAAAAATTAAGAATACTATTAAATAGTCTCAAAGAGAAATATAATTTAATAATATTAAATTACCCTTTTTTAAGAAATTATAAAAGTCAATTAACTATGAATTATGTTTAGTTATTAATTTATTTGAGATAATAAATAATAACGGTAAAATTGAAAAAATAATTAATATTTTATTTATATTCTCAAGTTATAGATAATTTATGACAAAATATTTTTTAAAAAGACAGTTATAATGAGATAGAAGAAGTATTTGCATACTTTTCAATATTTAGTTGGTCATATCTTATTTTGTGTATACTTACATTGTTATTATCCATGATGTGAGGTGATGTAAGTCTTAGTATTGTACACCAAATATTTTTATTTATTCCATATAATTAATATTTTTAAAATCAGATTGCATTATCTGATTAAACTAGTTGGATCATAAAATTGATTATATTTTTAATTTAATTATTATTCAATTCAATTATAATTTAATAATAATTTTACCAATTAAACCAATTAAATCATAATATGAAGATATTGCAATTTCAATCGATACAATTTTTAAAACATTGCATATTGCATATAATGTAATCTTATCTCATCTTGTAATATTATTTTGGTGGGTTTTTATTCAGCATTGGCGGGTCACCTTATACTATTATAAAATTAGGTTTCTCTAGTTTCATTTTTTTTCCTAAAAAAAAATTATAAGCTTCTTCTCAATCTCACATGCTTATTAATACTAATTAAATGATCAATTAAAATTAATTAAATTTTAAAAAATAAAATTATAATTAAATTAGCCATACAACTGTTATTAAAATAATTAGAAAAAGTAATAAATATCTCTTATAAATTTAATTCATTCAATTTGACTTACTATGATAAACTAAAATTAATTAAAGTTGTAAGAATTAATTACAATTTTACAACCGAAACTAAATCAACAGTAAACATGTAGCTTATATATGTTAAACTCCAATAAATATTTTGGTTTTATCAAGTTGGTTTGGAAAAAATGAGTGGAAAGAAGTCTGAAGGTTCTGGTGATCGGTGGGGGTCGCCATCGTTGGAGGAGAATTAGATGGTTACGAGCACAAAAAAAGTTGAAATGCAAGAAGGTAATGGTGAGGAACTGGCCATGGAAACTGTTGAAGCTAATTTCTTATGAAGGCTGGGGAGGATGGAGTGTAGAAGCCGGTGGAATCTCCCAAGATGATGTATAAAGACTCAATGCTTCCCTATAACTCGAGGAATTACTTGTTATTTGGGATAGTTGTGAAAATTATATTATTTTAATAATTAATTATTATATAATTTTTTTTGTTATAATTGATTATAATAGAATCAGTTTAATATTTGAATATATTAGATGAAAAGTGATTTTAACCTAATCTGTTTCGTTTGTATAGTATAAAAAAGAATTATTTTTTGTATTAAATTATTAAAATAAGTATAAAATGATTAAAAAAATTATTTGATTGAGGATAAAATGATATTTATATCTCAAAGTGTAAAGAATAATTTATAACTTTTAATCAAAATGCTCAACCTATAGCTTTTGGAAAAAAGTTGTGATGGTAAAAAAAATTTAATCAACAGCTTTTAATTTCAAGAGCCAAACATGATGCAAAAGGCAAAAAAAGTTGTTAGGAACTAAAAAAGTTGTTGGTTCAGCAAAAAAAAAATTGAACCAAACACGCTCTTAGTTCATATAGTGTCAAAGGAATATGTGGTGTAGACTCTATGGATGATGTTATTGAGGATGCTCCAATGGTTTTTTATCCTAAACCAAGAGTGGAGGTATCATTAGAAGAGTATGATGAGTGGTGCAAGCCTTAGAGGTTTACTCTCATTGTCAAACTGATGGGAAAGGATGGAAAAGAGGTTAGGGATCCATGTCATGGATTCATGGCTTCAAGGAATTTGGACAAAAAAGAGTACAATCAAAGTTGTTGATCTTAGGGTGATGCTACTATACACCCTCCTAAGTTTGGATGTATGAAACACTCTCCTTGGATGACTTGCTATTACAAGTCATCCGGTGCCCTTTTTTTTAGGTAGCACTGTTCGTTTTTTATTTTTTTCAAATTGTATAATTGTGTAAATAATATTAATTAAAATTTATAAGGTTTTTAATAATATATATTTTATTTTAAAAAAACTCCTTACAAACCCATACAGAGAAAATCTCAGTATCCGTCCTTATATTTTTTCATAAATATCTATACATATTAAAAATTTTATAGATTTTTAGTAATATTTACATACAATAATACTTTTTAAAAAAAATCCTTACAATTTTCTCTCAGTGAGTGTGGAAGGGGTTTTTAAAAAATATATTTTTTAACTAGTAATATGACTAGATTTTAATTGATAAAAAATTATCAAATTTTAACTAGTAATATTTACATATAATAATATTTTGTTAAAAAATATTATTTTTGTTCATAAATAAATGTGTATCTTGAAAACCCTATAAATTTTAATTGATAATATTTACATAATTATGTAATTTGAAAAAAAAATAGAATAGTGCAACCTGAAGAAAAAAAAACACAAATCATTAGGTTACAAGTTATTCATCATAATCATTGATGTATTTTTCAATACAATCAAAAACTATGATCACGCGGTGCACCATACACCTTAGCAAGGTGCATATTAGACAATACTATTGATCTTAATGAAGATTTTTTATGGTAAAGTTTGCGAATGAAGGAGATTATAAACATGCTTTGTTTGAGGGTCCTTAGCTAATAGCATATCACTATTTATTAGTTCACCGATGGAGACCTCTATTTGAACCTATGGAGAAAGAATTAAAGAAAATAGCAGTGTGGATTCGTATCCTGACCTTTTAGTGGAGTTGTATGATCAAAAGTTTCTATGGAGAGTAGGTGCTAAATTGGAGACAATGCTGAAGATTGATCAACACACATATCCATTCATTCTAGAGGTCATTTTGCTTATATTTGTGTAAAACTGGATTTGAGGAGACAACTTGTCCCATGTATATGTGCTCTAGGCAAGGATTTTAAAATCGAATATGAAGGTTTGCATCATATATGTTTTAAGTGTGGAAAGTATAGTCATAAGGTCAAAAATTGTGTTGACATCCATTCACCAGTGGAAACCACTTCGATAGCTATGAGTAGCACCCCTGTGCAGGTGGAGGCAATAGCCAACGTTACTGATGATATTAATATCGAGAATCATTCTAAGGAAGTTAATGCAATTATTGTTCTTAATGAGCAAGCTTTGAATTCAAATGGAGGAAATCATGGGGCAATTTCAAATTAGATAATAGGTGGAGAGGATTTGATTGTTTTGGGCCATGGATGTTAGCTAAAAAAGGGCAAAGGAGGAAGTTTAAAAGTCCAGCACATGATAAGGGAATTATAGGCAAATCCATTCAGTTGAAATCTAGGTACGATGTCTTGTTGGAGGATCCCAAAAATGAAGAGGTCATCAATGTAGTGAGTAACAGTTAACTATCTAGTGGTGCGGTGTAAGAAGGTGGACCATACCTGAATAAAAGTGGGTCACAGGGTAAGGGTGGGCCAAGAAAAAACAGCAGAAGTTTTATTTGGGCTTGGGTTCTGTTTTCATGCAAAAACCACAAAAAAGTGGTTCCCATAAGCCAATGGGTGGTTTCTCCGGTGCCCATCAAAATGGGAGGGTTTTGATGTCCTTCTTATATGGCTCAATCATGTTTAAATATATAAACAAGTTAATAAGTAAATGTATTCATATCATCTATTTATTGATGAGGGGTCTGTTGACCATTTTTTTTAATGAATGGTCCTCAAAGGCTTTCTCTACTGATCATTGACTGTTAAGGTCTCCATTTTGTCTCTACCATTCCAACCGAACCTTATGCATCCACCGTCGTCAAGTTTGTTGGAGAATCGGGCTCAATCGTCTCTCTCTGATGAATGATTCATAGGATACGATGGTGGAGCAGAGGAACACCACAATGAACGACGGTATTTAAATTACAAGCTAGTAAACCAGGTATGGAAATTTCGAGCTAACCCATCAAAATTTTCCTTTGCGAACTCTGAGATTCAATCAAAATGAGCCTTTGCAAACTCTGAGAATTCAGATGATTCATAAACCTTATAGAAGTCTTGAAACGCAGTATGATCGATCACTGGAGAGTTTGTGAGTGAGATTGATATAAAAGCAACTGAGAGGAGCAAAAATAGAGCAATAATAGCCTTTGATCTCATAAAGAAGCATGGTTTAGGCACCTCTTTTGCTCCAACAGTTTCTTCAACCATGGAAGTCCTAGCAGGACTTGGTTTAGAAATTCTAGCTTCTTCTTCAATTACTTAATCTGAAGAAAAATCCTTTGATTCCTTCTGTGAGCCTTCATATTGGGTATCCTCAATAACTTTAGTATTAGAAAAGCTTCTAGAAATGAAGCTTTCCTCTTGTTCTCTCTCTTTGCATAGTTCAATTAGTGGTTTCAATTTGTAATTAAGGAATTGTGGTCTGGGAGAGAAAGAGAATGAAAACACAACACAAAATGTCCAAGTCTATGCAATAACAGGGCTTCAATTCTCTATTTTGCGACCACCACAACAACAAGAAGCCTGATTCTAAACACGTCGATCTAGAACCTCCACCTATTTCCCCATTCAAACTACGCACCACCACCGTTAATGTTGATGGTGCTCCCAACACTTCAAGCGGTAGCTCCACTTCCTCCTTCGGTTACCTCTCTTCCAAAACCACCACAAAACCCATCAACCACTCCGGTGACCTCCTTGGCGTCTTGGACACCCTTCGATATGCCGCCACAACCACAACGATCAATTCCAAGCTGGGTCATCGTAGAACGGTCTCCTCTAGAGCCCCGCTAATCTACTTCGGCGGAAGCTTTGGCATCGCTGGAGCAAATGTTGCAACCTCCAATCCGAACTTATTCCTTAGAAGGAACATTTGCCCTACGGGGAAGACCCTTAAACCGGGTTTACCCTCTCACGGGTCAACCAGCCTGATGTGCTGGGCTCGAATACTGTGAAATATGGCTGCGACAGCATAATGAGCGATTGCAGCACCACCAAGTTCGGCAATGGTGGTGGGCACAACGGTGATGATAACTTGAGTGGGAATCCTGTGGTTGCAGGTGCATAAGTGCTGAAGCGAGCAATGGTTGGTTCTGATCCTGAGGAGGTGAAGAATGTTGAGAATGAGTTATATAAAAATGGTAACTTTGAGGAGGCATTACCATTGTATAATCGTGTCGTTGCTATGTCGCTGAGAAATGCCGCTTACCAGAGAAATCGGGCGATGGCACTCATGGTGTTGGGGAGGTTGGGCGAGTAAGGGAGTATGATGAGGTTATCAAGTTGGACCCTGCTTATGCCAAGGTTCACAGGAGGCTTGCTTCAAAGGGTTCAAGTTTGGGATTTAAAGATGTTAATTTAATTTTAATTTTTGAATTTCAAAGTAATTTTGTTTTAAAAAAAGGTTGGGGCTAATATTTTTTAAAAAATTTAAATAAGCCTTTGAGGACTATTCAGTAAATAAAATCCTCAACAGACCCCTCATCAATAAATGAATGATGTAGACAAATTTACTTATTAACTTTTTGATATGCTTAAACATGATTGAACGATATAAGAAGGGCACCAAAATCCTCCTATTTTGATAAGCACCAGAGAAACCATCACAATAATTTCCCCAAGTGGAGAAGTCACTCTAGCTAAACAACATTCCTATGTCAAGTTCCAGCAGCAAGGCTGAAGACCATAGAGATTCATAGGAGTTTTTTAGACATATGCAAAGTGATATTTGGAGGAGACACTAGCAAGGTGACAATGTTGAATTGATGGGAATTTCTTATTCTTTTGGACTAACCCAAGAGGAGTTGGCTTTTCTCCAATGTCAAAAAGAGGGAATAAGTCAATTACCTAATGGAGCCAATAATCCATTAGACCTTAGGGATGCTGAGTTACAGGGATAGAAAAATAACGTGATTGTTCTTCCTAGTATTCAAGATGCTAGCCAAATGGCAGTTGATGGGACAAGTTCCCAAAGTTTATAACGAGTCTTTGGTTAGCCTACTCCTCTTTCCATTCTTGAATTATGAATATCTTGATTTGGAATTATAGAGGCGCTTGTAGCAAAGGTTTTGCTTTTTTGCTTAAAGATTTTGTTTTTATATATCAAGCTCATTTTGTGATATTAGTGGAAACCCATGTTAGCGGCAGTAAAGCAAAACGGTTAGTTAAAAAAATTAATTTTGATGACTTTTACCTGGAAGATGCTATGGGATTTTCTAGAGGCATTTGGTGTATGTGGCATAAGGATTTACAGGATGTTCAAGTCCTGTCTTCAACTCGACAACTTGTTCATATGAATGTCTCTTATTACAAAAAGAAAAAAAAAAACCACCTTGGTTATTTACAGCCATTTGATGGAAGCCTGCATGTTGGTCCTCAGCAGTAGCTTTAGAGCTCTTTGGAATCTATAGCTTCTACTGTTCAGGACTGTTGGTGTATTGAGGGAGACTTTAATGATACTATCAATTATTTGGGTTATGTGGGGAATGGTGCAGGGAATAGTATCTCGTCTAGATTCATAACATACTTTTTTAATTATGGCCTTAATGACTTAGGGTTTTTTGGTCAACCCTATACTTGGCAAAGACGTTCATTGAAGAAGAGATTGGATCGTTGCGCTACAAATCTTGACTAGATAAATCATTTTGGTGAAGCTTGTGTCCAACATTTGCCTAAGTTGAAGTCTGATCATGTTCCTACTCTTTTGAAATTTCATTCTCAAGGTGGCATTAATTATAGTCCAAAGCCATTTCGTTTTCTAGCTTCGTGGCTAACTCATGATGTGTTTTAGGGATGTTATGCATAATTCTTGGAGTAGGACTGGTGGTCGCTTGGAGAAGGATCAGGATCCTCTCCTGTTAGTACAAAACAGGAGAGGATTCTGTTAGTTAAAAACACATATTTTTACACATACCACATCCAGAGCCATCATTTATCTATTAAATGGGATGCGAAGCCAGTCTCCCAGAAGAAGAGGAAAGTTGGCCTCGAGAGACAACAAATTAATGAAGAGCAAGTCAATGAGCTATTCAGTGTCGGCTTCATCAAGGAGATTTCATACACCATATAGCTCTCCAATGTGGTCTTACTAAAAAATTCAAACGGGAAGTGGATGATGTGTGTGGACTACACAGACCTAAACAAGGCTTGCCCTAAAGATCCATACCCCCTTCCTAACATTGACAAGTTGGTCAACAACTCCTTCGATTTCCAACTGTTAACAAACAAGAACATACCAAAGACTTTCTGGCCTGAAGCAATTAATTGGGTTTGTGCATGTTCTCAATCGAAGTCCAACATTTCTGTAAAGAATATGGCACCAGAGGAAGCTTGGTCTAGTCACAAACCAGCTATTGATCACTTCAGAGTATTTCGCTGTGTAGCTTATGTGCACATTCATGACCCAAAGAGAAAGAAACTTTATGCTAAGGGAGAGAAATGTGTACTACTTGGTGTGAGTGAAGAATCTAAGGTCTTTATAATCCTATAACAAAGAAGATTTGCATTTCTAGAGATGTGGTGTTTAATGAAAATGGCAGTTAGAACTAGGAAGGGAAAGATAAAGGAAAATCAGTAACTCTTGAACTTGAGGGCAATGAAAAAGCTAAAATTAAAGAGGATACACACGGTGATAGGGAAGAATCAAATGAATCTAGATCTAAAAGTGTGAATGAGGCAGCTAAAACGTCACTATAAAATATGTAATGCTCAAGGAGAAGACCAATTTGGATGGATGATTATACAAGTGGTGAAGAGCTTTCAGATGAAGATACATTGGCTCACCTTACCTTATTTGCAGGAAGTGATCCTATTGCATTTGATGAGGCAATTAAAAGTTCAAAATAGAGAAAGGCTATGGATGCAGAGATTGAAGCTATTGAAAGAAATAATGCATAGGAGTTACTGGAGCTACCAGAAGAGGAAAAAATAGTGGGAGTAAAACGGATTTACAGAACAAAGTTAAATGAAAAAGGGGAAGTTGACAAGTTCAAGACTCGTTTAGTAGCTAAAGGGTGCACTAACAAATATGGAGTTGATTATTCTGAGGTATTTGCACCAGTATCAATGCATGACACAATAAGAATGGTTACCTCATTAGTTGCCATGAATGAGTGGACCATTTTTCAACTTGATGTCAAATTTGCATTTTTACATGGAAGGCTTGTAGAGCAAGTTTTTGTGGAACAACCACTAGGCTATGTAATCAAATCCCAATATACCCTGGAGATGAAGACAAAACCGCTTGTATCATTGAGAAGACGAGCTACTGTTACAGGCTAATGCCCTTTAGTTTAAAAAATATAGGAGTCACCTGTAAAAGAATGATGAACAAGGTTTTTGAGGATCAAGTGGGGAAAATGCTCAAAGTTTACAATGATGATATGATAGTTAAAAACCCACAGTCTGAATCACCCACCTCAGACCTTGAAGAAGTGTTCACACAATTGAGAAAGCACAACATGAGGCTTAATCTAAATAAATGTGTATTTGAGGTCCAGACTAACAAATTCTTAGGCTTTATGCTGACTAATTGCGGAATCGAGGCAAACCCAGACGAATGTCAAGCAGTGCTCAACATGCGTAACCCTCAGAGCGTCAAAGAAGTATAATAACTTACAGGGCAAATTGTAGCCCTTACACGATTCCTTGCTAAAGCTGCTCACAAATCTTTTCCTTCTTCAAATTGTTAAAAAAGGGAACAAGTTTTGAGTGGACTCAAGAGTGTGGGAACGCATTCACATAATTGAAAAACCTCTTGTCTTCTCCCCTCATCCTAATAAGACGAAACCCAGTGAGACGTTGTATGTCTACTTCTCAGCTCATGAGGAGGTCGTGAGTTCAGTGCTTATTCGGGAAATGACTGAAGGTCAAAAGCCAGTTTATTTTACAAGCAAAGTGCTGCAAGATCCCGAGCTCCGCTATCAGAAAATAGAGAAGGTTGTCTTTGCCCTCATCATCACGGCTAGAAGGATCAAGTAGTACTTCCAATGCCATCTGATGGTGATAAGGACATATCAGCCAATTCGCCAAATACTACACAAACCAGACTTAGCAGGAAGAATGATCGCTTGGTCCATCGAGCTTTTTGAGTTTGGAATTGTGTACGAGCCCAAGTTAATAATTAATGCACAGGAACTCTTGGACTTTCTTGTTGAGCTTACTTCAGACCCCGATGATACCAAGGGAACATCATGGACTGTGTTCATCGATGGTTCCTCAAACCCTAAGGGGAGTGGCACCGGTATAATCCTTGAAAATTTAGATAGAGTAACCATTGAGAAGTCCCTAAACTTTGAATTCCCAACTTCAAACAATTAGGCAGAATATGAAGCATGCATCACCAGACTGTTAATGCATCACCAGGAATGCTAAGAATTTTTTTGCAGTTGATGAGCCCACAATCATCAGTCCATTGGTTTACAAACTTAACACAATCAAGGTCATCTTAATTGAGCTGCTCCTCATCTTTCTCAAACTATTCAATAGGAAAGTTCTAGGCCTCTTGCATCCAGTATAGCGGACACACCGACTCCCTATTAGCCTTCAAGAAAAATAGGTGGGTTCTTGGTGCTCCCATCAACTTGAAGAACTTCCCTTTAAGCTCTTTAAAACTATCCTGGAAAGCGAAGAAGGCTTTATGACCAGATCTTGAACAAATGCTTAGCTAATTCTTCTGGTACACTGTACCTTCAAGACTCCACTGGGTGAAGAAATAAAGGAAGGCATTCTATGAATATTACAGCCCAATTATTCAGCAAAATCTTTCAAAAGCAAGTATATTACCCTAACCATTTGGATGGATTTGGGAATGAGCCATGCGTAAAGTTTGGAGAATCGCGATCTGGAAGTCGATGAAAGGAAGCCAGAGCCCCAACTTTATAAAAAAAAAAGGTTCATATAGAAATATGAAGTGCGGGCCCGTTTCCCCAACTGAACACACCCTCTCATTCCATTCTGGAGACAGAACTTGGAACTCACGATCTCGAGTCTTCTTTTCTGTCAGTTCTAAGTACATCATAGCCTTCCTAAGGCTGTCTTCAGACAAAAACTTAGATTGATAACTCCAGACATCATCCCTAACCCAGGCGTACACATTTCGCAAGGGGGCAAGTATTACAGGCTCCTCAGTAATCAGATCCTTAGTAATTGGAGCTCTTCTCCTATCCACAAAACTCTTGGAAACACCCAAGGAGGCCGATAAGATAATGTCAGAATCAATGATGTTGAATGAGCAGATTTAGACATAGCGGAGGGAGAACCACAGGAGAAATCATTAAAGGATTCATACCTATGTTGCTCTTTAACAGTACGAGTACCAGCCTTTGCTCTCTCAAAGGCCTTAATCTCTGAAGGGCACCTCCGCCATCCATAACATGATAAAGGAGGTGCTCCATGGAGTAGCATCAGTAAAGGGACCAGAGATTCTAGCATCCCTAATCTCTTGTAAAAAGGAAAAAGGAAAATGTCCCAAAATAAGAAAAGCCCTCAAGTGACTAAAAAAAAAACACAGAAACAAGGACAAAAGGAGACGTACCTTAGGTAAATAGTAGGATTAGAAAAAGAAGGAAACAAAAATGGCTAAAAGACATTTCACAACCACGCTTCTCCACTATGCTAATCTCTAAGAATCCTTAAGTCACTAGAAAAATGCTTAGAAATAGTAAAGTGAGAACAATGCACCTTCAACCCTTATTTATAATGATAGGATCGTTAGAGGACTTTTCTGTCAAAACCTATCGATTTTCAAAAACCACTTATCATGGTGCATGAAGCACTAAGCATGACTACTCAACCAGAGCACGCCACGTGGCCCTCACAACTGTCACGACAGTTGAAGGAATGGATGCGCAGCAGACCAAGAGAAAGCAACCTTAGCAAGCTGAATCTAAAAATTTTTCACGGACCACAGAATTTCACTACGGACCCCGGATGCACTTGGAGTGTCCATTTATAATAAAATAGAAGATCAATGCGAACTACGACACCCCCAAAAAAGGTCATGGTTGGTTCTGAACGGCCAAAGTTAAAATTCTTAACCCCGTGAAGAACACAAACACTGGGGGCTGGAACTTAAGCTTGCCACTTTGTTGTACCAACCAAGAACCAAGTTGGGGGGAAACTTAGCACTATTACAAGGTGAGTGTTGGACTCACCCCGGTACAAAAAGAATGGTATGGATAGCAGAAAACAGAAAAAGAAAAGAAAAGATACAAGACAGAATTCAAAAAGAAGAATTTTATTCATTAATTTCATTCTACACATCATCTGTTTTAGCAAAAAGAGAAGGAAAAATATATCAAAATTATTCAAAGAAGAGTGTTCATTGGTGAACCTAGGGAAAGGCACCAACATCACCATCACGGTACCTCGAATCAATGCCACCTCCACGGTCCCTCCAAACTAATACTGGTCTCTTCCCTGTTGAATAGAATGTCTATTGAAGAATTTGAGGCAACCAAAATGGAATACTGCTTCCAGAGTTTGAAGTTGCTACCATTCCAATTCTTCGTCCCTGCCTCCTCCATAGTGATAATAAGGGTTAACATCTGCCTTTGAGCAGCCCTAGGAGAACGCATCACCCCAAGTTACTCCAAGAAGATTTTCCCTTCCAAAAGAGCTGCCCTCCAGTACACGCCTTTAGAGGACCTTCCCAAAGACCGACCTGGTGCCTCCAAATCACCCAAGAAGGAGGAAGGGGAAGGACAGAGCGTCTCCAAGTGTCTCCATGCATCTCGGCGGAAACCTTACTCCATTCCAGCAAGAGCGGGTAGATCAAACACTTCCACGTTCGCTGGGAGGCTTTCGCCCCCCAAATGTATGGCGACCCAAACGTTACGTCAAGAAAGAAATGCTTCAATCAGAGAAATTATTTGTAAAAAAGCAAATGCCTTCAAAGACTTTGGAAAGAACAACATGATAAACTTCATAGGAGACAAAACCCTCCATATATGTGTGAAAAATGAAAGGGAAGCTACTCTCTAAAAAAAGATCATTCTTAAACAAAATTACAAAGCAAAATGAATATAACGAAGAGAATGCCTGCCTCAATGCAAACATTCCCTATTTATAGAGGAAATGAAACACTCTAATTGGTCCCATGAAAGGTGAATTGATCGCACGATGAAAGCCATGTTTAATGCTCCTAATTTCTGATTGGTCACAGAAGTATCAAGCAGTTGGGAAACAATACGAAACAGATATCCTCTTCAAAGGATCTTAATTCCCAATAAAGTCAAAGCAATAATTTTTCATAAAATCTCAAACTGTTACCACCTGTAGAATCAGAGATTACATGAAGAATAATCAAGAGACCTCACGAATTGCACGTGAAGACAACTTGATACGCCTCAGATGGCGAAGTAACAAGGTAAGCAAAGCAATTAGACTTGGACACGGTCTTACACGTCAACCTCGGAGGTATTGATTAGCAAATTCTTGGTCCTTTCATAAGATAAAAACTTGTTTTCTTGACCAAAAACTTGTTAGCCCATTTGCTTACTGCAAGTGCAAGAGTCATTCAAGTAATATAGATATAGAGTAAGAGATCATTCCCACGAGGATGAAATTGGATTTCTAATACTAAATATCAACTAATAGCTTAACATTTCTATTCAAGAACATATATAATAGAGGAAAGTGCAGTAAAACTAATCTAAAGACATAAAAGCAATAAATGAAAGTAAAGATAATGATTTAGAGATTTAGGAAATCCTTTTTCACCTCATACTTCAATTAATGATATGCAATTCTTATAAGCAACATTAATGAATAGTTAAGTCAGCTTGAGAATCTACTTTAGTTAAAAGCCTATGTCTAGGTCAATTAACTATAGTCTCATTTACCTAACTCACTATGTTTCCATGAGAACTAGTGCAAACTCCACCCATGAAAGATCTATTCTCAAACACCTACTATGCATGGCTAAGAGGTATATTTCTATCCCATTAGCGAATCAACTTATCCAAGCTAATTTAATAAAATCGAACATGCATCAACCATGCATTAGATCTAAAATCCAAATTCTTATGTCTAGGTTCATCAGATTTCAACAAATCAATTAAAAGCTGATCAAATAATCAAAAGCATTAAGCACCATATGATTAAATAGAACCAAATATCAATATATACTTAAAAGATCACAAACTCATCAATATACATACAAGGATCCAAAGTAATCCCTAAATACAGCTCATCTAATCATTGAACACAAAAATATACATAAAAAACAGTGTTCAAGAGATAAGGAATAAAAGAAAAAGTATAGGGAGAAGGGAGAAAGCTCATGGATATCATCTTTGAAGCTTGAATCTCCTTCCATAAAGAAGATGGCCTCCAATATTGACTCCCCTAGCCTCCTCAGCTTCCAAAATGTGAATTCCAGCAGCAGCTTCTCTAAAACCTAAAATCTCTCACCTAAAATCTAATAAAATAGTATTTATAGGCTAAAAAAAAAGGGACGCCGTGACATTAAACACATCATGCCACGGCGCACGTACAATTAGATTATAGACACTATGGCGTCCAATTTTCAGCGTCGCAATGCTCTAGATATTTAGGTCACCTACGTCGCAGCATTCACTTCCTTGCACCGCGGCGCTTTGGCCTCGAGTCTTTGTAATGATGTAGGGGATTCACCAACGTTGTGGCATTAACATGCCCACGTCGCGGCGTTGCCTGCTGAGATGCAAATTTAGCTTCCTCTTCCACTTTTGGCTCAAATACTCCATATATCAACTCATTTGGAGCCCTTCCTAATATAGGAAAATCACTAAATTAATAACAGATACAAATTCACTGAATCTCTTATCAAATTTACACAATTTGCTCAATATCATATAGGAAGGTATCTGGATTAGAATATGACAATATAAGCTTAAAATCTTCCAAATATGTATTATACATAAGAACTAAGCATTCTTTTAAGCATAAAAATAGGGAATTGATAACTACATTCTATGAAGTTATCAGGTATGTTATACATCACAAACCTTGGCCTTTTGCGTAAAACATCTGAGATCCGATATCAACACTAAGTCTCCTTTGTTTATCGCATGCCTTGTGATCCATTTGAAACTTATATATCTTGACGCTCGGATGATCCATCCAAGCGCCAAGCTGGGGGAAACTATTCTGGACCGTGATCCAGAATCCTGTATAGCAGATCAACTCGACACACATACAATCGGACTCCGCCCTGAATAACTGTTTAAAGCCTTAATGGCAGTCTAGATCTCAAAGCCATGTACGTCGAACGACATTGGGCCATAGAATCAAGACTGCTAGATTCATGCAGAAGATATATCCCCAAATATCTGTAACTACTATTCACTATCTTACGATATTATAGGACCCATAAATATCTCAGACTGCTAAGTAGCTTCGATATCCAAGTTCCTAACTTATAGGAATTTACCCCCAACAACAATAAGAGGATAATCTCTGCCAGGATACTAATCCTAAATACCTGCATTCAATATAGATTGCATTACGATTCTACACATGCTCTATAAATACCAAGCTAAATAACCTTAAACAGGTATAAGTAAATTATCACTTATAACATAACCTTACTTGTGCATAGTATGACTTGAGCGTTGGAGTCCTTTTGCAGGTACCAACCCCCTCCCGTCTCAACATACTCTGTCGCTACTGCACAAGGAGGAAACCACCGTGACCTGTCTATCTAAGATACACCTCTAAATCAACTTTAGAACATCATGGTTTCCCGTTTCAATATCATTGATGAAGTTAATGTCAACAATGATAAGAAGATATGGAAACTTAAATTAAAGATGAATCGACATTGGAGTGTTCCTAATTTTAAACAAACAAAATCACGTGATTTTCTTGAAATGGTACCTATGAGTGTGAATTAAATATCTTTTTTTTAAAAAAAAATTCATTCCTATGAACTGTGGGGTTCAATTACTTTTTTAACTATCTCAAGAGCTACCCACACTCCTACTATTATGCTTCTCTTGCTACGAGAAAGAACTCTGACTCTAATGAGGAGGTGTGAAATTAGGGATGACATCCGCACAAGACGAAAGTTGAGAGTAAGTAACTCCCTTCTCACCATTCTGTCCTTGTTCCTTGTCTTGGGGGTATTTTTTTTTCCTATCTCTGTTCCTTAACTCCTTGTAGGGACCCCAAAATTATACCAAAAAATAAAAAATAACTCAAAAAATTAGAAATATATATATAAAGTTAGAAACACAAGATTAATAAATTAAAATAATAAATTATTCCTTAGTAGTATTTTTTTACTTTTTTATAATTTTAATTTAATATAAAAATAATATAGATCAAATTTATTAAAAGGGATAAAATATTAATACATATATATGATATAATAATTATTAAAGAGAGTAACATGTATACCTTGAGAGAAGTAAAGTATCAATTCAAAAATATATTGATGTCCCAAACTCCCCATATGATGGAACCCAGCAACTGCCACAATCTATGAGCTTTGGGACAATCATGGATGCAATGTAGAGCATCATCTCCCAGTGAAGATTACAATGGGAGCACATTAGGTCTGAGGCTAAGCTACGCTGGAAATGAAGTCCGTTGAGAGGGATAGCATCATGACAAGCCATCCAAACTAAGAACTTAACTTTCTCAGGGGCATGAAGCCTCCAAATCCAGGACCAAGAACGATCACTAATGGGATCATTCTGCTGCTGCAATAACTAAGCATGTGCTGCCTTAACTGAATAAGAACTTGTACGGGAATTTCCCCAGATGATAACATCCTCCACTTGTGTAAAGATGACTAATAACTTATCTAACATAAACAATAAATAATTTATTGTTTTTCTTTATATGAATAAATAGTTGATTAAGCTAAATTGTAATTATAAAATTAGCTTTATATATATATAAAATCTAAAAATAATTTAAAATATTAACATAACAAAATTTAATTATTAGCGTTGGTAGAATTAGTCAACTATATTATCTTACACAAGTCAAGTACTTAAAGACAAAAAAAAAAATAGTATTGTTCAACAAAATATGATTTTTTTTTTTAAAAAAAGGTGTGTGAATGCATAAACAATTCTAAGGTGCCATTTGGCCCATGAAATTAGGCTTAGAATTAAGTTTTGGAATTAGATTTGACCTTCCAAAATTCTAATTATCTTGTTTGGTACATAATTAGAATAGAAATTCCAAATTTGAGTCCAATTATATGAAATTGAAAAATAACTATTTTACACTATTTTTAATTCTAAGCCCAAACCTTACGAATTACAATTTCAAGCACAAAAATTAAAAACAACATGTTATAATTATTACATTATTTTTGTTGCATACTCCGACAACTATTATCAATGCAGTGCCGGCCAAGTTGTTAGCAACATCTTCCGACCATCGTCGCTGGCAACGTCCACAACTAACCACCATAATAAAAGGTATATATATATATATATATATATATATATATATATATATATATATAAAATAAGAAGAGTTTTTATTGTGAGAAGTAAATCTTGACCATACAATCATACAAGATTCACTCATCTCATATCTTACAATAAATATTTCTCTCACTAGATACTGATAACTTCATATAATGTAGTTATTTGTGCCCTATTTTTGTACTAAAATAATGCTTAGTTTTTGTTTATAATACATATTTGGAAGGTTTTATACTTATATTTGTCATATTCTAATCTGAATACCTTCCTATATGTTATTAAGCAAATTGTGCTTATTTGATAAGAGATTGAGTGAATTTGTATCTGTTATTGATTTGGTGATTTCTCTATTATAGAAAGGGCTCCAAACAAGATGATATATGAAGCATTTGAGTCAAAAGTGGAAGAGAAAGCCAAATTTGCATCTCAGCAAGTAATGCCGCAATGGAGGAAATGAATATTGCAGCACTGGAGTGATATTTGCTGCAAAATTCTACAGGCGATCAAGAAACGACGCGACATGGGCATATCAATGCCGCAACGGTGGTGTATTCTCCTGCATCAGTACAAAGACTCAACGCTAGGGCACTGCGACACTGATAAATGGACATCACAATGTCTATGACCTAATTGTATGCACGCCATGACATTGTCATGTTGACGCCACAGCGTCCCCTGTTTTTCTGAGCCTATAAATATTGTTTTATTAGATTTTAGGTTAGAGCTTTACATAGTTTAGAGAAGCAGAGCTAGGTTTTACTGTTTGGAGGCTGAGGGAGCCTAAGGAGGAAATGATGGAGGTCATCTTCCTTAGGGAAAATGATTCAATCATAAATGATGACATCTTAAGAGTTTCCTTCCTTCTCCTTTCTTTTTTCCCTCTTCCTTATATTTTGAGCATGATTTTTGGTTGTATTTTCCTATTCTATGATTAGCTAAGCTGTATTTGGGGATGACTTTGCATCCTCCTATGGTTATTAATGATTTTGTAATCTTTTGAATATATATTGATGTTTCGTTTTGTTCAATCATATGGTTCTTAATGCTCTTGATTGTTTGATCAACTTTTGAGTGATTTGTTGAAATCTGATGAACCTAGATATAGAAAGTTGAATTTTAGATCTAATGTATGGTTGATGCATGTTCGATTTCATTCAATTGACTTGGATAAGTTGATTCGTTAACTGGATAGAAATATACCTTTTAGCTATGTATAGTGGATGATTGAGAATAGATCGTTCATGAGGTGGATTTTGCATCAAACTAAGGAGTTTTCAGTAAATAAAGCTATGGTTAATTGAGCTAGACATAGCCTATTAACTAAATTAGATTCTTAAGCTAACTTAATCATTTCATTAATGTTGCTTGTAAGGATTGCATGTTATTAGTTGAAATAAGGTGAAGAATGATTTTCTAAAGTTCTAAACATTATCTTTATTGCTTTATAGTTTAGATTTAGTTTATTTACACTTTTTCTATTTTTATGTTATTGAATAGAATTAATTAAGTTATTGGTTGCTATTTAGCTTTGGAAGCCAACATTCTCGTGGGAATAAACTTTATTCTTCACTATATTACTTGAATGATCTGTGCACTTGCAGTACACAAATGGTCTAACAAGTTTTTGGCGCCATTGCAGGGGACAAGTCATAATACTTTATGGAAAGCTAAAGACTTGGGCTTAACAAGTTTTTGACGCCATTGTCGGGGATATGGTTTAATTCTATATTGCTAATATCAACAATGAGTTTAGTTAGTTCTAATTCAAGTTGTATATAGTTTGTTTTAATTTAAATTTTCTTTATGTTAAATTTTAGGTTTAATAAAGAAGCCGGATGATCATAATCATATGAGGCCTTTCAGGGAATTCGCGACTCCTGAAAAGGAAAACCTTCGATCAAGTTCAAGAAGACTACTCATCCGCATAAATCATTTTGGTGACAAAGTCCTTCCAGGACTTTAAATTAGGCCCTTCTTAGGAGGAAACCCAAGTTTATGTTAAATTCTTGTCTTTACATTTTGCATAAATAGGTAGTATATTGAATTTTGTATGTTAATATGTATATGTTAATATGTTATGTTAATATGTTAGTATGTTCTTTTTGTTAATATGTTAAATAGATAATATATGTTAGTGTTAATATGATAGTATATAGCTTTTGTTAGTTTTTATGTCTTATGTTAGCTTTTGTTTATTAAGTTTTTAGTCTTATTTATGTTAGTACTTATATGTGTTAGTATATTAATTTAGTAGTTTTATGTTTTTGATTGTTTTTATGCTTTAGTTAAGTTTTAAGTTTAAAATATGTTAGTATGTTGATTTTGTTATTTTATTATATTTTTGCTGTACATTATGTAACTTAGCTTTTTGAATTTTGCAAGTGTTGGAGACCACTTTGAAGCAGAACCAACAGCAAAACTGTGTTTGTTGCAAGATTTTGCAGACTTACCTCTCACGCCGCGGCGCAAGTCACTTAACGTCGCGGTGCTGAAGTGATTTTTTTATAGAATTCTGCAGACAAGCTACACGTCGCGACACAGGCATGTTAATGTCGCGGTGTTATGCTCTGTTTTGTACATATTTATTTTATTTTTCATGTTATTTCAAATTTTAGTATGCTCAGACTAACAGTGTGCTTAATTTGAAAAGTTTAGGTACCCAATGTGCTAATGAAAGTGAGGAATTTGTCTCACTTTAGTTTGGGGGAGTATCATTACGTGGTTTGATTATCATGATCTATTTGAATGCATGTGATGATATTTTCTAGATGTAGTTGTGATAGCCATCATGTTTTCATGATTTTCAATTGTTTTGGCTATTACTAAAGGGTTTGAAAAAGAAGTTTCAATTTTTAACATTATGCAAATGATGTTATGCATCCATGATGAAAAAGTTAGATTTATTTGAATGCACGATGTGTTGCAAAAATACTGGTGTTGTTATGGTTGCCCATTGATGTGAAAGGTTGCTATTTTAGTAAAACCATTTGTGATCTTGAAGCATGTGAAATAATTTAGTTATTTTTTATGTGTGATTTACATTTCACTTTGATGCAAGTGTAACTTTGAAAATGATAAGAGTGCATGTCTAGAGAATGTTTATGAATGTACACGTAGAGATTTCGATTATTCTTGAAATTGTTTTTAAACTCTCTTGAGGCAAAATCCTAGATTGTGCATGATCGAGGAAATGATTAGGGCATTGTTTGAACCGATTGAGCTTTTCGAGCTTACCCTGATATGATTATATCCATAGGTACCCTTTTGAAGTCTTATATTGTTTGGCCTTATTTGTTTTTCTATAATCATTGTGTTCGTTAACTTGTTGACCTTTCTAATGCATGTGAAAGCATTGCATTTTCTTACTACTATAATTGCTTGTTGAGTACATAATATGTTATTTCTTGAAGTGAGTCTTGTGATTAGGGGTATTAATGATTCAATTCAAAACGAGCTTGAAGGAATCAGATGCAGTCAAAGAAAAGAAACATTGTTTTGCTAAATGAAAAGAAAAAAATGCAAAATGAAAAGAAAAAATCAAAAAGAAAATAAAAAGCAAAGCATAAGATAAGAAAAGTTCGAAAAACATCAAAATGGTTCTGGCGAGTTTTCTAATTTCACTATTAACTACCTTGCTAATATCAGTTAGTGGCTCAAGATTTAAAATAACATGTTTATGTTCCTCCATGTTTGTGTTAAATCCTATCTTATTATTCTGTTGTCGACTACCCTTGGTCTTACATTACAAGCTAATAAAGTCCCTGTTGATCCTCAATTTTGTGTGATTTACATTAGTGAAGAGAGAGTTAGATTACAATCTTGTGGATTTTATGATTCATATATATGTAGGTTTATAAACTTATCCGGATGGGTATTACTTGATTAAGAGAAGTTTATCTTGCATATTTATGAAAAGTGTGAATTGCATTTAAAGGAAGCAAAATTAGCATGTGACGAATTGTATATGTGTGGAGCTGATTATGAGGCTTTTGCACTTTTTAAGGATTGATACAATCATTATACACTGGCTGTGGTTTAAAAAGAAAAATTGAAATTTTAATAGAAGCTGAATGATACTTGAGAATGAATTGTCAAGCTTGTTTACTTAGTCATACTTTATTTTGCTCAAGGACTAGCAAAATGTAGGTTTGGGGGTGTGATAACTTCATAGAATGTAGTTATTTGTGCCATATTTCTATGCTAAAAGAATGCTTAGTTCTTGTTTATAATGTATATTTAGAAAGTTTTATGCTTATATTTGTCATATTCTAATCTGGATACCTTCCTATATGGTATTGAGCAAATTGTACTTATTTGATAAAAGATTGAGTGAATTTGTATTTGTTATTGATTTTGTGATTTCTCTATTATAGGAAGGGCTCCAAACAAGATGATATATGGAGCATTTGAGTCAAAAGTGGAAGAGAAAGCCAAATTTGCATCTCAACAAGTAACGCCGCAATGTAGGAAATGAATGTCGCAGCGCTAGAGTGATATTTGCTGTAAAATTCTACAGACGATCAAGAAACGCCGCAACGTGGGCATATCAATGCCGCAGTGGTGGTGTATTCCCCTGCATCAGTACAAAGACCCAAGGCCAGGGCACTGCGACGCTGATAAATGGACGTCACAGCGTCTGTGACGTAATTGTATGCTCGCCGCGATGTTGTCATGTTGGAGTCGCGGCATCCCCTATTTTCCTGCGCCTATAAATACTATTTTATTAGATTTTAGGTTAGAGCTTTACTTAGTTTAGAGAAGCTGCGCTAGGTTTTACTATATGGAGGCTGAGGGAGCCTAAGGAGGCAAGGATGGAGGTCATCTTCCCTAAGGAAGATGATTCAAGCATAAATGATGACATCTTAAGAGTTTCCTTCCTTCTCTTTTCTCTTTTCCTTCTTCCTTATCTTTTGAGCATGGTTTTTGGTTGTATTTTCATGTTCAATGATTAGCTAAGCTGTATTTGGGGATGATTTGAATTCTCCTATGGATATTAATGATTTTGTAATCTTTTGAATATATATTGATGTTTGGTTTTGTTCAATCATATAGTTCTTAATGCTCTTAATTGTTTGATCAATTTTTGAGTAATTTGTTGAAATCTGATGAATTTAGACATAGGAATTTGGATTTTAGATCTAATGTATAGTTGATGCATGTTCAATTTCATTCAATTGACTTGGATAAGTTAATTCATCAACTGGATAGAAATATACCTTTTAACTATGTATAGTGGATGATTGAGAATAGATCGTTCATGAGGTGGATTTTACATCAAACTAAGGAGTTTTCAGTAAATGAAGCTATGGTTCATTGCACTAGACATAGGCTGTTAACTAAATCAGATTCTTAAGTTAACTTAATTATTTCATTGATGTTACTTGTAAGGATTGCATGTTATTAGTTAAAATAAGAGGTGAAGAATGATTTTCTAAAGTTCTAAACATTATCTTTATTGCTTTATAGTTTAGATTTAATTTATTTGCACTTTCTCTATTTTTATGTTATTGAATAGAATTAATTAAGCTATTGGTTGCTATTTAGCTTTGGAAGCCAATATCCTCGTGGGAATGAACTTTCTTCTTCACTGTATTACTTGAATGATCTGTGTGCTTGCAGTACACAAATAGTCTAACAAGTTTTTGACACCGTTGCTGGGGATAAGTCATTATCCTTTATGGAAAGCCAAAGACTTGGGCTTAACAAGTTTTTGGCGCCATTGTCAGGGATATGATTTAATTCTATATTGCTAATATCAACAATGAGTTTAGTTAGTTCTAATTCAAGTTGTATATAGTTTGTTTTAATTTAAGTTTTCTTTATGTTAAATTTTAGGTTTAATAAAGAAGTCAGATGATCATAATCATATGAGACCCTTTAGGGAATTCGCGACTCCTGAAAAAGAAAACCTTCGATCAAGTTCAAGAAGACTACTCATCCGCACAAACCATTTTGGTGACAAAGTCCTATCAGGACTTTAAATTAGGCCCTTCTTAGGAGGAAACCCAAGTTTATGTTAAATTATTGTCTTTACCTTTTGCATAAATAGGTAATATGTTGAATTTTGTATGCTAATATGTATATGTTAATATGTTTATGTTAATTATGTTAGTATGTTATTTTTGTTAATATGTTAAATAGATAATATATGTTAGTGTGTTAATATGATAGTATATAGCTTTTGTTAGTTTTTATGTCTTAATTATGTTAGCTTTTGTTTGTTAAGTTTTAGTCTTATTTATGTTAGTACTTATATGTGTTAGTATGTTAATTTAGTAGTTTTATGTTTTTGATTGTTTTTATGCTTTAGTTAAGTTTTAAGTTTAAATATGTTAGTATGTTGATTTTGTTGTTTTATTATATTTTTGCTATAAATTATGTAATCTAGCTTTTTCAATTTTGTAAGTGTTGGAGACCACTTTAAAGCAGAACCAAGACAAAACTATGTTTGTTGCAAGATTTTGCAGACTTACCTCTCACGCCGCGGCGCAAGTCACTTAACATTGCAGTGCTAAAGTGATTTTTCTATAAAATTCTACAGATGAGCTACACATCGCGATGCAGGCATGTTAATGTCGCGGCGTTATGCTCTATTTTGTACATATTTATTTTATTTTTCATGTTATTTTAGATTTTAGTATGCTCAGACTAACAGTGTGCTTAATTTGAAAAGTTTAGGTACCCAATATGCTAATGAAAGTGAGGACGTTGTCTCACTTTGGTTTGGGGGAGTATCATTACGTGGTTTGATTATAATGATCTATTTGAATGCATGCGATGATATTTTCTAGATGTAGTTGTGATAGCTATCATGTTTTCATGATTTTCAATTGTTTTGGCTATTACTAAAGGGTTTGAAAAAGAAGTTTCAATTTTTAACATTATACAAATGATGTTATGCATACATGGTGAAAAAGTTGGATTTATTTGAATGCACGATGTGTTGCAAAAATGCTGGTGTTGTTATGGTTGCCCATTGATGTGAAAGGTTGCTATTTTAGTGAAACCATTTGTGATCTTGAAGCATGTGAAACAATTTAGTTATTTTTATGCATGATTTACATTCCACTTAGATGCAAGTGTAACTTTGAAAATGATAAAAGTGCATGTCTAGAGAATATTTATGGATGTACACGTAGAGATTTTGACTATTCTTGAAATTATTTTTAAACTCTTTTGAGGCAAAATCCTAGATTGTGCATGATTGAAGAAATGATTAGGGCATTGTTTGGACCGATTGAGCCTTTCGAGCTTACCCTGATATGATTATATCCATAGGTCCCCTTTTGAAGTCTTATATTATTTGGCCTTATTTGTTTTTCTATAATCATTGTGTTCGTTAACCTATTGACCTTTTTAATGCATGTGAAAGCATTACATTTTCTTCATACTATCATTGTTTGTTGAGTACATAATATGTTATTTCTTGAAGTGAGTTTTGTGATTAGTGGTATTAATGATTCAATACAAAATGAGCCTGAAAGAATCAGATGTAGTCAAAGAAAAGAAATAATGTTTTGCTAAATGAAAAGAAAAAAATGCAAAATGAAAAGAAAAAATCAAAAAGAAAAGAAAAGACAAAGCATAAGATAAGAAAAGTTCGAAAAGTATCAAAATGGTTCTAGCGAGTTTTCTACTTTCACTATTGACTACCTTGCTAATATTAGTTAGTGGCTCAATACTTGAAATAACATGTTTATGTTCCTCAATGTTTGTGTTAAATCCTATCCTTTTATTCTGTTGTTGACTACCCTTGGTCTTACATTACAAGCTAATAAAGTCCCTGTTGATCTTCAATTTTGTGTGATTTACATTAGTGAAGAGAGAGTTGGATTACAATCTTGTGGATTTTATGATTCATATATATGTAGGTTTATAAACTTATTTGGATAGGTATTACTTGATTAGGAGAAGTTTATCTTGCATATTTATGAAGAGTGTGAATTGCATTAAAAGGAAGCTGAATTGTTAGCATGTGAAAGGTTGTATATGTGTGGAGCTGATTATGAGGCTTTTGCACATTTTAAGGATTGATACAATCATTATACACTGGCTGTGGTTTAAAAAGAAAAATTAAAATTTTAATAGAAGCTGAATGATATTTGAGAATGAATTGTTAAGCTTGTTTACTTAGTCATACTTTGTTTTGCTCAAGGACTAGCAAAATGTAGGTTTGGGAGTGTGATAATTTCATAAAATGTAGTTATTTGTGCCCTATTTCTATGCTAAAAGAATGCTTAGTTCTTGTTTATAATGCATATTTAGAAGGTTTTATGCTTATATTTGTCATATTCTAATCTGGATACCTTCCTATATGTTATTAAGCAAATTGTGCTTATTTGATAAGAGATTGAGTGAATTTGTATTTGTTATTGATTTTGTGATTTCTCTATTATAGGAAGGGCTCCAAACAAGATGATATATGGAGCATTTGAGTCAAAAGTGGAAGAGAAAGTCAAATTTACATCTCAACAAGTAACGCCGCAATGTAGGAAATGAATGTCGCTGCGCTAGAGTGATATTTGCTGTAAAATTCTACAGACGATCAAGAAACACCGTGACGTAGGCATATCAATGCCGCGGTGGTGGTGTATTCCCCTGCATCAGTACAAAGACCCAAGGCCAGGGCGCTACGACGCTGATAAATGGACGTCACAGCGTCTGTGACGTAATTGTATGCGCGCCGCGATGTTGTTATGTTGGCGCCGCGGCATCCCCTATTTTCCTGCGCCTATAAATACTATTTTATTAGATTTTAGGTTAGAGCTTTACTTAGTTTAGAGAAGCTGCGCTAGGTTTTATTGTATGGAGGCTAAGGGAGCTTAAGGAGGCAAGGATGGAAGTCATCTTCCCTAAGGAAGATGATTCAAGCATAAATGATGACATCTTAAGAGTTTCCTTCATTCTCCTTTCTCTTTTCCTTCTTCCTTATCTTTTGAGCATGGTTTTTGGTTGTATTTTCATGTTCAATGATTAGCTAAGCTGTATTTAGGGATGACTTTGAATCCTCTTATGAATATTAATGATTTTGTAATCTTTTGAGTATATATTGGTATTTGATTTTATTCAATTATATGGTTCTTAATGCTCTTGATTGTTTGATCAACTTTTAAGTGATTTGTTAAAATCTGCTGAACCTAAACATAGGAATTTGGATTTTAGATCTAATGTATGGTTGATGCATGTTCGATTTTATTCAATTAGCTTGGATAAATTGATTCCCTAACTAGATAGAAATATACCTTTTAGCCATGTATAATAGATGATTGAGAATAGATCGTTCATGAGGTGGATTTTGCATCAAACTAATGAGTTTTCGGTAAATGAAGCTATGGTTAATTGCGCTAAACATAAGTTTTCAACTAAATCAGATTCTCAAACTAACTTATTCATTTCATTAATGTTGCTTGTAAGGATTGTATATTATTAGTTGAAATAGGAGGTGAAGAAGAATTTTCTAAAGTTCTAAACATTATCTTTATTGCTTTGTAGTTTAGATTTAGTTTATTTGCACTTTCTCTATTTTTATATTTTTGAATAAAATTAATTAAGTTATTGGTTGATATTTAACTTTGGAAGCCAACATCCTCGTGGGAATGAACTTTATTCTTCACTGTATTACTTGAATGATCTGTACACTTACAGTATATAAATGGTCTAACAGATACGCTCTCTCTCTCTCTCTCTCTCTATATATATATATATAATTTTTAAATATGAAATTTCTTATTTGGTTTTTATATTTAATATGTGATAATTTATAATAAATTTTTTTAAAATATGAAGTCAAAAGTAATTTAAAGAATTCAAAAGAACAACATTTTGCTAATTAGAAATTTTTCTTCATGAAGTTAACATATAAAAATGATGACCGTTTGTAGGTAATTTTTTTGATTTATAGGAGGATTTGTAGGTAAATTTAAAGCAATTGTACCGACTTCATATGTATATAATATGCAAAAGAAATTCAAACAATAGGTTATTTAATTCTAATGCAATAAAATTCTTTCTATAAAATTAATTGTAACATTTGTAAATTATAAATTAGGAACAATCAAATGGAGTTCTTATTATATATATATATATATATATATATATATATATATATATATATATATATATATATATATATACATGTAATCACTTATACTATTCATTACAATTAAAGGGAATCATATATTTGTTGAACAAATTATATTTTCTCATATTCGATTCTTTTTAGTTGAATGAATGTGCTATTTTGTTCCCTCACTATTAATGTCGTGTTTTTTCACATCTAAAATAATCAATGCATATTATTATTTGATTCAAAATTAAATGAAATTTATAATGGTGCCTTTCAATTTGAATTATTTGTTAACATTTTCAAATAAACAATACGTTATAGTTATTTAAAATGATTGATACATGAGTTTTGAATTGTTGAAAAATTTCATATGATTGCAATCAAATTTGTTTGAGTGATGTCAATTATAATTATTAATTAACTAAATTTAATTGAGTCAATTATAATTGTAATGTTAGAATTAATAATAACTATTCAATTTATTGTTTTAATTAATTTGTTTTTAAATATGTGTTGTTCACTTATGTAGACATGTCAACATTATGTTGTCATTTTTCCTTTTTTATAGAAATACAAGGCATTAAAATAGTTGGACTATTTGACACATGAGAAGAAAGTATAGCTTTATTTGTCACCTAGAATTGGTGTCAATTATAATTATTAATTAATTAACTTTGATTGAGTCATTTATAATTGTTGATGTTAGAATTAATAATAATTAATTAATTTATTATTTTTATTTATTTATTTTTAAATATGTGTTGTGCATGTGTGTAAACATGTCAACATTGTATTTTTATTTTTCTTTTTTTATATAAACATTGATTGCAATCAAATTTAATTGATTGGTATCAATTATAATTATTAATTAAATAATTTTGATTGGGTCATTTATAATTGTTGATGTTAAAATTAATAATAATTAATCATTTTATTATTTTAATTTATTTATTTTTAAATATATGTCATCCACATGTGAGAACATATCAACATGGTATTGTCATTTTTTTAATAGAAACACACAGCAAAATGTGAAATGAACAACGATTTATTATTATTAGTAGTAGTATTATTATTAAAGTCATCTAATTCAATTTTTTGAAATAGGTAAGTTTAATGTTTAAATTTTGACTTTGTAATGTTTAAAAATATTTTATTACATGTTAAAATTCGACAACCTTAAAAAATATTAAATTTTCTTTCTCTTTTATAAATATTCCTCTATTAATAAATCTACTCTCTCTCCATTGATTGTATTTTTGAAATTAAATAAGGTTAATATTATCTCAGATTATAATCATAATTTGTAATAAAATGTTTAGAAGTATAATCATATCATCATTATTATAATCATGTTTTTATCATCATAGTTTTCATTTTTTAATTGGATTCTATTTTTTCACTTCACTGGGTATTTTTTTTTTAAATTTCCATGTTGTATAATTTGTTCAAGCCCAATTAAGTAGTAATCAAGGCCCATGATAAAATAAAAAGGCTTCTCCATCTGATTTGATTTTCATATAGATGAATAACGCCAACGTTGGTTAAACAGAAACCGTAAAGAACAACCCCCCCCCGCGGAAAAAAAATAAAAGAGAAAATTGCGTATTTCACGTTTCAAAAATTATTTAAAAACTTACTTTTATTTTTTTTAATTTAATTTTTAAATTAAATAATAATATATGTATTTTTTCAACTAATCATTATTTAATAATATTGAATATGTATTATTAAGTAAAAAAAATTATATATCATTAATTGATTTGAAAATTAAATAAAAAAATATAAAACACTTTAACTAAGTTTTATATTAACGTGTAATTAAATTTAAATTTGTACTTTAATATATCACGTGACTTAATAAAATAAAATATATTAAAAAATGTGATAGAGAATATATTTCTAACATTTCTCGTATTAAAAAGAATGTAATAAAAAGTATCTTCCAAGCATTCATCCATATTTCACTATCCTAAATTACAACTTCTACCTCGATATGAAGCTTTATGTTTTACACAAATCATTCACATCGTTCACCTTCAACTGAAATTACGCAGCCTCCAAGTAGTCTTGACTGCAAAAATGCTAGAAGCATCAGGAAAAACACGCTCCAACGAAAACGTACAAATAACAAAGAAAATGCAGGTTAGTAGTTGAACTTCCACTTAATTCTTCTGTAACATGTCTTACAGATTTTAACGTCTATTTACATTGATGCAGATAGTTTTTTCGGAAGCATTGACTCCTAATTTAGATAATTTGAGAGCTTCCCAAAGTAGTCAATTCTACCACCTCAATTATATCCTTCACATAGTTCTCCTTCCACATCAATTGAAAATGGTTAGTGTTTATACAACTATTGTATGTTATTACCTTCATTCAATTTTATTTTTATTTTTACTTTTTATATTGAAGACATTGAAATTGGTTGTGATCTCAGTTGTCAGGCAATCAACTCCTTTTGCTGAATGTGGTTTTTCTTCTTCTAATAAAACTGATACATGTATTCGAGTTGGTTCCTCTGTGCTTCATCCCTCTGATATAGGTAAGCCTGTTACTTAGTCTTATATAATTGTGCTACCTACATTTATAATTTTAAATGGTCTTATTTTTTTCCTATTATGTAGAACTATCATATGGAGATAAAAATGTGAATCTTAACCAACAAAATTCAGTCAGCTCTATCATGAAAGGCAGTTCTTCATTACGTTCCCCTCTATCTACAATAACTAATGGTATGGTGCTTATTTCATGCTTCTGTTTTTTATTTTCTTATATTATATTATGTTATCTTATGTTATATATGATATATTGTTTTCTTAAATTTTATTGTTAGTTTTTTTTCTTATGCAAAAATTTCACTTCCAGTAAATGGTCAATCTTCTATGCAAAGTAAGAAACGATCAAGAGATAATGGAATGTCAAGTGGTACAAACCAGTCAAGGTGATAATAAAGAATGACACTTTTTTTTTACAATTTTAAGTTCAATCTATTTGAATTGCATTTAATTATTTCCAGTTTCTTATTAACTTTCATATTTGACTGTTCTGTATATATTAATCTTTTTCATTTCTATATTTGCATTATTAGTACAAAGTCATGAAGGAACTACTATTTCCTTTCTTTCTTTTTTTTCAAAAGATATATCATTTCTTCTATGTGGTATCCATATTTTTCTTCATGTTCTTTCTATCCATCACTTAGGTACTGTGAGTCCTCAATCTGCAGTTTTGGAGCCATTGTCACAATTAAAGAAGGGGAAGAATGTTATTCAGAGATCATTCATTATTAATGAGGTTCGATGGAATGGTTCAAATCAATCTATTCAAGTTGGCATGGATGTATTAGCCTCTTCAACTATAGTTGTAGGTATATTAAGTTAACATTTATTTTTGTTAACAGTATGAATTTTTTCCATTCTAATAAATTTTGCAATTTAATATTTTCAATAATTGTTTAGAGTTAGTTGAAGATCCTATTGTGAACTCCACAGAAGGAAGTGAATTTCATCATGTTCTATATGAAGAGAATGAGGAACAAGGTAAAATACCTTTTAGTACTATATTATTTTTGTTATATATATTATTCCTTTGTTTCGGTATTAATAATTTTCAGACTATTTTATTATTATTTTCAATATGTTTGGATTTTGGAGATTGTACTTTTCGTTGTTCTTTTTGTCAAGCATCTGTTTGGTACGAAGAAAAATCTAAAAAATAAAGGTCTTCTACAAATCTTGAATTCTTTATTTGTTGTATGAAAGGAAAAGTTGAATTCCCCTTTTGCAAAAACCTCCTGAACTTTTGTGGATTTTGATGAATGGAGCTGATAGTAAAAGCTCTCATTTTATTCAAAATATTAGACAATACAACAACATGTTTGCTTTCATGTCTGTAGGAGGAAAAGTTAAGACATCAATAAATGACAGGATTGTAGTTCCACAATTTATTCTTAGTGGGAAAAATTTTCATAGATTGGATCTTTGCTTCCAATTGATGGACATCATCCCAAGTTTGCTTAGCTCTACATATATGATACCCAAAATGAGATATCAAACAGAATGAAGCCGTTTAGGTAAATCTTGTTTAAATCTCTGATACATTATTTATTTCATGAAGTTAATTTGATGAAAAATCATGAATTCTAAAATATTTATTTTCATATTTTTTTTCTGAGACTTTCTATTTGTTTGCAGTGGAAATCACACGAATTCAAATTTGAATGCTTCTTTAGTGGAGGATTTAAAATGCATGATTGATGAATATAATGTGCTAGCTAAGAGTTTTAGAAGGGTCAGAGATTAAATAGATCAAGGGCGGATGTTAAATGTTTCTTTGAGATTGTTTAGAAATCGTTCTCTTGATGCAAGAACATACAATCTTCCATCTGTTGAAGATGTCGTAGCATTAATAGTTGGTAATTTTGATAGTTCAGAAGTTGGAAGAGACATAGTTGTCCGGGGTCATCATGGTGAATTACAGAAAATTCATGAAACCCGCACATCTTTTATCCCTCTTCAGTGTCCTCTATTATTTCCATATGGAAAAGATGGTTTCCAAGAGACCATTTCAATAAGAGACTCAGTGAAGAATGGTAGGAATTGCCAGAGGACAAAGGTTACGTTGAGAGAATTTATTGCTTTCAGAATTCAAGAAAGAGATCATGACTATGCGGTTATTTTAAGCAGTAGAAGGTTATTCTAGCAATTTTCAGTGGACACTTACACAATGATTGAGGCTCAAAGACTTCAGTTCATTCGATTAAATCAAGACTCCCTTAGATAAGATATTCTAAATAGTTTAGAAGAAGTCGTAAACCGAGGTGAAACTGATCCATCAACATCTGGAATGCATATTATTCTTCATTCGTCATTCATTGATGGAAAGAGATACATGTTCAATAACTATCAAGATGCAATGGCGATATGTAATAGATTTGGCTTTCTTTATTTGTTTATGACAATTACTTGCAATCCCCAATGGCCAAAAATTAAGCATTTTGTAATAGAACGAAATCTCAAATCAGAGGATCGCCCAAACATTGTCTACAAGTGGCGACAGACTTCAAGAATGATGAAAGAAATGATGACAAACTGAAATGATGACAGAATGAAATTAGATGAAATGATGACAGACTTCAAGAAGGGATGCTTTTTTGGAAAGGTTATAGCAGGTAAATATTTTATTTATTTCAAGTTAAGTTATCATTATCTATCAACTTAGATTTATTAAATTGATTGATTGAAATGAATATTTATGAGTTCAGTAGTATCATATTTTGATAAGTATGACTCTTACATTATTTTTGTATTCTTTTCTTATAGGAATGTATACAGTCAAATTCCAAGAGAGAGGATTGCCTCATGCTCATATCTTACTATGATTGCATGTAGACGATAAGTTACAATTAGTTGATTTGATTGATAGTGTAATATCTGCTGAGTTACCTGACAAATCTAGATATCCTCAGTTGTTTGATGCTATTACAACATTCATGATGCATGGTCCATATGGTGCAACAAATACCCTATCCCCCTGCATTAAAGGTGGTAGTTGTTCAAAGTATTTTCCAAAGAAATTTGTGGACAAGACTTCATTTGATGAAGATGGATACCCAATCTACAGAAGAATAAACACAGGAATTACTACTTCAAAGAAACAGGTTAAATTAGACAATAGGTTTGTTGTTCCATACAATCCTAAATTGTTAATGAAGTATTAGGCATATCACATCAATTTGGAGTTTTGCAATAAATCAAATTCCATAAAATATCTTTTCAAGTATGTCAATAAAGGTCTTGATAGAGTCACTATTACTTTTTCTCAAGATTCGGGAAGTCCTCAAAACATGCATGTTGTAGATGAGATTAAGCAACACTATGATTGCAAATATTTATCTGCATATGAGTCTATATGGCGAATTTTTGGATTTGACATTTGTTAAGTAAGAATTTTATGCTTTTGATTTATATGTTTGTGCGTTTGATTTTAGGACTTTATTTTACTTTTGCTCTATTTTACTACCTTTTTGCTTTGTTTTGATAATAGGTGGAAAATAAGAAAGAGTTGGATGGAAACAGAGAGAATCATGGGTCGCTAGTGTTAGGGATTACACCCATATTTCGTGTGCCAAGAAGCCAACCAGAGAGAATTATGGCCAGGCCGTAATGGCCATTATGACCGTAATTCGTGCAACCAGAATTTGAAGGACCAACTAGAACGAATTATGGTCAAGCCGTAATGGCCATTATGGTCGTAATTCGTGCAACCAAAATTTGAAGGGCCAACCAGAACGAATTACTACCTGTCAATAATTACCATTATGACCATAATTCTGATCAGTTTCATAACAACTCATTTATTTTTGAAGAATCCAAAGAGGTGTTGTAATGGGGTGTAAATGGGGCTGTAAATAAGTTATAAAGAAGGGGTTTTCTGATAGGAAAGGGGGGTGGGAGAGATTGGACGAGAGACAAGAATTTCTTCTATTTCACTTTTTGAGAGAAAACTAGATTCCTTGTTCTTTATTTCTAGATAGAAGTTCTTGTAACTTGGTTGGAATTTATGCAAGCTGGTTAAGAATCTCTTTCCTTCTCCTTTATTATCTATTTTCTTCCTTTTCTTATATATGTAATTGTTCAATTGTATTTGATTGTTTCTATTATGAATATGATTGAGTAATTATCTAATCTTGAGATTGTGGGTATTCTAATGAAGGGTTGTTGCTATTTCTGATTTTCTCTTTTTTATGGGTGTTGATCTTTTTAATTCGACCTTAGTGTTTTTACTTGTTTGCAAATATATGTTCTATGTTGCATGATTTTAGATATTAAGTGAAGAACCGAAAGGTGAAGTTTGGTATTAGAACTATAAGGTTGGACAAGGGGATTGAATCATGAAAATAGATTTTATTCTCTTGAGTTTGTGATAAATATCTGTTCTTAATGGGTTTTCGCTAATGAAAATAGGTCGTTCATCAGCTTAAACACGTTATTGTTCTTTGAAAGAAGGCATAATTACATTTGCTTATTTTACCTTTAAAAATCCAGCATCTATAGCATTAGGAAAATTGGTTTAAGTGTCAATCATCATTGTGAAGAACCACAATCCCAAGAGTTTATTTTCTCTATTATTAAATCAAATCTTTATTCAATTTTCCAACAATTTACCTTTTTAAATACGATTTTAGTTTAGCTAATCACCATTGTGAAAAGAAACTGGTAATCAATACTAAGTCTCTGTGGGAACGATCTTTTATTACGCGATACAACCGTGCACTTGCAGTAGGCATCAATATTCACCATCATTGGCCTCCAATGCAAAGATTAACATTCCATCTAAAAAATTAGCAATTAGTTATATTTAAAGATCATGAAAGGATTGACGATGTTGTGTAGAGAAACGAAGAAAAGAATACAATGTTTAAAGCTTGGATGGAAGCAAACAAGTTGTATGGTGATGCAAAGAATTTGACTTATGACCAATTTCCTACCAAGTTTGTATATAATAGAGAAAAACACTAATGGTTTTCTAGAAAACAAGGCCAATCAATTGGCAGATTAGTTATGTTCCTCCAGGAACAAGTGAGTTATACTACATGAGGCTATTATTAACAGTGCAAACAGGATGTACAAGTTATGAGAGTTTAAGGATAGTGGATAATCATACATATAAGTCTTTCCAAGATGCTTGATATGTTATAGGTTTGTTGTTAGATGATAATCATAAAGGAAGGTGCAGAATTGGCATCCAGAATTTATATAAGAAAGCTTTTTGTTATGTTGTTGTTGTCAAACACGATGAATATGCTAGAAACTATTTAGGAAGAAACTTGGAAATTTTTAGCAGATGGAATAGTCTATGACAGAAGAAGATTTTTAAATAATCATGATACATATTATTTTAATTGTAACTTTCA
The DNA here is from genome assembly GCA_029884595.1 of Ormosia semicastrata. Lineage (NCBI taxonomy): Eukaryota > Viridiplantae > Streptophyta > Magnoliopsida > Fabales > Fabaceae > Ormosia > Ormosia semicastrata. The sequence goes on along the minus strand of JAQQTO010000015.1, from coordinate 437,504 downwards.
ATCTCTTAATAATCTATTTTTTATTGACATTGTCTGGTTATTATTGAACTTTATGAAATTTCCATTTTATTATATTTTCATTGAATGTAAATTAATATAGTTGTTTTATATAGATATTCAAATTGGAGATTCTAACCACAAGAACTTATGCTTGATTGAAATTGACAAGTTCCTTCGTTCAAATGGAAAATGTCTGAAGGAATTTCAAATGATGACATTGCCTTGTCAGTCGCCAATTAATGAGTTTGAGAATTGATTCTTGGTGGATGAATTGAATTATAACAAAGAACAAATGAATATTGATCTTAAAAGGTATTTATCTTCCATTAATATTGATCAAAGGTTGATTTTCAATGAAATAATGTGTTAGAAGATATTAGGGTTATTAGTCTTAGTGTTAGTGGGCTTGGACTTGTATACCTAAGTATTAATATAAATAGGAGTACTGGGTTATCAAATTATATCACATTTCATTCCTATCAATAATATTCTTAGTCTACTATTGTTTAGCTACTTTTCTCTCTTTTCTTTCCCTAACTCTAAATTCGTAATTCTTCAACATGGTATCAAAGCGGTACCATCTGCAATGACCTAATCCATAATTGCTTTCGTTATTTGAGTTCCCAAAATATGGAACTTATGTATATTCCCTTTTCTGTTTTTCTCAAGTAATTTTTGAATGATTTTTTGTTTTGAAAAAAAAAAAAGACAAATTAGTGTTTAGAAGCAAAAAAAAAAAAAAAAGGGAGGCAAAGCACTAATGTGACCTAGGTCACGTCTGAAGGCTTGTGCAGCCCACGACTGCTGGTTCAAGTAATCGATGGGTGATCGACGGTGAGTGGGCCGGTCACGGTTAACCAACCTTGGGAGAAGGTGCAGTGAGTGGGGCGGTGGTATTGGGACCAAGTTTTGATGTTTCTATGGAGTGGAGTAAGGCGATGGCATTCGAGTTTTGGCCTGGGTGCACACAAGGTGCCTGGTTGGCGGCATTTTGGGTATCTTCCAGCCAATTTTGAGGTCGCCGACAGTTTTCTGGCCAGATTTGAGGGCAGTGTACGGTTATCAGGTGCTACAAGGTTTAGAGGCTGAGCGTGGGTGCGCGAGACCTAGAGGCTGTGGGTGGCCGACGATTCTGATTTCTGGCATAGACAAGTGTGAATGGTGGTTAGGGAGGTTGGTCGGTGACTAGAGGTCCGACGACTTCTCCGGTGAGGTGGTTACAACCCATGTTTGGTGCGATCTAACCTATTTTGGACTATCTGCTAGTTGTGTGAGTCTTCTATTGGGCTTTTGTTTATGGCTGGGTGCTCTCGTTTCTGGCATAGATCAAGTCACCGGTGGTCAGCTTCGGTGAGCTTTTCGACAACTCTGTTCCAGATATGTTTTCTTCTATTCTGTATCAGACTCTATTTTTCATTATGTTAGCGTATTTTTTAGGTATGTTTGAGGCTGAATGAGTGCGAGCAGGCTGGAGATGATTTTGTGGTTTATCTTGTGATTCATGAGTTTGGACTTTGGTTTGTTGCTATGATGGAGGCTAAGTGGCTGGGTTATATAATTGGCTATTGGCATTGAAGATTGTTTTGATGATAACAAATATGAAGATAGTGACAAGATTAAGTCCAAGACCTTCAAGAATAGCTTTAGGACTTAGATCTTTTTGTAAAGGTAAAAGGGTTCACACTTAAGCTCTAAACTTATTTTTCAAGAACCCAAATAGCACATATGATTTAAGGCTTTAAAATGGTTTTTGGTTTCTTAAGAAATAACTTACAAGTGCCAAAAGCTTGTTGGAACCTTTGGAAACAATTGGCAAGTTCTTAAAATTTGATTAAAGTATTTTCAAATAGGTTTATTTGGATAAAGGGTTTCCCTATTCGAATACCCAAAGTCAGAGAGTCAAGATTTACATTTCATGAAGCTTTATTTGAATAACGCAGGGCATTATTCGAATAACAATGTAAAACAAGCTACGCGCATTTCTGCTTTAAAAGATTTATTTGAATAACACATTTGTTATTCGAATAAAAGAGTTTTAGAATGTGCTTTTAAAAAGGATTTATTCAAATAACTAAAGGAGTTATTTGAATAATAAGTTTCAAAAACCAAATTCTTATTGTGCTATAAGTGGGTTTATTCGAATAAGGATTTTCTTATTTGAATAAACACGTTTCCAAAATTAGAAAATAATGACTAGTATGACAACATTCAATGCTCCAACCACCCCCAACTACTCTTTAATGCATTGGACTATAAATACAAGTCTTTGGACATTAAAGAAATGTTGGAAATCAATTTGAGACATCTTGGTTAAGCATTGAATACAAGTTTAACAGCCTTGAATATATTTATCTATTTATGAGCTAAAAGTATGAATGTCCTTCTAACCATTGGGCTTTAATTTGTAATATCATTTTTTTTTAGAGTTTATCTTTCTCATACACTTTGATTTCTTGTAAAGAGGGTGAGGTATCTTTCTAGAGAAAAGGGTGAGGTATCTCTTGATAAAGAAGAGAGTAAGATATCTTTTGTTTTGAGGCTCAAGTACAAATGGTGAGGCATCCCAGAGGTGTGTTGTGTGCTCTCAGTTGTAAAGGTTTTTCAAGCACCTGTGAAGCTTGAAAAGTTGGAGGCTCTAGCACGAGGGTGAGGTATCCCAAGGTCTGAGGAGTGCTCTTGCTTGTACAAAGATTTTCTTAGCACCCATGAAGTCTAGGAAATAGTGAAAAAAATCTCAAGTTAAGCTTAGGGACTAGATGTAGGCCACAAGTGGTTGGTGGCTGAGTCAGAATAAATGATTGTGTTTGCTCTTCTCAACTCTATCTCTTTACTTTGATGCTTTACTTTTATATGTTTGCTTGAATATTATTCATCTTAGCTTCAAAATGCTTAATTTCTTAATGGTGTTTTAAAAATTTGTAATCACCTAATTCAATCCCTCTTGGGTGATGGTTGTCATGGCTAACAAGTGGTATCAGAGCTTTGTGCTCCATTGAAAGCTTAACTGCTTAGAGTTAAAGATCCTTATTTGTTGGCAACCATTGAAAGCTTTTCAAAATGGAAGGTTTTGAAATTGATAAACCATCATTCTTTGATGGTGTGCATTTTGTTTGTTGAAAAGTTAGAATAGAATTTTATATGTAATCTATTGATTTTGATTTGTAGGATATCGTGTTTAATGGATTTTCTCCTAAACCAAAACAAACTTGGAATGCCTATGACAAGAAATGTTTTTCTTTGAACATTGTAGCTATGCAAATTTTGAGAAGTAATTTGAATGATGAATCTTATGCTAAAATTAAGAGTTGTTCTAGTGCTAAGGATATATGGGATGCTCTTGATGCTATTTATAATGCTAATAATGATTTTTTGCATAAAGTTATATATAAAAAGTAAGAAGAACAAAAGTCATTGAAGGAAACTTGTCATGAAAAATGTCCTCAAGAAGATGTTCAAAGTAAGAAAATGAGCTCAATACCTCTTAGTGATGATGGTGCTTAGTTTGAAGAAGAAGCAAAGTAAGACAAAATTGAAATGGACGATGTTCTTGAATCCTTGATGGACAACGATGAGGAAGACGATGTTTCCCTTAAAAAAACCAAGTATGCTAGATTATAGTCCTTCCTATGATGAGTTACAATGTGCATATGATGAATTGTATGATGGCTTATTATTTTTAGAGAAAAAACTTATCTTATTTGGAAAACATTTCTTCAATTGAAAACAAAATTGAGACTTTGAAAAATTAATATGCTTTTCTTGATGAGGAAATGTCATTAAAATGTGAAACTTCAACTTCTTGTGAAAAGTGCATTGATTTAGAAAATCAAGTTGGGGGCTTATCTTTCAAATTTTCTAAAGCTAATGATTCAAACTACTTACATTCTATGTTTGTTAATGAGAATAAAATTAATGTTATTCCACATGAAAATTCAAGTAAGGCTTACGACAAAAATAATTTAGAATGTAAAAATAACAAAAGGCTTAAACTTTCCAAAGATGATCTTCAAAGAACCAAGCCATCATTGAATTCAATTATTTGTAATTTTTGTGGTCATTTAAGACATATTTCTCATTTGTGCAATTATAAAAGAAATCCTTATATGAGAAATTATATGGTATAGGTTCCTAAAGATCTTAAAAGCCCTAGTATTAACATTCAAAGATCCAAGATGAAGTGGACATCAAAATGTCCTCTTAGTGTTTCAACTATGCGGAAAATTTATCAAAAGGATGGACTAATTGGTCAAAAGAAAAAGGAGTCTTCAAGGAAAATGCTTTCAAAATCCAATGGTAGACATCTTGGTCATGAAGGCAATGATCCATCAATTGAAACTTCTCATATACATAATATGGAACTTGCAAAATTCAAAACACCAAAAGAGAAGCAATGAGTAAGGAAAAGAGTTTCCTTGATTACCAAGGCCAAGATATCAAAATCTTTTACCTCTTATGCATATTCACTTAAAAAGATAATGAATATGAGGTATATTCCTTGTAGGCCTTAGGTAATGGATAGAATCATGTGTACTTAGTAAATTTTAAATATTATATATAGCACATGATTATGTTCATTCTTGTTACACTCTTTGCTCACTATCTTACATATTTCTTGATAATAGAGTATTCTATGACTATGATTTCTATGCTTTAAATTATCTATATATCATGAAAGTAAGCATGTTATTGGCTATGTGCTTAATGGTAATTGGTTATTTAATTTGTAAGAACCAAGAAAATTTGAGTACCAAAAGTAAAAAATTAAAGTATGTTGTAAGTGTGCTTAAAATCCAAGAGCTCACTTTGGTATCTTAAAAGTGGATACTGCAAGCATAAGACCAGAAAATATTCCAAGTTCTCTTCCTTGTCTCTAAGAAGCTTGGACTTGCAACCTTTGGATAAGTGGAGACTTGTTTTATGCTTTTCTACCCTTATATCTTGAAAATATCTCTACATGTCTTGAATATGCTAGATAAATATGCTCCTTGTTTGAAATGACATGTTTAATAATAATAATATCCTTGAGATTGAGCTTTTGATCAATCATGACTTAAAATGAATCCTTGTATTAGATATCTTTTATCTTGGTTTTATCCCTTTCTAGCATGAATCTTGGTTGGTGATCTGTCGATTATTTCCATACCTTGAATGCCTTTTGTTTGATCTAATTGGACTCCATATGTGCTCAATTGTTGACATTTAGCTAAGTTTCTAATATAAAGTTTAATCAGATGTTTATTGTGAAACTATGCTTAAATGTAATTATAGATACTCATAAATGAATTATGCTTTTCAAGAAATCTTTGAGTGTTTGAGTCCATTAGCATCAAACCAAGCTTGATGACCATTTAAGGAGAGAGATGAATACTTAAGAAGATCAGTTTTATCCTCAGAAGCAAAGGAAGAAGAGCATTTGTGAAGAATCAATGTTGCATTTGAAGAAAGTGAGTGACACGGCCCGTGTTCTATGACATGGGGTGGGCCGTGTACTCCTCTGACTATCTCAAAGCTGGCTCAAATTCTTTTTTTTTAGTCAACACGGTCTGTGTCATCTGACACGGGGTAGGCCTTATATGTCTCTGTTTTCACAAGGGAATTCAGTTTTAAGCCTTGACCAATAATACGGCCCGTGTCACATGACACGGGCTAGGCCGTGTTCTTATCTAACTTTGAAATTAGCTGGAAGTGTGTTACTAGACTCAGACACGGGTAGGGCCGTGTCATATGACACAGCCCGTGTCATCAGTTCAGAAACTTAAATTCGAATTTTAATGCTGAATTAGGTATCTAAACTTCTAAATAGGGTTGCCTAGAGCCCCTGAAATAGATATCTGGACTGAGAGCAGTCAAGGAAACTAAGGGAAACACGAAGAACAAGAAAGAGGAAGATTCAATCAAATATTGGAGTCTCGGGTTCGAGCAATCGAAGATCAATCAACCTTGATCATTGGAAACTAGTTTGATCTTCAGTTTTCTTTTGCACTTTCATTCTGAACTATGTTTTTTTTCTATTTTTCTTGTGATTTTGAGTTTGCCATGTGTGGCTAAACTTCTTTGTTGGTTAAGGGAAGATGAAACCCTAATTTTGATTATGTGAATCTTGCATATTTCTTTATATCAATATAATTATGTTTTTATTCATATGTTTCTGATCTTAAATCAATATAAAGATCTTTGTATTCTTGCCAAATTTCGGGAGTGGTAAAACTAGGATTGCTATGGGCGGTTGCGGTGGTAAAACTAGTGAAACATATGATTTAAGTAATTTAATCTTGATGTGTGATTAGATCTTAGTGTGATTGGTTTTCTAATTCTTAATGTAATCATTATGTAGGTGTAAGAACGGTTGCTTTACAAATAACTAATGGTTAGGCTTTGATTTGGGCAGTTGCTAAATTAAGCAAAAAAAACTTAAGGAAAATAAGGGATTTATCTCACAATCACATAAGAACATAATTAATTATATTGGTATAAAGAGTATGTAAGTTAGCATAATCATATAAATCTAGTGGTGGATTCCATCTCTTAACCAATATATTTAATTTAGTAATTTAATTTGTGTTTACTATTTTTGTTTTAAGTTTAATTTCTATTTTTAGTTTTAGTTAACAAAACCCTTTTTTTTACTTTTTACTGTTTTTAAGAGTTTAAATTAGGAAACAATCTATAGTGTTAATTGAATTAGTTCACTGTGGATCGACCCTTACTTACTACAAATGGTTACAAGATTTTTATATTTTTGGTGGAACTTGACAACTATTTTTTATATTAATTCTTAATCATATTCCATACCACACCAATTGGTTTAAAATGCCTATGTAAGAGGTAACAATTTGAGATCATTACTTTCTATTCTTATTTGGCATGCATGATTGAATTTCTTGATTGTCATGGATGCATATTAAAATGTGTGATTAATTGATCCTTGACTATTATAAATCTTTTGGATTAGTTAAAATGTTGTTTCTGATATGTTTATTTGAATAGAGAAATCTCTTATTCGAATAAAGATTTCAAGTAGCCCCTAGATTTTGTTCTTTTAATGCTTTTATTCGAATGACGGGAAGACTTATTCGAATAATGCTTAACAGAAACTAAAGTTTTTGTTCTTCCCCCACATCTATTCGAATAGAGCTAATTTTATTTGAATAGACACAAGTTATATGAAGGGATGTATGCTTTTCTTGGTGGCCTTTGATGCAAATGTAATTGGCTGATTCGTTTTGATGAATGAATGAGAATTGTTTATGAAATCTCTTGATTATAATGCTAAGTTGAATGCATAATTATTTTTTATGCTATTCTGGTCTACTGTGTAATGAATATATCTTGTTGGACTTGAATATAAATTGGTTTAGCTCTATGCTTATCATGACAAAATAGGGAGAAAAAGCTTGAGTTCTTTGATTGAGAAAAGACAGGTGAAACTAAAACGGATTTTAAGATTTCAAAAGTAAGGGAGAGTTGTGCACATCTTTGATATAAATCACCTCTTACAAAAAAGAAGGGGAGTAAGTCTCTCTAATGACTTTATGGATTCCAATTTAAGTAAACTAACCATTTTCTCAATGGTTGTTTGTCATCATAAACAAGGAGAAGAATATAATTGGCTATTGGCCATTGAAAATTGTTTTGATGATAACAAATATGAAGATGATGACAAGATCAAGTCTAAGACCTTCAAGAATACCTTTAGGACTTAGATCGTTTTGTAAAGGTAAAAGAAGTTCACACTTAAGCTCTAAACATGTTTTTCAAGAACCCAAATAGCACACATGGTTTTAAGACTTTAAAGTGGTTTTTGGTTTCTTAAGAAATAGCCCATAAGTGCCAAAAGCTTGTTGAAACTTTTGGAAATAATTGGCAAGCTTTTAAAAGCTGATTAAAGTATTTTCAAATAGGTTTATTCGAATAAAGGATTTATTTATTTGAACAACCAAAGTCAGAGAGCCAAGATTTGCATTTCATGAAGCTTTATTCGAATAATGCAGACCATTATTTGAATAACAACTTAAAACAAGCTATGAGCGTTTTTGTTTTAAAAGATTTATTTGAATAACACATTTGTTATTCGAATAAAAGAGTTTCAGAATGTGCTTTTAAAAATGATTTATTCAGAGTTATTCGAATAACAAGTTCTAGAAACTAAATTCTTATTGTGCTATAAGTGAGTTTATTCGAATAATGATTTGCTTATTCAAATAAACACGGTTCTAGAATTAGAAAATAATGGCTAGTGTGATAGCATTCAATGCTCCAACCATCCCTTAACGGCTCTTTAATGCATTGGGCTATAAATACAAGTCTTTCGACATTAAAGAAAGGTCATAAATCAATCTAAAACATCTTGGTTAAGCATTGAATATAGTTTAATAGCCTTGAATATATTTATCTATTTATGAGCTAAAAATATGAATATCCTTCTACCCATTAAGTTTCAATTTGTAATATCCACTCTTTTGAGAGTTTATCTTTCTCATATACTTTGATTTCCTGTAAAGAGTGTGAGGTATCCCTCTAGAGAAAAGGGTGAGGTATCCCTTGATAAAAAAGAAGGTGAGGTATCCCTCAAAAGTTGCAAGGATGAGGTATCTCTTATTTTGAGGCTCAAGTACAAGGATGAAGTATCCCAAGGTGTGTTGAGTGCTCTTAGTTGTAAAAGTTTTTTCAAGCACCTGTGAAGCTTGAAGAGTTGGAGGTTCTAGCACAAGGGTGAAGTATCCCAAGGTGTGAGAAATGCTCTTGCTTGTACAAAAGTTTTCCTAACTCCCGTGAAGTCTAGGAGATAGTGAAGAAAATCTCAAGTTATGCTTGGGAACTGGATGTAAGCCACAAGTCGTTAGTGGTTAGACCTAGATAAATTGTTGTGTTTGTTCTTCTCAACTCTATCTCTTTACTTTGATGTTTTACTCTTATATGCTTGCTTGAATATTATTCATCTTGGCTTCAAAATGCTTAATTTCTTAATGGTATTTTAAAAATTTATAATTACCCAATTCACCATCCTCTTGGGTGATGGTTACCATGACTAACAGGTTATGGATAGGTCAATTTGATATCTTTGAAGGAGGTAGGTTGAAGTTGTTGTTCTATTTTGTGTTTCTTCTCATGTGGATTTTCTTGGTGCAGCTTGAGCTTGGAGGAAAAGGTTGCCTGATAGATGGAGCCGCTAGGAGGAAAGAGCTATTAGCGAGGTGGAGCCATCCTAGATTCTCACTAGCAATGGTGTTGTAGGTTTGGGAGCAAGACTTTCCCAGTTTCTCTTCTTCTTCCTTTTTGGACGCTTGGATGGTTCAACATCTTCTCTTTTTCCTTATCTTGTATTTGAATAGTTCAACGTCCCTGTGCCGAGTTTCTCTTCTTGCTTTTGGATAAAGATAGGATTCTGTTATTTATTTTATGTTTATGGATTTGCTACTTCTAACAAGCTAAAGTTTAGTAAGCTTTAGCTTGAGGGGGAGTGTTAGAAGATATTAGGGTTATTATTCTTAGTATTAGTGGGCTTAGGCTTGTACACCTAAGTGTTAGTATAAATAGGAATATTAGGTTATGGAATTGTATCATATCTCATTTCTATCAATAATATTCTTAATCTACTATTGTTTAGCCATCTTTCTCTATTTTCCTTTCCCAAACTCGAAACCTGTAATTCTTCAACATAATGGATGTTGTGATGAATGACAAAGGTGACTTTTTTTGTGTGTACGAATATGATGGTACTGGGAAAAGATTTGTTTGGAAAACTTTAATTGTGGCTATTCAAGCTGAAGGTAAAATAGTACTTAATGTTGCATCAAGTGATATTGCTTCCCTTCTTTTACCTAGAGGTAGGACAGCTCATTCTACGTTTTTGATTCCTTTAAGTCTTACTGAGTTGTCAACTTGCAATATTAAACAAGGAAGTTTGAAAGCAGAACTTCTTCAGCATGCAAGTCTTATAATTTGGGATGAAGCACCCATGATCAATAAATAGGGATTTGAGGCTTTGGACCATTCTCTAAGAGACATTATGAGATTTTCTAACAGTAAGGCAGCAGACCAGCCTTTTGGTGGAGAAATTGTTGTTCTAGTGGGAGACTTTCGTCAAATATTTCTAGTTATTCCAAGAGCTAACAGAGAAGATATTGTTTTGGCCACCATAAATTCATCAAAGTTGTGGTCTCGTTGTAAAGTTCTTAATTTGACTAAGAATATGAGGTTACAAAATGGATCTTCTACTGATATTGACCCAAAGAATAGGGAGTTTGCATATTAGATTATTAAACTTGGAGATGGAAATTTAGGAATTGAAAATGATGGTGTAGTTGAAGTTGAAATTCTAGAAGATCTTTTGCTTCCGCAATCCAAACATCCTCTTGTTGATATTGTTGATTTTACATATCTTAACTTGTAAGATAACATGAAAAACGTTAAGTTTTTTGAGGAGAGGGCAATTCTTGCTCCCAACCTTGAAGTTGTTGAGATGGTGAATGAATTTATTAAGTTTAATCCCTAAGCAAGAGAAAGAGTATCTAAGTTTTGATTCTTATTGTGTAGCAGATGAAGATGTTGGAATTGAAACAAAATGGTTAATTAAATTCTTGAATGAAATTAAGTGTTCTAGAATTCCAAATCACAAATTGATTTTGAAAAAAGGAGTTCCGATTATGCTTCTTAGGAACATTGATCAGGCTGTAGGATTGTGCAATGGAACAAGGTTAATTGTTGAAGAATTCGGAAATAATATAATAGGTGCAATAATTGTTACAATGAGTCGTATATGGGACAACATTTACCTTCTTCGGATGAATTTAGTATCATTAGATTCTAGATTGCCTCTAAAATTCTAGAGAAAGCAATTTCCAATAACTTTGTGCTTTGCCATGACTATTAACAAGAGTCAATGACAATCTCTTTCTTATGTAGGACTATATCTACCAAAGTTTGTCTTCACACACAGACAACTTTATGCAGCAATTTCTAGAGTTAAATTCATGGATGGTTTGAAAATTTTGATATGTGATGAAAATAGAAATTCATGTAGTACAACAAAAAATGTTGAATACAAGAAAGTGTTTCAGAAGATATTAAATGAAGGTTAGCTTGACTTTCAATCTTATTTATTATTTATTATTGGTATAAACTCTATTTTTATGCTGAATCAATTTGTTATTTTAATTGCAGTGCGGATTTAATTGGTTCTATTTGATGATATATGGTCTTCCATCCAATTTATAAAAGCAGTGATGTACATTGAACGGTAAGATGTTATTAAGCTATGTCTTGGATTATTTGATTCCTTATGTTAATGCTTATATTTTTTTAACACATTTATATATTATTATTGCAGTTATATCGAAGAAAACTTGTGTTTATGTTGACTTTATCATATATGTATCTATATCTATAAGTAAATTGTTTATTTTAGTTGCTATTATTATCAGACATGAATATTGTTGTTAGTAGTGCAAAGTATAATGTTTATTCAATGATGAACAGTTTGCGTTATTTTAGTATTGATTAGTTGATATAAAAATAAACAAATACTTTTATATTCACTGTTTGATTTCAATTTTAAATTTACATTTATTTAAACTGTTCTCCCGTACATTTCACAGGTTAAAACACTTGTTCAATATCTTTATAACTACAAGTTCACCCAAAAAAAAATCTTTATAACGACAATCAAATGATCATTCAAAATTGTTTAACAACAAATTACAATCAACATATATTCAACAGTTAATAACGACAAATTACGATCTTTATAACAACAAGCAATTTGCATGGTAGCAAATAATTTGAGATTATGTTTTAAAATAACTTAATCATTTCAAAATGCAGCAAGATCTCTATTTTTCAGTTCAAGCAAATAATTCTCAAACTTTTACTTTTATTTTAGAAAACTTATTTAAAATTAATTAGATAATTTTAATTATTCATAAAAATTGTACTACTTTTATTATCCAAAGCATTGGATAGATACAAATACTAGTTTTTATTATATCCAATACTAATTTTATTATATTATTATTTTTGTTTATTTTGTGTACCGTGCAGGTGCTAATTTATTATCTATTATATATACAAAATCTTGGAGAAAGCAACCTCTTAGTCATGACAATATTAAAAAAAAATTAGTTTCATAATAACATTTGTGGGAATGTCTTAGTCAGAGAAAAAAAAATATTAGTCACAATTCTTTCAACATCAACGTCATATAAATTCTAGATTTTAGTAATCAGTTTTAATTGAATTATAGATGTGCCATGTCTCACATATAAGATAAACTAGCGTTTTATATCAGATGCACAAGATAATTTCAAAACAAATTAAAGTAAATAAGGAAAAAGATACTTAGTCTGAAAATATGATATCTCATATGGTTTAGATAAATCTGATTTAGTTTTAATTAGTGGGACCCACATTTTGCTATTTTAATTAATCGAACTCTTCTTATACTATGATAATCGGGTTATGTAATTTTTCATAATAGATATGTTATTTTTTATATATCCTCACAATAAATAATTACTTTATATAACTTAAGCTAATTTCAATTTTTGATTTTATAATTTTTTTCTTTTAATATAAATTTTTATATATTTATTTATTTAGATGTTCTATCAACTCATTATTAAAAATATACTAAGTTGACCCCTAATACCAATTTATACTAACAAAATAATCTTAGATTGATAGATATTATAATGACAAATAAAAAGAAAACCTATTAAAAATTGAAATGGTTAATAACAATATAACCAAATGATACTTAATGCATTAAAGTACATTAGCATTTTTAACCTATACATTTAGTTTACACAATTTAAGTAGACTAAATAAAATAACATATTAGTTAAATCAATCAATTGACATATGACTTCTTAAGTTCTTTAATATTATTTTCTTTTACAAATCTAATTTATTTTAAAATGACGCACAACTATAACTTGTTCTTTACATATGCTCCGTTAGTGCTTCTGTTGAGGATAATTTCTTGCCTTACTTGTTTACAAAAACTATCTCAACTCTTACAAATAATTTCACTCAAAACATCATGAAACCTTGATGTTATCAATATTTTTAAAACTGGACTAGTCATTGAACTGGTGAAGATACTGGTTTACGGTTCATTGGTTCAATCGTGGTTGAACTGTGGTCGAACATGTGATAATTAAATATAATTTTTAAGATTATATAATATATTAAGTAATAAACTAACAAATTAATATTCTATATTATGTTGCTTACTACTTCAAAGTCTCACATTATATAATAAGTAAAACATCCAAGCATACAACATATATAAAAGTTAAGATGAGACCATACTTACAAGTTTCACATAGAATAATGAGTAGAACATTCAAGCATATAACTTATATAAAATCAAGAAGGCCTTTGTAACTTGGCATTGGACCTTTATTTGGCTCAAAAATTTTGTTTTGAATTAGTTAAAAATTTATTGATAAAAAAAAGAGTTTATTTTTTTAAAAAAAATCAGTTCAAACTAATTTGCTATCAATTTTTAACTAGTTTGACTGGTTCTTGACAGGTTCTCGAGCAGGCCAGCTATGTGGGTTAATTGGACTAGACTTGTGACCGGTTCATAGATTTTTTTTGGTCAAATCGGCTAGTTTGATTCGATTTTTTCAACACTGCATGTTATATGATACAGGTTTTACTCAATTACATTTAAACAATCTTACTAAACAAGATTTATTATAAATATGAATTTTTCAATTGATTTTATCGTGCTTTCTTGTAAAGTAGTTTTTATTTCATAGATGTCAATATTAATATATTTTTATGTAAAGTTTTCAATCCCAATAAATATAAATATAAAATATTTTAGTATTATATATGAATGAAATTTTTTTTTAAAAAATACTTAATAGTTTTTAGTTTGTTCATAATAAATTACATTTAATTAATTTTTCTATATTATCATGTAAAATTTTGACTCTTGTGTGATGCATATATTAAAGTTTTTTAAATAATATAGAATAAATATATATGAATAACTATAGTATTTTGAAAATATAATTAATTAATTTAACTTTCTAATAATAAATCTTATTTGAATTAATTTTCCTATGATTTCTTATAAAATATTCAAACTCATCTAGATATTAATATATTTTCACGTAAAGTTATTAATCTAGTGTGACATGAATAAAAAATAATTAAATATAAAATAATAACATCACTTTTAATGAAAACTTTATTTATTTGTTTAATAAAAAAATAATTATCACCATGAAACATATACTTAGTAACTTGAAGAATACGAAAAAAATTAAAATTTCACTTAAAATATCAATGAAACATTCACATTAGACAATACAGATTTTACTCGGTTGCATTTAAGCAATTTTACTAAACAAAATTTATTATAAATCCATACTTTTAAATTTATTTTTTCATGTTTTCTTGTAAATACTAATATATTTTCATGTAAAGTTCTCAATCTTGTCAAATATAAATATAAGATATTTAAATAATATATTATATATGAATGAAAAAATTTAAAAAATATACTTGATATATTTTTTGCTTCCTCATAATAAATTACAATCAATTAATTTTATTATATTTTCATGTAAAATTTTCACTACATGCGATGTACATATTCAAAATTTTTAAATATTATAGAACAAATATATATATATATATATATGGATAAATATAAAAATTTTAAAATATAATGAAATAATTTAGTTTTTTGATAATAAATTTTATCCAAATTAATTTTACTATAGTTTCGATAAAATATTCAAACTCATGTAGATATCAAGTATATTTTAATTAATCTAATGCAACATGAATAAAAATATTTATATATAAAATAATAACATCACTTTTAATGAGAAGTTATATTTTTTTAATCGAAAAGATAATTATCACCATGAAACATACACTCAGTAATTTGAACAATTTGAAAGGATTAAATTCCTAATAATATATGACTCGATGTATTCATATACTTTATTTTATGTCAAAATATTTTAAAAATTTTAACACAATGTCAAAAAGAATCAAAGTTTATTTAGAATATAATAAAGATAAAAAATTCAAAAACTTGTATTACTCTAAAATAATAGAACAAAAGATATCCAACCAAAATTATAATAAATTTATATTGGAAATGCAACTACAACAACATTGTCATCATAAAGTATATTGAAATACTTATAATAGTATAAAATTAATAACAAAAATGTATTTATCAAAGAAAATAAAAATTTTAAAACTTATAATAATTTAATATTTTTTTATATTTCAAGTTTTTAAATATTTTTAAAATTTTATTATTAAAATGTATTTTAATATTTTAGAGTTTTTTAATACTTTGACATTAATATATTTTAATGTTAATATATAAATATTTAAAAGTAGTGGAACCTGTATCTTTATATGAGAATATGACATGTGTCTTTGTAAATGTTTGAAGGAAAGGAAGATGACATATATTAAATTTGTCTTGCAGCAAAAACATTTGAATTATATTAATAGTAGAAGTAGATAGCAGATAAATAGACGTTTTTTTTTCGTATTTTATTACTTATGAGTTTTAATTTATAAATAAGACCATGAAAAAAATATTTTATCAGTAAGAATTTAGCATATAAATTATGTTATATAAATTTTGTACCTTTAAGATATCAAATTCAATTTAAAAAAAAATTTGAGAGTGTCGCAACTGTCCCGAAGGGCGTCGCGAAAAGAAAAAGAAAAAGGAGGAAAGGACCTCGGGGTGTTGGGAGTCGCCACCAATCACTTTATCCATTAAATGAAATGGTGCAATTGGACACCTAAAAGATGGTCTACGTTTCAGAATTTGAGGTTCGGGAGTTGATTACGGATAGGGAAGGTGTTAGCACCCTACACCATCCGTTCTAAGAACGGTTACCTATTTAATCTAATGTTATTTGCAAGATTAATTAAATTGGTCCTTTTAAAAAAAAGAAAGAAATATTTTTTTTTACTTTAACATGTCCCATTTTGTCAAGCATAATATCAAGAATGATAAATGACTACGACCAGAAATGGGTGGCTAAATAGCCATTATTTTGAAACAAATTCTAAGTCTACAACATATTGTATAAAAGTGGTGAATCAAAATTTTATTTTTTGAAGAGAAGTAATTTTCAAAATAAATGGCCAAATAAAACATTATTTCAATGAATAAATTTTAATTCAAAGAAATTTATTTAAGGTAGGAAAATGTTTCTTTAAGTAAATGACCAAATAAAATCTCATTTATAATCAAGAAAAATATTTTTTGGCACAATGAGATTTTTGTATTAATATAAAAAAAAGTCTTCACAAAAAAAAAATAGAACTTTAATTCACCACAATCATGATCTGAACTGTATGAAATTGTTTACTTTTATTTGAGGATTTTTATTTTACAAAATGATTTTTATTTTGTGTTTTTTTTTAAAAAATGTAATTTAATTTATAAAATTATTTAATTTAGTGTGAGAATTAAACCTCGCCAGCGCTTCTGGCAAAATCCAATATAAAGCCTCAAGATGATCGGGAAGAGTGTACTTGATCGACGCTCCGATCCTCTCCCAATTTTTTCGTCATCGTCCAGTTTTAAATAACTAATTAATACATTAATACAAAAAAAAGAGTGTATTACATTAAAATATAGATAATGTAAATTCTAAATTAGCAAATATATATTAATCTAAAGGAAACAAACAAATAAATAACTAAATAATAAATAATGTAGAAAGAAATAAAAAGAAAGTAAAATTAAATAAAAAAAGTAAAAGAAATAAAAGAGAAGCAGAAAGAGACTTTCAGTCTCTGTGAGAAGGGAAACGAACCAGAGAAGAAAAAAAAGTGTGTGAGAGTGGCAAGGCAGAGGCGCGGCTAGGTGAGGCACGGACGGTGCGAGGCAGCAGCGTCGCGAGGTTCGCGTTGGATGGAGCCGGTGCAGCGGCAGGTAGCAGAGGTCGCGAGTTGGCTGCGGCGTTACACGGGGAGCTGGGTGAACGCCGGCCTCGATCGGCTGGGTGGAGGTCGCGAGCTGGCGTGATCTGGCACTTTTCGGTTCGTGTGGCGGCAGTGGAGGTCCGGATTTGAGCGGCGATGGGGAGGGAGCCGGTGGGATCTGGTTGGGTTGTTGAGTTTGTGGGTGGTTGAGTATGATGATGATGATGGTTATGGTGGGATGGAGGAGCTGTTTGGAGTTGTAAAAATGGTGTGGCTCTGTTTTTGGGTGAGGGAAATCGTGGGTGGTTGTTGATATTTGTTAATGGTGGAAAAAAATGATAAAGGTTGAAGATGGTGGTCAAGGTGAAGCTTGGGGATGAGAGTGGAGAGTGCTTAGTTAACGAGTTGATTCGGTTGGGTTCTTGATGGTTAATTGTGGCTTTGGTTGGTGGTGTGTGATAAAGGTTGATGAAGGTGAGGTAATGGTTAATGGCAGCTTTGGTTGGTGGTGTGTGAGAGTGATTGGGGAAGAAGGTGAAGTGATGGAAGTTGATGGTGAAGGAAGAAGTGTGGGGTGAATGCTTAAAAATGATGAAAGCTTCCAAATTATCTCGGTCGCTGCTCCCAAAAATCTCCCTTTTTTTGAATTTTTCTTTTCCTTTTATTGTGCCTGATATCTCATTCAAATGCCTTAATTTTTCTTTTTACGTTTGGAAGGCAGAAGGATTAAACCGTTTGAACATTCAAAACTCAATTA
This sequence comes from Ormosia semicastrata, assembly GCA_029884595.1. NCBI lineage: Eukaryota > Viridiplantae > Streptophyta > Magnoliopsida > Fabales > Fabaceae > Ormosia > Ormosia semicastrata. The sequence continues at coordinate 419,818 of JAQQTO010000015.1, read as the reverse complement.
AAACAGAACCAAAACTGTTAGGAAATTCAAAAACAATTAAAACAAAGAAACTGCCATTTTAATGCTGCTTGTGGAGGCTAGGGTTTGAGGGTTGCAGCAAGAAGGAAAAAGTTGGGTTATGGGTTGAGAAGAGAATTGGGTCATGGGTTGACCCGTACAAAACTTTTTTTTTAATTTCTTTTTAAAAAAAATTAAATTGAATAAAAACAAAAATAGAAGAAAAGGGATAAAATTGGGTATCAACAGCTGCCCCCCTTTGTTTTACATTTAGAATAAATGAAAAACAAAGGAATTGATTCAATTTTATCCATGAAAAGGTAAAAACTTGCGGATTCAGGTGTCCGTTGAAGTTTACAAAAACTTAAAGGCAATGGGTACGGGGACCCGAAAACATAAAACAAGGAGTGTAGGGACCCGGAAAAAAGTAAAAAAACTTGCGGAGACATGTGTCCGCTGAAACTTAACAAAAACAAGGTAAGAAGCTTACGGAGTCGGGTATCCGTTGAAGCTTAACAGAAAACTTAAAGGTAAATGGGTACGGGGACCCAAAAACAACGGGTGCGGGGACCCAGAAAAGGTAAAAAGCTTGCGAAGTCAGGTATTCGCTGAAACTTAACAAAAAAACAAGGTAAGAAGCTTACGGAGTCGGGTATCCGTTGAAGCTTAACAAGAACAAGGTAAGAAGCTTACAGAGTCGGGTATCCATTGAAGCTTAACAAGAACAAGGTAAGAAACTTACGGAGTCGAGTATCCATTGAAGCTTAACAGAAAACTTAAAGGCAGTGGGCACAGGGACCCAAAAACATAGAACAATGGGTATAGGAACCCAAAAAAGGTAAAAAGCTTGCGGAGTCAGGTATCCGCTGAAACTTTAACAAAAACAATGGGTACTGAGACCCGAAAACATAAAATGATGGGTACGGGAACCCAGAAAAGGAAACAGTCAGTTTGACCTTTGTAGGTCAAGGCTAGCAAAATGAAAAAATGCACTATGCAATGCATGCTTCAGATGTATGAGAGTATGAAAAACTTTTTATTTATTTTGCTTTTCTATTTTTTTTTCTCTTTTTTTTTGTCTCCACGACCCCTGAGGACATGATTGTAATCAATTTCAAAGATGAACTAGAGTGAGATTTATTGGCATCCTTTCATTTGTCTATTCAGCAGATGGTTGAAATGTCCAACCAGAATGACCCTTGAGGTGACCTGGTTGTCCTTTCTTTTTATCAACATTCTTATCAGGAATCATTGTGTTTCCCATACCTTTCAAGTCAATAGTAATTCTCAATGCTCGGATAGCAATGTCACGCATTTCACATTCCAATATATGATTATTAGAAAAATGCATATTGAGTCAAAGAAGAGGCAAAGGTAAAAATATGATGATATTGTATTGAAATGGGAATGGTGAAAAGAAAGTAATATTATGGTCATCAATCATAAAATTTACAGAGGGATGATAAGGGTAAAGGTCTTCAGTTCTTCCAGTGAAACCCTTTATCGTAATCAGCGTTAATCCTCTGCATACCCGATTTTGAACACCCATTAACCAGCTTATGAAGACTTTGACTGCCCAGGTCTCACTTCCTTTGTCATATCAAGCACTATTGTCGTTTTATTTTGGACCTTAACTTTTGCCTAGGTCGCTCTTTCGAGTTTTCAACCTATCAGGTCGCTCTAACTTTTGCCTAAGTAGCCTTTTCAGGTTTTCCACCTAGTGAGCCATGCTTTTCCCTTTTCTTTTCTTTTCTTTTTCTTTTCTTCTTCTTTTTTTTTTTTTGACAAGTAGTGCTTTTACGCATAATATTTCTTGATTGCGTCTGAATTTACAGGAAGTGGTAGATCTTCACCGTCCATTTTTGCAAGAATCAAGGACCCTCCAGAGAAATCTTTCTTCATGACATAAGGTCCTTCGTAATTTGGAGTCCATTTTCCCCGGTGATCTTTTTGAATTGGCAGGATCTTTTTGAGCACTAAGTCTCCTTCTTGAAATTGTCTAGGGCGCACTCTTTTTGCATAGGCTTTCATAAGCCTCCTTTGATATAGCTGGCCATGACACAGTGCAGTTAACCTTTTACCTTCAATAAGATTCAACTGATCTAGTCGAGCTTGGACCCATTCGGCCTCTTCCAATTTTGTCTCCATTAGTACTCTTAATGAGGGGATCTCTACCTCAATAGGGAGTACGACTTCCATTCCGTAAACTAAAGAGAAAGGAGTTGTCCCAGTTGAGGTACGGACAGACGTGCGATAACCATGCAGAGCAAAGGGAAGCATCTCATGCCAATCTTTATATGTCACAACCATTTTTTGGATGATCTTCTTGATGTTTTTGTTTGCTGCCTCAACAGCCCCATTCATCTTTGGGCGGTATGGCGAGGAGTTATGGTGTTGGATCTTGAAATTCTCGTACATTTCCTTCATCATTTTGTTATTCAAGTTGGTTGCATTATCGGTGATGATCTTATTTGGTAGACCATAACGACATATCAACTCTCTTTTGATGAACTTGATCACCACATTCCTGGTCACATTGGCATAAGAAGCAGCCTCAACCCATTTGGTGAAGTAGTCTATTGCGACAAGGATAAAGCGATGCCCATTTGAGGCCTTAGGTTCAATAGGTCCTATGACATCCATACCCCATATAGAGAATGGGCATGGTGCTGCTAGGACATTCAAGGGGACTGGAGGCGCATTGATCTTATCAGCATATGTTTGGCACTTGTGGCACTTCCTCACATGATTGAAGCAGTCAGTTTCCATGGTTAACCAATAATAACCAGATCTTAGGATTTTTCTTGCCATTGCATGTCCATTGGAATGAGTTCCAAAGGAACCTTCATGTACTTCTTCGATAATCTTTTCTGCTTCCATTGCATCAACACATCTTAGAAGCACCATATCATGGTTTCTTTTGTAAAGTATTTCCCCATTCAGAAAGTAACCCATCGCGAGCCTCCTCAGGGTCCTCTTGTCATTTTCTGAAGCGCCTGCAGGGTACTCCCTATTCTTGATGAAACATTTGATGTCATGGTACCACGGCTTCCCATCGGGCTCAACTTCAACCACTTGACAATATACAGGATAGTCACGACTTTCCATTTTTATAAGTGGTAGGTCCCTTTCATGACTTACTTGGAACATTGATGATAGTGTGGCCAAAGCATCAGCCAACTGGTTCTCTTCTCGAGGAACATGATGAAAAGTGACTTCATCAAATTGCTTGATCAATTCTTTGATGTAAACATGGTATGGGATCAGTTTAGCATCACGGGTCTCCCATTCTCCTTTCAGTTGATGAATGACCAAGGCAGAGTCCCCATATACTTCCAAGATCTTTGCTTTTGATTCTATTGCTGCCTGAATACCCAAAGCACACGCTTCGTATTCTGCTATATTGTTAGTACAGTCAAAACACAACCTTACTGTGATTGGGATATATTTATCTTCAGGGGAGATCAAAATGGCTCCAATGTCGTGCCCCGGTGCATTAGAGGCTCCATCAAACCACATAGTCCATTTTTCTTTTTCAAAGGATTCCTCATTTTTAAACAGAGCCATTATATCCTCATCAGGGAATTCACATTGCATCGACCCATAATCTTCTATAGGTTGGTTAGCCAGATAATCTGTAAGGGCACTTCCCTTAATTGCCTTTTGGGTGACATAAACAATTTCATACTCCGATAATAAAACTTGCCATCGAGCGATTCTCCCAGTGAGAGCGTGTTTCTCAAAGATATACTTGATAGGATCCATTTTGGACACTAACCAAGTAGTGTAACACAACATGTATTGCCTCAATCGATGGGCAGCCCATGCTAAGGCGCAACAAGTTCGCTCTAACAATGAGTACTTTGCCTCATAATCGGTGAACTTTTTACTTAAATAATAAATGGCGTGTTCTTTCCTACCGGACTCATCATGCTGCCCCAGTATGCAACCCATAGACTCATTAAGCACAGTCAAATACATAATGAGAGGTCTCCCTGACACTGGAGGCACCAAAACTGGGGGTTCTTGTAAATACTGCTTGATTTTTTCAAAGGCTCTTTGGCAATCTTCATTCCACTTGACTGGCTGATTCTTGCGTAATAACTTGAAGAGCGGCTCGTATGTTGCTGTGAGCTGGAATATGAATCGAGCAATGTAATTCAACCTTCCCAAAAATACCCGAACTTCCTTTTCAGTGCGAGGGATTGGCATGTCTAGTATTGCTCGAACTTTGTCAGGATCAACTTCTATTCCTTTCTGGCTCACCACAAACCCCAATAGTTTTCCTGATCTGACACCAAAAGTGCATTTTGCAGGATTCAATCTGAGTTTGAACTTCCTCAATCGCTCAAAAAGCTTTTGCAGATTGATTATATGATCTTCTTCTATTTTTGACTTCGCAATCATATCATCCACATAAACTTCGATTTCTTTGTGCATCATGTCATGGAACAATGTCACCATAGCTCTTTGATACGTTGCCCCAGTATTTTTTAAACCAAAAGGCATCACTTTGTAGCAAAAGGTTCCCCATAAAGTGATGAATGTAGTCTTCTCCATGTCTTCCGGTGCCATCTTGATCTGATTGTATCCCGAGAAACCATCCATAAAGGAAAAAAATGAATGTTGAGCAGTGTTGTCCACCAAGACATCAATGTGAGGTAACGGGAAGTCGTCTTTAGGGCTGGCCCTATTTAAGTCTCGATAGTCCACACACATTCGGACTTTCCCGTCTTTCTTTGGGACAGGGACAATTTTGGCAACCCATTGTGGGTATTTTGCAACTGCAAGAAATCCAGCATCAAACTGTCTTTTTACTTCATCTCTGATTTTTAGGGACATCTCAACTTTCATTCGTCTCAACTTTTGCTTAATCGGAGGGTATCCAGGTTTTAGTGGCAATTTGTGCTCAACTATGTCAGTGTCTAGCCCTGGCATATCTTGTTATGACCATGCAAAGACATCACTATAATCAAACAAGAGTTTAATCAACATGTTATGCTCATCTTCTTTCATCGAGGTATTAATTTTGATTTCTTTCTTATCATTTTCAGTCCCCAAATTAATTACTTCAATTGGTTCCTCATGGGGTTAGATTTCTTTAGCTTCTTGTTCAAGTAATCTCATTAACTCAGGTGAAGTTTCCCAATCATCCTCATTATCCTTATCAGCATGATTAATAGGGTGTTCAAAATTATATGATGAGATATTGATACTGTCACTTTCAAGAGAGTCATTTTCAGATCTGCAATAAGTGATGTTGACACAAGAAAAATGAAATGAATAGAAGGTCATGATAATGGTGGGATGAAAGCTAATGGAATGAAAAATGAGAGAACTCAAAAAATGCATTTTATTAATAACAGTTATTGGAAAGGAAACATATGAGCCCATTTACAAATGAAAATCCTAAAGCCTTGGGCAGAGCTAAAGGAATAGCACTACAAAATTACTTTGAAAGAGACTCTAAGGTTATGGGAAGCTCGGAGATCTCCCAATTGTTGAGTCTTGAATCTGAAGAACATGCATACACCAGGTCCGTATGACTAACAAAGTCATCATCTTCAACTGCGGTCACTTGGTCTACGGACACAACTCCTGCGCTCCGGAAGCTTTGTCGTATATCACAGATGGGGACTCCCTCCACTTTAGGTTCTCGATTTTCCAAGCGAGCCAGCCTTTTCTCTTTTTTCTCTTCCATGATCCTCCTCTTATCAGCCTTGGTGGGTCTGTATCCCAGCCCAAATCTTCCTTTATTTTCCAAGGGTTGAAAAAGTCCTATGGCACCTTGTCGTTTCTTGCCCAGCCCCTCTCCATGCTGATAACCCCATTCTAGCATAACTTTAGCCATCATTACAGATGCAATAGACGGCTGCGATTTAGGAATTGGAGCTCCTTCCTTTATATAAATGGTATTGACAGCCTCGAGTGCTTGAAAGGCAGTCTCCAAAGCCTCTTCTGTAGCTTCAATATAAGGGGTGTCTAGCGGCTTGCTCACCAATAGGTCTTCTTCACCAAAGACAGTAATCATCTTGTTATCAACTATGAATTTGACTTTTTGGTGCAAGGTGGAAGGCACAGCTCTAGTAGAATAAATCCATGGTCGTCCTAAGAGACAACTGTATGATGGTGCAATGTCCATTACTTGGAAGAGTATGTTGAAAGTGCAGGGACCAATTTGAACTGGTATTTCAATCTCCCCTATGACCTCTCTTCTTGTGCCATCAAATGCCCTTACTATCATCGCACTTGATTTCATGTGTGACCCATCAAAAGGCAACTTGGAGAGTGTCGACTTTGGCATCACATTCAAGGAAGAGCCATTGTCCATCAGTACTCTAGCCATGATATGGTCTTGACATTTTACTGAGATATGAAGTGCTTTATTATGTCCTCTTCCCTCATTGGGTATTTCATCATCGGTGAAAGTGATGTAATTATCTGCTGTGATGTTGCTGATAACGCCATTCAACTTGTCAACCGTGATGTCATGAGAAACATGAGCTTGATTGAGCACTTTCATTAGCACCTTCCTGTGTGGCTCAGAGTTCAGTAATAAGGATAAGAGTGATATTCTTGCAGGGGTGCGGTTCAGTTGATCCACCACCCTGTATTCACTTTGCTTTATGAATTTTAAGAACTCACAAGCTTCTTCCTCAGTCACTTCTTTCTTATAGACCTCTTGCTTTGTTGTCTTTGGTTCTTCTTTTTCTTTAAAGGCTCTTTCAATAGAAGTTTCCCCCATCTTGCCTTTCCCTTTCCGAATTCTTTCCACTTCCTCCACTTGGTCTTTACGCAGATCCTCAGGTGTATAAATACGACCACTCCGAGTCATTCCACCGATCCCAGATATGCTAGAGATAGCCGATGGGATTTTCATTTGATTATCCTGGAGATCATTTACAATGACTTGTACATCATATTTCCAAGGCACAACTCTGGTGTCCTTATAGGAAAAAGGAGTCGGTACTTGGATGGTGATAGGATTCCGACCAAAAGAGACTGGCAGAGACACCTCTTTACTATAATGAATCGTCATTGGCCTTGGTATACCTGGAGCTTGCTCTATGATTGGATGCGTTGCATAGGTATTGGCAGCCTCTTGAACTGGCAGAGACGTAACTTCTTTGACCATATAGACATCACCATTATCGCACTGATTATTTATTTGTACTAGGTGACTGTCCATTAAATTTTGAAGGATCTGTTTGAATTCATCACATTCCTCAATAGAATGCCCGACTTCCCCGTGGATCTTACACATAGTTTCATCTTCATTGACCTTTTTGATCTCAGCTTAGTTTCGGATCAACCCAAATTTGTTAAGCTCTTGAAAAATTACTCTCATAGGAGTTTTCACATCAGCTACCCGACTTATGAGGCATCGTCCAGAAGACTTCTCTATGGCATTAACTACAGGACCTCCATGATCAGGCAAGGGATTGCGGCCTACATTAAGAGTTTTTTCTTTAAAGTTTAACCATTTGGCATTAATCAAGTCTTGCATTTTGAACTTCAAGGCTCTGCAATTTTCTGTTGAGTGACCTACCCTTCAAAGATGGTACTCACATTTAGCATTCTGGTCAAATCCTCTTGGGTAGGGGGGTTCCATTGGCTTCATTGGGCAAGGAACCAATAAGGAGTTTTGGAAGAGTTGTGGTAGCAGTTCAGTATAGGTCATGGGAATTGGGTCAAATTGGACGGGTTTCTTTTCTTGGTTAGCTGACGGCATTCTTTGGTTGATATTTGGATTTTGGGCCCATGGTTGGGTTGGTTGATATGGCATGGTAGGGAGTGTTTGGTTTGGGATAGGAGATGGTGCACGATAAGGGATCATTGGATGATAAGGTTGAGGGTATGGAGCTTAAGAGGCATTAGCAATGTATGGATAGTAAGGCATATAGGGAGGTTGGAAGGATGGTTGAGGGTTAACAGGCGCTTGGCTATGTCTCCCTTGAGCAAAACTCCTTTGATCGAAAGTCACAGCATGGGCTTCTCCTTCTCTTTTCTTCCCTGCTGGGGGCCTTTTGGAACTAAATGTCCTCGTTGAGCTTTCAGCAATCTTTCCACTTCTCATTCCCCCTTCAACTTTTTCCCCAATAATAACCATGTCTGAGAAATTCGACGACACACTTCCTATCATCTTGTCATAGAAGGGTGACTGGAGAGTATTAATAAATGTGGCCACCATTTCTCTTTCTGTCAATGAGGGTTCAACCTGAGCAGCTATCTCTCTCCACCGCTGAGCATATTCTTTAAAGGTTTCAGCTCCTTTCTTAGCCATATTTTGTAACTGTAACCTATCTGGTACCATATCGATATTGTACTTATATTGCTTCAAGAAAGCATCAGCCAAGTCCTTGAAACATCGTATATGGGCACGTTCCAGGTGTGTGTACCAATTAGAAGCTGCCCCAGCTAAGCTATCCTGGAAGAAATGAATCAACAGCTTGTCATCATGAGCGTGTGATGCCATCTTGCGGTTATACATGGTCAGATGGTTCTTTGGGCAAGTGGTTCCCTTATATTTTTCAAAATCTGGGACCTTAAACTTTGGAGGAATCACCACATTCGGGACAAGATAGAGCTCTGCGGCATCCAAAAGACCATAGCTACTTGCTCCTTCTATAGCTCGCAGTCTTTCTTCAAGAACTTCTAATTTTTCCTTGGATTGAATGCCTTCAGTTGAAGGGTTCAGCGGAGAAGTTCCAGCGACCTTATAGGGAAAAAACTGTGGCATGTAGAAAGGAGGTTGGGCCTAAGTCGAGCCTTTTGGCCCTGAAGTAGGTATTATCAATGATGAGCCGCTCTCAAGAGGGTTGGTAATTTGGGACGGCATAAAACCAGGGGAAATGCCATAAGGTGGAATAGAAACAGGGTACTGAGGAATCTCACTGGTATTTGGTTGAGATCCTTGGGGAGGGTTTGAAGTCGTTGGGACTGTCTGCACTGCCCTCAAGAATATTAGTGGATAATGGTGGCACATAACCGGGTGGTAGGCCATATGGTGGGAATGAAGATGCCTGTGTTTCAGGATTATTTGAGTAGATAGTGAGTGGCATCATGGCCCCTTGAGAGGTGAGACTAGGATATTGCCAAGGAACTGGCGTAAAGCCAGGCAGGTGAGCAGGCGTGGCAGAAGGATCATCATTTGCCTTCGAAAGAGTCCCCTCTGTGTTCCTTATTTTTTCCAGAATTTCCAAGATCTTGGCCATTTGTTCTTTTAGCTGGCTTACTTCACTTCTTAACTCTTCTTGTGACTGACCCAGTTCATCCATGACTCTTGATTGAGAGCGAGTCCTATATGGGTGTCGTAGAGACAGTTTTCCTTTCTGTATTCATTATTTTTTTATTAGAAAATATGAAAAAGGAAAAGAAAATGCAAACAAAAATAAAACTATGCATGTAGAGACATGATCCAAAGTAGCAAGCGATATCGATAAACCTCATTCATTTAAAGGGAAAAGCTCTATGATCATAGAGAGTTTTACACATGTTGATTCTTGCTACTCCTCAAGTCAAATGGAGGAATTAGCTTTACAAGACAAGACTCTAAATTATATCAGCATTCCTAGAACAAGAGACTAATTTCAGTGATCCTAGGAAGTCAAGATCCTTTCTAACCCGAGTCAGAATATCTTGGTTTTCTCCTGGTGCTAGCTTGGCTTCCACTTTGATGATTTCTCTTGCTCTCTTTCTTGAATGGTTGGAGATTTCCCTCATATTATCAATGACCATTTCGGCTTTCCGCTCCATTTCTTGGCTTGCATTAAGATAGAAATTGTTTTCATTAGTCAAGAAAAGAACATCATCCTCTAACCGATTCTTCTTACTTTCCAAGAAAGTAGACCATTCAACATACTTTTCCAAATGTTGATTCAAGATTTTAACTTCATTCTTAAATTCTTGAAGTTGACCATCTTTCCCCTGAATGATTGTTTCGAGGGCTTGACATGTTTTCCTTAACCTCTCTATTTCAATATCTTTAGAGGCCATTTGTTCTTGACTTTGGATTTTTCTTCTTGCAGTGCTAAGTTGATCTTCCAAGTACCTTCTCTCAGTGGTCCACTGTCGATAAATGATTTCATACCGCCCCTCTGCTTCAGCATAGTAATCATTAGGTTCATTAAATTGGTGCATTGGTAACTCTGGACCCTGCACCTTGGGAGTAAGAAACCCCTTCTTCCTACTAGCTTGCCAAATTGGGTATTCTGGTGTCGTTTCAGACGATGGGAGACCGGGCTTCACACTTCTTGTGTCCTTCCAATCTTCAATGACTTCTTTTATTTTATGACTGGTTCCTTCATCGCCATACGAGAATTCAAATTTTGACAGTCCATGAGTCATCGGAATGAATTGCAGAGATGCCATTTGTCTTCGGACCATAGCTGGAGCATAGCCCACTACTCCCCATGGGCCAATAAGTGGAACCCAAGGTTTGCTTCCACATCTATATATGGTATAAGTGAGAGGAAACCACTTGGCCCTCCGACTACTTCTTTTATTTCCATGAAAAAAGCCGATCCATTGCCTCATCGTCAGAGTTCGGGGAGGCCAATTGTCACGACCATATAGAGAGAGCGGGTGCTTAGGTATGACATACTGTTTTAGATCAATTTCTAGATGGTTAAAGCACTTCAAGGTTGGTATATGACTAAGCATCCATACTGTAAGTAATGGTGCACATCCCCAAAATCTTCCTTTCTGATGGACTCGGCAATAATTCAGTGATCGAATTGTCTCGGCTAAAATTGGTGGGGCTGGGTGTACCCCATGCTCGATCTGCTCGAACAAATTGATCACATGTCCATCTATTTGATTTTTCCATCTCGGGAAAATTACTAACCCATAAATAGCGAGGGCTAGTGCTACCAAACCAAAACTTTGATCAACTTGAGCTTCAACCAGCCTAAGCAAGAACTCTGAATCTAGACTTCGTCCTTCATCCATCATGTACTTGTCCAATTCATTGGCATGAATCCCTATCAATTTGGACAACATCCTTCTTGGCGTCTTCTTGGGGTCATGTGAGTACACTTTGTCCTTTGGCATGTTGTCTCTATTAAGAAGCCTAGCATACTCCTCAATCGTTGGCACCAAGTCAAATTGTCGGAAAGTATAACACCGATATGAGGGGTCCCAAAAATGGAGCATAGCTTTCAACATTTGGAGGTCAGGGGTGATGAACATGAGAGCTGCAATATCTCCATACTTGTCATTGAACTCTCCTTGTCTTCTCATGCTACACCACACATTACGGAGCCTTTTTAGGTCATTTTGCTCAAAATCATGGCTCCCCTTTAAGAGAGGTAAAGGAACATCCTTGCGATGCAAACTATTTCCTTCCTTGGCTTGAATTCTTGCAGACTCTTCACCAACAACCCTGATACTCTCTGCCACCTCAGACATTAGAGTCATCTTTCCCTTATTCATCCTTGAGGTTTATCGATATCTTCAAAGGATTGGACCACATATGCAAATGCAAGATAAAAGAAAAGTTAACAACTACAAAATAAAAGACAAACAGAAATTCCTCATATGTTAGAGGAAAAGGGGTACCTAATCTTGGTACCCGTTCAACAGGATAAGTTCTATGAACGATGGTAGCTCTAAGATTATATCTACAAGTGAGAGCTTTGGTTCTAGACCCCTATCGGACAAAAGGTCCCAAATTGTCTCTTGCTGACACCAACACTTTTGCTAGCAAGAGTCCTCCATCCTCACCCATGATAGGTTACAAGCGGAAAGAGTTCAATTTGAGCGAGGAGTTTTCATGTGCCTAACCAGAGACCAACGGTCCCACAAAGCAACACTACTTCACCCTCTATCTAAGCCTACAAGGTACTGAGCTCGGGTATAGAGCTTGTGTGTGCAAGTGTACATGAGAGAATTAATTTACAAAGCAGAAATACAATACATATAATGCAAACAAAATGTACAATAATATGAAACAAATAACAAATAAACAAACAAAAATAGACCAACATAATTAAAAATCAAATCACATAAGATTAAAATAAGGTTTAACCCTTTAATTGTCCCCAGTGGAGCCGCCAGCTGTCACAACCGTCCCGAAGGGCGTCGCGGAAATAAAAAGAAAAAGGAGGAAAGGACCTCAGGGTGTTGAGAGTTGCTACCAATCGCTTTATCCATTAAATGGAATGGTGCAATTGGGCACCTAAAAGATGGTCTACGTTTCAGAGTTTGAGGTTCGGGGGTTGATTACGGGTAGGGAAGGTGTTAGCACCCTACACCGTCCGTTCTAAGAACGGTTACCTATTTAATCTAATGTTATTTACAAGATTAATTAAATTGGTCCTTTTAAAAAAAAAAAAGAAATATTTTTTTTTATTTTTACTTTAACATGTCCCATTTTGTCAAGCATAATATTAAGAATGATAAATGACTACGACCAGAAATGGGTGGCTAAATAGCCATTATTTTGAAACAAATTCTAAGTTTACAACATATTGTATAAAAGTGGTGAATCAAAAGAGAAGTTTTTCAAAATAAATGGCCATTTATTTCAATGAATAAATTTTAATTCAAAGAAATTTATTTAAGGTAGGAAAATGTTTCTTTAAGTAAATGACCAAATAAAATCTCATTTATAATCAAGAAAAATATTTTTTGGCACAATGAGATTTTTGTATTAATTTAAAAAAAAAGTCTTCACAAAAAAATAGAACTTTAATTCATCACAATCATGATGCTGAACTGTATGAAATTGTTCACTTTTATTTGAGGATTTTTATTTTACAAAATGATTTTTATTTTGTGTGTTTTTTTTAAATGTAATTTAATTTACAAAATTATTTAATTTAGTGTGAGAATTAGACCTCGCCAGCGCTCTTGGCAAAATCCAATATAAAGCCTCAAGATGATCGGGAAGAGTGTACTTGATCGGCGCTCCGATCTTCTCCCAATTTTTCCGTCATCGGCCAGTTTTAAATAACTAATTAATACATTAATACAAAAAAAAAGAGTGTATTACATTAAAATATAGATAATGTAAATTCTAAATTAGCAAATATATATTAATCCGAAGGAAACAAATAAATAAATAACTAAATAATATATAATGTAGAAAGAAATAAAAAGAAAGTAAAATTAAATAAAAAAAGTAAAAGAAATAAAAAGAGAAGCGAGAAAGAGACTTTCGGTCTTTGTGAGAAGGAAACGAACCGAGAAGAAAAAAAAAGTGTGTGAGAGTGGCAAGGCGGGGCGCGGCTAGGTGAGGCACGGACGGTGCGGGCAGCGGCATCGCGGGGTTCGCGTTGGATGGAGCCGGTGCAGCGGCGGGTAGCAGAGGTCGCGAGTTGGCTGCGCGGCGTTACACGAGGAGGCCAGGGTGAACGCCGGCCTCGATCGGCCGGGCGAGGTCGCGAGGCGGCGCGATCCGGCACTTTCCTGGTTCGTGTGGCGGCGGGGAGGTCCGGTTTAAGTGGCGATGGGGAGGGAGTCGGCGGGATCTGGTTGGGTTGTTGAGTTTGTGGGTGGTTGAGTATGATGATGATGATGGTTATGGTGGGATGGAGGAACTGTTTGGAGTTGTAAAAATGGTGTGGCTCTGTTTTTGGGTGAGGGAAATCGTGGGTGGTTGTTGATATTTGTTAATGGTGGAAAAAAATGATGAAGGTTGAAGATGGTGGTCAAGGTGAAGCTTGGGGATGAGAGTGGAGAGTGCTTAGTTAAGCGAGTTGATTCGGTTGGGTTCTTGATGGTTAATTGTGGCTTTGGTTGGTGGTGTGTGATAAAGGTTGATGAAGGTGAGGTAATGGTTAATGACAGCTTTGGTCGGTGGTGTGTGAGAGTGATTGGGGAAGAAGTTGTGGTGATGGAAGTTGATGGTGAAGGAAGAAGTGTGGGGTGAATGCTTAAAAATGATGAAAGCTTCCAAATTCTCTCGGTCGCTGCTCCCAAAAATCTCCCTTTTTTTGAATTTTTCTTTTCCTTTTATTGTGCCCGATATCTCATTCAAATGCCTTAATTTTTCTTTTTACGTTTGGAAGGCAGAAGGATTAAACCGTTTGAACATTCAAAACTCAATTAAAACAGAACCAAAACTGTTAGGAAATTCAAAAACAATTAAAACAAAGAAACTGCCATTTTAATGCTGCTTGTGGAGGCTAGGGTTTGAGGGTTGCAGCAAGAAGGAAGAAGTTGAGTTATAGGTTGAGAAGAGAATTGGGTCATGGGTTGACCCGTACAAAGCTTTTTTTTTATTTCTTTTTTTAAAATTAAATTGAATAAAAACGAAAATAAAAGAAAAGGGATAAAATTGGGTATCAACAGAGGGTACAAATACCACATAAAATGATATATTGTATTATTGTTATCCTATTTTAGTGTATATTGAAAGGGATAAATTTTATATAAAAAAAAGGTAATGCTATTTGTACGTTTTTTGCCCATAATATCTTCTCTCATAAGTCATAGTGATATAGCATTATATATCATTCTTACTTTTGTTTGAAATTTTATACTTATCGGAAATGCAAAAAAATTATTAAAAAAATATTTAAGTAGCATTTTAAAAATTTTAAACATATGAAAAAAAGGAGAAGAAACTTCTGTCCATATTTTCTTTCTCTTATTTAAAACAAAAACTCATATCCTGTATTAATTTAAACTAATTGTACAAAATTTATTTGAAATCACATTATCTTAATGTAACAAAGCCACAAGCAAGACAACTAAATTTAAAAATAAATTAAGGTTGGCTGCTGACATTAAAGAACTTACGCAAAAATGATATTTTGATCCCTTAACTTTATTTATTTTTTCAATTTAGTCTAGTAATTTCTTTTTTTTTTTGTAGATTTGATCGCTTAAGTAGAGAATTATCACTCAATATAGTCATCTGTCATCCCACCAACAGAATATACTGACGTGACACAAACGACATTCGCTTGGCATTGATATAGCTATTAAATAACTTAGCTGAATAAGGAGAGACAGAAACAACGTTGCTTAGGGTTAGGAATACATTCAATTTGGTTCATTAACTTTATTTCATTTTTTAATTTGTCCTTTACTTTTGATTTTGTTTTCAATTTGATCCCTTACTCATAAACAAACAAACCATACACAAAGTCCCTTTTTTTTCTCTCACTTTCTTATTCCTAACTCTAGCTACCACCAACTAGCCCTAGCCGCAAGTGCCGCCACCATTTCACCAACTAGCCAATGCCCAGTAGTCACTATGACCAGCGTGAGTCGTCTAGCAACTAGTAGGAGTATCAAAATGAGTCGAGTCTGATGGACAGTATAACATCCTATACTAATTTTTAATTATTATTTTTATTATATAATAGTATATTTTGTATGCCAATTAGAACAAAATGTTACAAACAACTTCTAACATTAGTATTGGATAATATACACAATATTTTACATAGTTTTCGATGGTCACAGCCTTCTAGAGTTAGTTATATATACAAATATTTCTAAGTTAAGCACCTATTTTAAAAAATGAGGCTTATAGAAGCATTTATAAGGTGCTATTATTTACATATTTACAAACATTGTTTATTAGTACTACTCATCAAAGAGTAAGATGATCAAGAACAAGTCCCCCAGAGTAACAGAGAAAACATAGTCTCTTAGCTTTGACATATAAACTTGCTAAACACGGAAATTAACTAATACTCTAACTATTGACATTATTTGAAATATCATACCAATAGTAAGTGAGATAAAACTCAATAAGAAAGAGCAAAAACAATAATAAGCTTGAACTAATGATATTTCTGTCGTCACAAGTATGGAAAACATTTTTCACTCTTTCAATTCTCTGTTTCTAAAACTATATCTAAGAGTCCAACATAATAATTCTTTTTAATTTTATTCCAAAAGAACAATTAAGAGAGTAAGAAACTTAATATTTTCTTCTACAACATTGATTTCATCATCCTCAACCAATTGTGCAAATTCAACTCTAATCAAGGGAAATTTCATTAATAATCTCTAATCGAGACGTTCATCAATAATTTCTAATCATGACCATAATAATCTTTTGCACATTGATTCATTTATTTTTATGGGATAACATTTCATGAATGCTTACTCCACAGAAAGAAATATTTAACAGAAAAATAACCATTTACTTATAATAAATCATTTAAACAATTTTATATATCATTTAATAGTTATATTATAAATAAGGAAAAAATAGGAATTTTCTTTTTAATTAAGAACAGTGATTAGCTATAACATATTATATTACATGAAAATTAAAGAAATTAGTGAACCAAAATCATCTTACAACTAATTATCAAGTACTTAAAATGATAATTAATCATGTCATGAATGATAATTATCTATCTATCTATCTATATATTAATATTTAATATGTAGATTCCCACTCTACTAACCATTTTTCAAGCAAAGGAATACACAACAAGCATGTCGCTGGGCCAAGACATGAACACTGCCAATGGATAATTAATGCCAAGACATGAACACTGCCTATGGGTAATTGAATATATGATATCACTTGGCTGTGGTTTATAACAATTTTTTGTTTATACTATATAGCCAGTGCATGAGCAGCGAATTCGTTAGAGTAAGGAAAATTTCTATTACTATTTCGAAGCTCAGAGGAGTGATAATAAAGGAGGAATAATTGATGATAACTATATAACTTCAATAAATTTGAAAATATTTTAAATAGAGAACAGAAATATAGAGAAATAAAGACGATGAAAATTATAATTAGAGAAGAGAAATATAAATAGATCAAGACAAAAAAATGGACTAAGAGATATAGGTGAAAGAAATATGTTGTGATATTAGCAAGTGAACCAAATTGCTAAAGTAATAAATGATGAGTAAAATATCGTTCCCATGAGGAATTAGTTTACCAAGTATCACTTCTCTAATATTAATATTATCTAGGCAACCAATAATCAAAAGTAATTCAAAACAATTAAAGACACAAAATTATAAAAGATAAAAACACATAAGAATGCACAAAATTAAAATACTAAGATTCTAACTTCACTTGAGTCAACAATTTATCATAAACAATAGAGTAGTTTTGGGACCTTCATTTTAATTAATTTTTAGTCATTCAATTGATGGAGGGAATCCCTTAATTAATTAAAACTTAATTCCTTAGCGAGTTAATTCTTTTTAATTATCAAAGTCTAGTCAATTCATTGATCTAAACCCCAACTCTTAAAGACATTGTCTTCACTCTATGGATTCTCATGAAAAATACCACAATTCTCCCACACAACCTATAACCTCTATTCCTAAATGATTATAAATTATGACACTTATTATTTATTGTCTAAGTCATATACAAACCTTCCAATTCTAAACACATCTCACTAGATCAATTTATGAGTGGTCAATTCATAAAAGCATTAAGAATCATAATAAACACTCAAGTGGAATAAAAAATAAATTAATTAAAAATCTAATTTTAATACATGTCAATTGAATCAAGTTACATATTCATCCTAGAAAAACACGAATTTAGTTACACATGACAAAAGGGAAGAAGAGATAGGAAGAGGAAAGAGAATTCATCATGATAAAACCATAGAGAAGAAACCAAAGCGCCTTCAATGATGATTTGATCTCCAACTCCATGAGAGCTCAATGACGGCTCCTCCTCTTCTCCTAGGGCTCGTCCCCTCGCTATCTTTGAGCCTATCAAAACTTTATATTTTTTGTATATTTTCTGAACCAAAAGAGAGCTAATTTGCTAAACTCGTTTTCTCCTTTTTATAGAAAAGTTGGTTGTTTTTCGTATATAACTTGTACGATATTTTTCATCCTTCAAATATCTGAATATGCCCTCGATCTACATATAATTTGTAAGATTTTCTGTTAGCTTTTCAATGTCTCAAACAGTGTGTCAATTTGATCTCTATAACTCAAGATGAGACTCAATTAATGAGGAATTGTTAGGATTGTGTGGGAATCTGAATCAAATCTCTTTGAGAATCCTTATTTAATCTTCAATAATAATGACATCTTAATTACCAAAAAAGTTGTCAACATGAGATTTGTAGATCACTTTCTTAACTTTCAAATACCACCAGAATAAGGTAAATTGCATGTTTATAGAGAAAGTTATCCCTAATTTACTGAGATAAGTTTGATAGCGATACTTTCCTTAATTAATATTTGACTAAATCTTGTGTTTCCTATTTCATTTTGTTGAATTCATATAAATTAGAAAACAAATATCACACTCAAATTAAGAAACTCCTTGAGACCCTTGTTTCCTATCCTTGAGACCCTTGATAGAGATTGTTTGTACTCCAATTAAGAATCTAACTTGATCATTCCTTAAATTCCTACAAAAAATAATCAAAATACATTTAATTCAGTAGGTTTAGAATTCACTCAATATCATAAATAACTAGTATAATTCTTATCTCAAAATATTCAAATTTTTTAAATATTTATCTTTAAGAATTTCTTATTTTTATATAAAATCGATGATTTATCTTAAAAATTTAAATAATCTTAGATGAAGAGATAATTATTCAAAAATAAATTAAAAATAAAAATAAAAAAAATAAAAATAAAAATAAATTAAAAATCTTAATAAATAAACTTAAACGATGAATGTATTTTACACTCATCTAAATAAAGAAGAGAGAGTAAACTTTTGCACTTTCTACCATTGTGTCATATTGCAACTTAGGTAAAAAGAAGTTAGAAGTTATCGATGGCAGAAGAAAACGAGGCTATGAGAGTTTTCTTGCTGATGAGGAAGTGATGAAGGGAGGGGTATTTACAGTGCAGAAAGATGGGTTTTGTCTTACGTAAGTGGATGATGTTAGAAGGCAAGGTGTCACAAGGAGGCTGAATTCCTTTAACAAAAAAAAATCTCCATGGTAATTATTATATGATTTTCCAGAATCTCTTGCCTTAGATCCTTCATCTTGTTTTTAATACATATGTCTGCTTAACGTGCTGGCAAGTTAGCTTTATATATATATATATATATATATATATAAGGTAAGGTAGATATTTAGGATAATACATTACTCTGGTATTTAATTTCTTGTTTAATTATAATTATTTTTAAATATTTCACGTAGTTATTTATATGTATCTATTATTATTATTATTAATATTTTTAGGAATGTTATATTCTTCTATTCTTATAAAAATTTGTCATCAAAATTTTTATTTATACCTGTTAAAAGAGTTCTTAATATTTTTGTTTAAAATATTCTTCTGCTTTCCACATAGCATCTTCCATATTCAATCCTTATTACAAAACTTTGACCATATGAATAATTCTATTTCTCAGTTGTTTGTAAATTTCGTATATTATTTGTACATGTTATAATTCATATGTCAAATTATCTTTTAACTGTATAGGCTCTACCTCTATGATGTGTGAAGAATTAAAACAATACTTTCGGATTTGAGACACATGAAACACATTGTGAATGTTTGACAGGCTAGGAGGTAAAGCTATTTAATAAGCAACAATACTGACTCTTTTGAGGATTTGAAAAGGTCCAATATATCTAGGACTTAGTTTCTTTATTTTCAATGATCTGCCAATTCCAATTGTTAGGGTAACTCGAAGGAATACGTGTTCTCCTTCCTAGAATTCTAATGGTTTTCTTCTTTGGTTTGCATAATTCTTCTATCTGCTTTGAGCTGCTAACATTCTATCCTTGATTAGTCTTATTTGTTCTAAGGTCTGTTGTACTAGATCAGGTCCTACTAAATTTATTTCCCTAGTCTCAAAGCAACATGAAGGAGATCAACATTTCCTTCCATATAATGCTTCATACGGTGCCATACCAATACTGGAATGATGATTGTTATTATAGGCAAATTCTATCAATGATAGGTAGGTATCCCAACTTCCCTTGAAATCCAAAACACTAGCCCTAAGCATGTCTTCTAAGGTTTGAATTGTTCTTTTAATTTGACCATTAGTTTAGGGATGGTAAGCAGTAATAAAAGATAATTTTGTCCCAAAAGTTGCCTGTAATGATTCCCAAAACCTAAAGGTAAATCTTGGGTCTCTATCAGAAACTATGGTAGTTGGTAAACCATGAAGTCTCACAATCTCTTTAATATACAATTAGGCCAACTTATTCTGTGGATAATTAATCCTAATGGGTAGAAAATATGCAAACTCAGTTAATCTATCTACAATTACCCATATAGCATCATGTCCTAAATTGGTTATTGGTAAACCCACAACAAAATCCATAGAAATACTATCTCATTTTCATTCTGGGATTTCTAAAGGTTGCAACAAGCCTAAGGGTTTTTGATGTTTTATTTTAATTCTTTGACATGTCAAGCACTATGACACATACCTAGCTATTTCATATTTCATTCAAGGCCACTAAAATTGACTTTTAAGATCCTGATGCATTTTATTAATTCTTGGATGAAATGTATATTTACTTTTGTGAGCTTCTTCTAGAATTTCTTTTTTTAAATTTAAATTATGGGGTACACACAATCTATTTATGTACATGACCACTTCATCATCTATTAATTTAAAATCCAGATATTTTCCCTTGGGTATTACTTCTTTAAGAGCCTGCAAAAATTGATCTTCTTTTTGTGCCTATCTAATTTTTGTTTTTAGATCACAAGTAACCTGTAAAAGCATTTAAACAAATTTTATTTGGTTCAAAGGTCACTAAAAGATTTAAATCCCTAAACTTTTCTATCAAATCAATTTCTTGAACTATTATATATGACAAATGAAGGGATTTTCTACTTAAAGCATCAGCTAAAACATTTGTTTTTCCTGGGTGATACTTAATTTCTATATCATAATCCTTAAGAAATCAATCCACCTTTTTTGCCTCATGTTCAATTCCTTTTGATCAAAAGATATTTTAAACTCTTATGATCAGTGTACACCTCAAATTTAACCATATACAAATAATGTCTCCATATTTTCAGAGCAAAAACTACTGCTACTAATTCCAGATCATGTGTTAGGTAATTTTCCTCATGAGGTCTGAGTTGTCTGGAGGCATAGACTACTACCTTCCCCTCTTGTATTAACACACAACCTAATCCCTTTTTAGAAGCATCACTATAAACCACAAAATGTCTTAAAGGATCAGGGATTACTAAAATGGGGGCAGTAGTGAGTTTTTTCTTTAATTCTTGGAAACTTTCCTCACAGTCTTTTGTCCACACAAAAGGATTTCCTTTTCTAGTCAACCTAGTTAATGACATAGCTATTTGAGAATATCCTTTTATGTACCTTCGATAATATCCTGCTAAGCCCAAGAAACTTTTTATTTCAGTTATTGCCTTTAGTTGCTCCCAATGCATAACTGCTTCCACCTTATTAGGATCTATAGCAACTCCTTCTTGGTTTACTACAAGTCTTAGAAATTTAATTTCTCTCATCCAAAATTCACATTTTTCCAATTTTGTATATAATTATTTTTCTTTTAAAATTTCTAACACTGTTCTCTAGTGAATTGCATGTTCCTCTTCTGTTTTTGAATAAATCAGAATATCATCAATGAAAACTACCACAAATTTATCTAAGTATGACCTAAACACCCTATTCATATAATTCATAAATACAGTAGGTGCATTAGTTAAACCAAATAGCATCACTAGATGTTCATAGTGCCTATGTCTAGTCTTGAAAGCTATCTTAGGAATATGTTCTGATTTTACCCTAATATGATGGTATCCTGACCTTAGATCTATTTTTGAGAAAATTGAGGCTCCACGCACTTGATCTAACAAATCATCTATCCTAGGATGCGGATATTTATTCTTAATGGTCACTTTATTTAGTTGTCTATAATCTATGCATAATTTAACACTATGATAACTCCATGAAATGTAGTTATTTTTGCCTCCTATATATGTATTTTATGGATTGCTTAGTCCTTGTTTTGATGCATTAATGGAAGACTTTGGCTTTATTTTCATTCAATTTCATGATTGATGTCTTTCGTTCTGCTTTTGAGAAAATATTTTCAATTCCTTGATGAATTAAGTAGATTGTGCACTTGTGTTTAACTGGGTGAAATCTTAAATGTAGGTGGGCTCAAAATGGATAATTTGATGCAAGTAAAGGCCCAGCATAAGGTGGAAAAGCCTATAGAGTATCCTAGCTTAGAGGGATGCGGTGCACACTCATGAAGGTTGCAGCGTTTGGTGCATCAGCAGCACCCAGTACTTCAACCCGTGGCTAGGGGGCCACGGCACACAAATAGTGAAAGCCACAACCCAGTGACCTAATTGAAGAGAGCCGCGACGTGCAGCTATTAATTTTGGCTATAAATACTGTTCTATTAGTTTTTTCAGGGTTAGAGATTTTTTTAGACCACAGATGCTAGGGTTTGCGATTTTGGGTAAAAAGGAAGCAAAAGTAGCTGAGATTGGAGGCTTTCTTCATCTTGGAGGAAGATCAAGCTTATGGATCATCTTTATTGAGCTCTCTTCTCCCTCTTCTTCTATTTTTCTCTATTACTCATCCATGAACATGATTATTGGTGATAGATCTTCATGTATCATATGTAGCTAAGCTGTGTTTAGGGATTTATTTGTATCCCCTTATGAATATTGAATGATTTGTATTCCTTTGAGTATATATAAATGAATGGTTTATGTTCAATCATATAGCCTTAAAGCTATTGAATGTTTGATCAACTTTTGAGTGATCTGATGAGATCTAATGAACCTAGATATAGGAATTTGGATTTAAGATCATAAGTATGATTTGTGCATGTTTAATTTCATTCTAAATGATTGGATGAATTGATTAGCTAAAAGGATAGACATATACATCTTAGCCATGCATAGTAATAGTTGAGAATCAATCTAAAGGAGTGGACTTTGCACTAGTTTTCATGGACACATAGTAAGCTAGGCAAATGAAGCAATGGTTGATCGACCTAGACATAGACTTTTAACTAAGTAAGTTTCTCAAGCTAACTTAATCCTATCATTTATGTTGCTCATAAGGAATGCATATTACCAAATGACATGAGGGGTGAAGAAGAAATCCCTATTCTTTAATCAACAACTTTCTCTACCAACTTTATAGTTTTTAAGTCTTCAAATTAGCTTTCACAACTTCTTCCTAAATTTAATGCTCTTGAATAGAAACTCTTAAACTATTGGTTAATAGTTAGTATTGAATTTAATTGTAGTCCTAGTGAGAATGATATCCGACTCTTAGCTATAATACAAGTGTGACCCTTGTACTCGCGGTAAGCAAAAGAGCAAACAAGTTTTTGGCGCCGTTGCCAGGGACAACGGATTAAATTCAGTAGATCTAATATTAACAACGAGTTTAAGTAGCTCTAGTTCAAGTTTCTTTGCGTGCAAATTAATTTAATTTTTAATTCTTTAATTATTTCAGGTGATTATAAGATGGCAGACGATAACGCTACGCTCTAGTTGGAGGACGATAGTCGCACTAGACCATTGAGCGAGTTTGCTACTCCTCAAATGGATAATCTTCAATCTAGCATTAGACGTCCTACTATCCGGGAAAACAACTTTGAGATAATGCCGGTCATTATCCAAATGATTTAAGCTTCTATGCAGTTTGGCGGCTTATCCAATGAGGATCCCAATGCGCATCTCTCAAACTTCCTGGAGATTTGCGACATGTTCAGGCACAATGGAGTATCCGAGGATGCTATTCGCCTAAGGCTCTTCCCTTTCTCTTTAAGAGATAGAGCCAAAAGCTGGTTACATTCTCTTCTAACGGGATCAATTACAACTTAGGCAAAGGTTTGCTCTAAGTTTCTAAACAAATACTTCCCTCCTGCTAAGACTGCAAAGATGGTGAATGATATTACATCATTCACCCAAACTGATTTGGAATCCTTGCACGAAGCCTGGGAAAGGTACAAGGATTTGCTGAGAAGGTGTCCACACCATGTTATTCCACCATGGTATCAGGTATATTCTTTTCACAAAGGTCTTCTGCAGCAACATCATCCAATTGAGGATGCGATTGCTGGAGGATCTTTGTTGAGTAAAACATTTGAGGAAGCTTTTAAGTTTTTGGAGAAATTAGCAGCTACTAGCTATCAATGGCTGTCTGCAAGAAATACTCCAAGGAGGGTAGTTGGAGTGCATGATGTTGACGCAATTACATCACTTTTAGCTCAGGTGGCGGTAATTGCTAATAAGTTGGATAGTCTGCGACCAAGCCCACATCAGAGCCCATTCGTTCTTTGTGACCGGTGTGGAGACAACCATTCAACCGATAAATGCCATTCTGCTTCAGAAAGTACTTAATATATTGGTAACTATCGGTCACCACAGAATAACCCGTACTCGAACTAGTATAACCCAGGATGGAAGAACCATCCTAACTTCTCATGGAGGGACAATCAAGGAGCTCCCTCTTCATCCACTGGAATTGAGAGACCTTATAATCCTCCTGGATTCCCCCTCCCAGTCTAGACCACTTATGCAAGACAAGAAACCATCTTTAGAAGACATGTTTATGTAGTTCATGGTTAAGTCAGACTCTTACATGACTAAAACTAATGCTCATTTAGCTAAAAATGATTCATTTATTCAGAGTCAAATAACTTCAATGCATGCGTTGGAAAATCAAGTGGGTCAGTTAGCTAATGCAATCAATAACCGTCTACTGGGGTCATTTCCAAGTGACACTGTAAGCAATCCAAAGGGAGACTCTAAGGAGCATTGTCAAGCTATATCACTTAGAAGTGGTAAGGAAATTGAGGGCAATCCAAAAATGAGAACTTTGGAAGAACCAAATGACTAGGAGCGTATTCAAATCCTAGTTGAAGAGAAAAAGAAAGATGAGTTAAAGAAGGAAGAGGCTAAGAAAAATGACAAGAACACTTCTCCTGCACTCCCATTTCCTAATCGCTTTGCTAAGCAAAAGTTGGATGTGCAATTCCAAAAGTTTCTAGAAGTCTTCAAAAAGCTTCACATTAATATTCCATTTGCTGAGGCATTGGAACAAATATCAAGTTATGTGAATTTCATAAAGGACATCCTATCAAGGAAAAGAAGATTAGGGGATTATGAAATAGTGGTGCTTATAGAGGAATGTAGTGCCATCTTGCAGAACAAGCTTCCGCCAAAATTGAAGGATCCAGGAAGCTTTACAATTCTATATGCTATTGGAGATAAATTCTGTGCGCAAGCATTGTGTGACTTAAGTGCAAGTATTAACTTGATGCATCTTTCCATCTTCCAGAGACTAGGTTTGGGGGAGGTGAAGCCAACCTCAGTTACTTTGCAGCTGGCTGACAGAATATTCGCGTATCCAAAAGGACTTATTGAGGATGTGCTCGTGAAAGTGGATAAGTTTATCTTCCCAGTAGATTTTATCATCCTTGATATGGAAGAAGACCGCAATGTGCTGCTGATACTGGGAAGACCTTTTTTGGTTATTGCTAAGACCATAATTGATGTGCAAAAAGGTGAGCTTAACATGCAAGTGGCTGATGAAAAGGTGACTTTTGATATCTTTAAGGCCATGAAATTTCCTAGTGACTGAGAAGAATATTCTTACATTGGTATGATAGACCAAGTGGTAAATACTTCATTTAATGCTAATTTCCCTGATGATTCCCTTGCTTGAACATTAATATCTAATGATGAGTACTTAGATAGAGATGATATTAGAGAATGTATTAAACTGCTTGACTCATCTCCTAAGTATTTCAGGAAAGCAAGTTTTGAGCCATTGCAGATATCTTCTGACAAACCTATTTTGTAACCTTCTATTGCTGCACCACCCAAGTTGGAACTCAAGCCGCTGCCTGACCATCTAAGATATTCATACTTGGGGGATTTATCTACACTGCCTGTCATTATTTCCTTGTTGTTATCTGAAGAGCAAGAAGCCAAATTATTGAGAGTACTCAGGGAGTACAAGAAAGCACTCGGATGGACTAGTGTAGACATTAAAGGCATTAGTCCTATAATTTGCATGCATAAAATTCTGCTGGAAGCTGACGCCAAGCTATCCATTAAGTATCAAAGCCGTCTGAACCCCATCATGAATGAGGTGGTGAAGAAAAAAGTCATCAGATGGTTAGATAGAGGCATCACTTATCCGATTTCTGATAGTTCATGGGTGAGTATCGTACAGCGTGTACCCAAAAAGGGTGGAATGACGGTTGTGGCTAATGAAAACAATGACCTGATTCCCACTAGAACAGTCACAGGGTGGCGTATCTGTATGGACTACAGGAAGCTGAACCGTGCCACCAGAAAAGATCGTTTCCCTCTGCCATTCATTGATCAGATGCTGGATAGGTTGGCAGGGCGAGCTTTTTACTGCTTCTTAGATGGATATTCGGGGTCTAACCAGATTGCCATAGTGCTGGAGGATCAAGAGAAAACAACATTCACTTGTCCCTATGGTACTTATGCATTCAGGAGAATGCCATTTGGGTTGTGTAATGCTCCAGCAACCTTTTAGAGATGCATGATGACTATCTTTACTAATATGGTAGAAAAGTTTCTGGAGGTTTTTATGGATGATTTCTCAGTGTTTGAAGATTCTTTTGATGATTGCCTCAATAATTTGACTTTAGTTTTACAGAGATGTGAGGAAACCAATCTAGTCCTTAATTGGGAGAAGTGTCATTTTATGGTTCAAGAAGGCATTGTTCTTGGCCATAGAGTTTCACAAAAAGGAATGGAGATAGATAAAGTGAAAATAGAGGTTATTGAAAAGCTTCCTCTACCAATCTCAGTTAAGGGAGTCCGAAGTTTCATGGGGCATGCCGGTTTTTACCGAAGGTTTATAAAAGACTTTTCAAAGATTTCCAAGCCCCTTTGCAATCTTTTGGAGAAGGATGTCCAGTTTGATTTTGATGAATCTTGCCAAGCGGCTTTTGTGGAATTGAAGAAGAGACTGGTATCAGCTCCTGTGATAACCACTCCAAATTGGGAGCTACCATTTGAATTAATGTGCGATGCCAGTGACTATGCGGTTGGTGTAGTGTTGGGCCAGAGAAAAGACAAGGTTTTTTGTTCCATTTATTATGCGAGCAAAACGTTGAATGATGCACAACTAAACTACACCACAACGAAAAAGGAACTTCTAGCAGTCGTATTTGCATTTGATAAGTTTCGGGCATATTTGGTGGGGACAAAGGTGATTGTTTATACGGATCATTCTGCAATTAAATACTTGGTGAGCAAGAAAGATGCAAAACTGCGGTTGATTCGCTAGGTCTTACTTTTGCAATAGTTTGATCTAGAAATTCGTGACAAGAAAGGAGCGAAGAATCAAGTAGCTGACAATTTTTCAAGATTGGAAAATGAAAAATACCAAGCTGAACCGGTTGTAATTAAAGAGGCATTCCCTGACGAGTAACTCTTTGCTACACTAAGTCACTTAGACCCTTGGTATGCTGATTTTGTAAACTATATAGTAGTTGGTTTGTTGCCTCCAGATATCACCTCTCACTAAAAGAAGAAGTTCTTACATGATGTCAAGCACTATCTTTGGGATGATCCATTCTTGTTTAAATAGTGTCCTGATCGTATGTTTAGACAATGTGTGCCTATGGAGGAAGTTGAGCCGATTTTGAATCAATGTTATGCTTCTCCGTATGGTGGACATTATAGTGGTGATAGGACTACAGCAAAGGTGCTTCAGTCTGGTTTTTATTGGCTATCTCTTTTTAAGGATGCACATTTTCATGTTAGCAAGTGCGATCATTTCCAAAAGATAGGGAACATCTCAAGAAGAAACGAGATGCCCCTTAACTTCATTCTTAAGGTAGAGATCTTTGATGTGTGGGGCATAGACTTCATGGGGCCCTTTGTATCATCCTTTGGTAACCGCTATATTCTTGTAGTAGTGGATTATGTTTCAAAGTGGGTAGAAGCCTGTGCCTTGCCTACTAACGACTCTAAGGTGGTCTTTAATTTTCTCAAAAAGAACATTTTCACAAGGTTTGGTACCCCTAGAGCTATTCTTAGTGATTGAGCATCTTATTTCTGCAACAAGTATTTCGCTGCTTTACTAGCTAAGTATGGAGTGATGCATAGGGTAGCCACTACCTACCATCCACAATCAAGTGGCCAAGCAGAAGTTTCTAATAAAGAGTTGAAGATGATTCTTGAAAAAACAGTGACCCCTTCTAGGAAGGATTGGTCTAAAAAGTTGGATGACGCTCTCTGGGCTTACCGCACTGCTTACAAAACTCCTCTTGCCATGTCTCCATATCAACTGGTTATTGGTAAAGCTTGTCACCTTCCTGTTGAACTTGAGCACTATGCTTACTGGGCCATCAAAAGACTGAATTGGGACTCTAACGCTTGTGGGGAGAAAAGAATGTTGCAATTGAATGAACTTGATGAATTTCACTTAGATGCCTACGAAAATGCCAAGATATACAAGGAAAGGGTGAAGAGGTGGTATAACAAGCATATCATTCTAAGAAGCTTTGCACCAAGCCAGAAGGTTCTCTTATTCAACTCAAAGCTGAAACTATTTCCAAGGAAGCTTAAATCGAGGTGGTCAAGTCTATTTCGAGTGATTAAATGTTTCCTTATGGAGCTGTTGAGGTTGCTGCCTAGATGGAAAGTCAACCTTCAAAGTCAATGGACAACGCTTAAAACTTTACCTTGGAGGAGAAGTTGATAGGGAGAAGACCTCCCTTACATTGGCAGCCTCATCATAGACCTCATTAAGTCTTGTCGAGACTATAAATTAGGCCCTTCTTGGGAGGGAACCCAAGGGTTTGATTCTTTAACTTTAAGTCCTTAAATAGCTTAATAAGTAGATTTAATATCTTTAAGCCCTTCACCATGTTTTTGTGGTCCAATTTGCAAATTAATACTTTGGACAAGTTTTACAGGTGCTGAAGGCCCAAAAGATGCAAAAACTAGCAGAAAAATTGAGTCTGCTGTAGAATTCTGCAGACAGACCTCTTGCGTCGCAGCTCACACTCATGGAGGCCGCGGTGCTAGGTGCATTCAGACCATGGTGGGCAAAATACCAGAGGCCTCAGAGTCGCGGCCCCCATAGTGTGGAGGCCGCAGCTGCCCTGTGTCGCCGCAGCCCTAAATGATGACCGTCGCAGCCGTTCAAAAAAAAGGGAGGGACAGATGCCCTAGAGTGAAACGCTCGTTTCACTCCACCTCGCGCCGCGGCCGTGTCACCTTGAGAGCCGTGACACGAGGCAATATTTCATGCTTAAACTGAGCCCCCCTCCCATTTCTATCATTTTCTCCTCCTTTCTCTCAGTTTCCCTCTTCCCTTTCCCTATTTCTATCCCTTTCTCAGTTGATTTTTTCCTGCCATTTCCTCCCCATTTTTATTTCCTCACAAGGTAACACAAACTCACCCTCTTTATCGTTCATGTTTGTGAATTTCTTCTCAGTTTCTTTAAGTTTCTTTATTTTAGGATATCCTTTTACACTCTTTGCTATTTTTAGTGATAAACTTTGTATGTTTTAGGTTGATTGTCATTTGTAATTTGCTATTTGTGTGTTTATCTTAGTTTAATCTTGTTATGTTTAAATTTCTGTGTGATTTTCTATTTTAATTTAAGTTTCTTTAGTTTCTGAAACAACTTGGAGTATTTTGGGGTTCTCTGTGTTACATTGTTGATGATGAACTTATGTTGGGGTAGCCTTGGAAAAGGGTTGCCATTTTTTTTGTTTCAGGGCATGCGGGCCACAGCCGTGAACTTTGGGGGTCGCGACTCTCTCAGTTATATTTTTCATTTTAGTTCTTTCATCATGCTGACTGAGT
Source organism: Ormosia semicastrata (assembly GCA_029884595.1). Lineage (NCBI taxonomy): Eukaryota > Viridiplantae > Streptophyta > Magnoliopsida > Fabales > Fabaceae > Ormosia > Ormosia semicastrata. The sequence goes on along the minus strand of JAQQTO010000015.1, from coordinate 390,111 downwards.
TGGGGTGGCTATACCTCTTGCATTAGTGCATAGTTCACATGTTTGTCACCCTTGTTTATTTTATAATTTTAACATATATTATGTCTTCTAATTTTGGGACCATTTTTGCAAGGTCTAGGTACCCTGTACACAGCACTATGTCTTCCAAACGCATAGCTTCCACCAGCAAGCAACAAAGGGAACCATCTCCTTTTGCATTTGATAAGAGGAGATTTATGTTAGCAGAGGCGGCTGAGCGCTACAACACACTGGTAAAAAAACCAGTAATTCCTGAGAGAGGGTTCGACTTTACTCATGGTATCCACTGAGATATCGAAGATGTAATCATTCATCGTCAGTGGCAGAAGTTTACTATTCATCCTGAGGTCGCTATTTTTCTTGTTGTTCGCGAATTCTATGTGAACGCCGCCTTCTCAGCCAGCCCCACTACTATGCGGGTTCGCACTCGCACTGTCTCTTACTCTCCTGATGATATCAGACAAGTTCTACAGTTGGAGCCAGCACCTGAGGTATTTGACTATGAGCAATTCATGCGTTTAGAGCCGGAGGAGAAGATAGACCTGACTGTAGTTACGGGTCGTATTTATACTCCGGAGTCCCTCCCTGTGAGATGGACCTTCACTGTTGATACACTGAGGCCTCGTTTCTTTCCTCGCCGATGCCTAACCCCAGAAGCCAAGGTATGGTACCATTTTATCTCTCACCGCCTCACTCCTTCTGGGAACATGTCCCAAGTTACTCGGGACTGGGCTATCCTTATCTATGCTATTATCGAGCGCCACAACATTGATATGGCCCATATTATCCATTCTTGGATTCACCGAGTGGTAGAGGAAGCCAGGACTTTGTACTTTCCTTGCTTTATTCAGGAGCTTTGCAGAGGGACACGTGTTTCTTGGGAGCTGGATGAGGAGTTGTCTGAAGTAAAACAGCCTATCATAGACTCCATTATTGAGCATTTGGGAGGATCTCCGGCTCCTACTGGTGCTCCTATGCCTCAGAGACCTAGGCGACAGAAACAGGCTTGTGGTGAGTCTAGTTCAGCCCCTCCTCCAGATGCTGCATGGCGCACATCTGTTGATGCCCAACTCGCATATCTTATTCAGACTTAGAGGTGGATGGCTGAGCATTCAGGCTTCCCGATGGATCACTACCCCGTGCCCCAGTTCCCACCCATGGCAGTTGCTGGATCGTCTCAACCGCGACAGGATTCCGATAATGATGAGGATGCTGAGGAGGAGACTTCTTCAGACGAGGAGCTTATTTGATGCATACAGGGCATCTTTCCTTTTATTTCGTTTTATGCTTTATCTTACTATGTACAATGAGGACATTGTTTCCCTCTAGTTTGGGGGGTGTCTATAATTTCTTTTGGTATATATGATATATGAAGTGCACATGATAAAATATTTTTTTGACACATTGTGCACAACATATATTTTGCATGACTGAATTGGCTGAAATAAATGAAATGAATGGCTTGTGCGAATTGCTAGTGTGGTTATGATTATCCAATGATATAAATGTTTGCGATTTGCCTCTTTTAGCGAAACCTTGCGCGATTTTGAAGCATGTGAATCATTCTTGTTCTCTTCATATACATGGTTTTGTTTCCCACTTGTATGCTTGCGTAGCTTGAAAATGAGTTGAATGCACGTCTAGAAAATGTTTATGGGAAGTACATGTAAAGATTTAGTTTTTCTGTAAAATTATTTTTTAAACTCTCTTGAAGCAAAATCATAAATTGTGCATAATTGAGAAAGTGATTAGGACATTATTTGGACCAATTGAGCCTTAAAAAGCTTATCTTGACATGATCATATCCTTAGGTCCCTTTTGAAGCTATATATATGTTGCCCTTATGTTTTTTTTTTATCACCTACATATACCATACCATGTAACCATTCTTGATGCATGTGAAAACATCGCATTTATTATCTTACCATCATTGTTGGTTGAGTTCATACCATATGATTTCTTGAAGTGAGTCCAGTAATTAGGGGTATTGTGTAAGTTAAGTTCAAAAATGAACCTGAAAGAACCATCTACAAATAGAAAATCACTGCTTTGTAAAAGTGAAAGAAAAAAAATAGAAGAAAGACAAGCACAACAAAAGAAAAGAAAATGAAAACTTAACTACAAAAAGCATTGAATGGTTCTAAGGAGTTCTGATCTTGAATACCCTGATAGTTTCAATTGAGCTCAAGTCTTGAAATCGTATGAGTATGCTTCTCAATGTTTGTGTTAAATCTATTTCCCTTCGTTCTTCACCCCTATAACCATTAGCCTTACATTTCAAGCTATTAAAGACCCTTTTGATCCTCATTTGTGTATGGTTTACATTAGTGGAGAAAGAGTTTAAAGACAATCTTATGGATTTTGTGAATCATATGCCTGTATGCTCATAAACTTATCCAGATGTATATGATCTGAAAAGTAGAAGTTTAGCTTGCATGCTTGTGGGAGATGTAATTTGTTGGATAAGAGACCTTGAATGTTATCGTGCTAAAGATTGTGCGTGTGTGAAGCTGATTATGATGCATGAGCAATCTTTGAGGCTTATACAATCATTATACACTAGATTGGGTTAAGTGAATATGTACTTCATGATTAGATGCTGGATGAGTACTGATAATTGATTTTTCAAACAGATTTTATTAATCATACTTTGTTTTGCTCGAGGACTAGCAAAAATCTAGGTGTGAGGGTGTGATAACTCTATGAAATGTAGTTATTTCTGCCTCCTATATGTGTGTTTTATGGATTGCTTAGTCCTTGTTTTGAGGCATGAATGGAAGACTTTGGCTTTACTTTCATTCAATTTCATGATTGATGTCTTCCGTTCTGCTTTTGAGAAAATCTTTTCAATTCCTTGATGAATTAAGTAGATTGTGCACTTATGTTTAACTAGGTGAAATCTTAAATGTAGGTGGACTCAAAATGGATAATTTGATACAAGTAAAGGCTCAACATAGGGTGGAAAAGCTTATGGAGTATCCCAGCTTAGAGGGCCGCAGCGCACACTCATGAAGGCCGCGACGTTTGGTGCATCAGCAGAACCCAGTACTTCAACCCGTGGCTAGGGAGCCGCGGCGCACAAGTAATGAGAGCCACGGCCCCAGTTACCTAATTGAAGAGGGCCGCAGCACGAAAAGAAGAGGGTCGCGGCACGAAAAGAAGAGGGTCGCGGTGTGCAACTGTTAATTTTGGTTATAAATACTATTCTATTAGTTTTTTCAAAGTTAGAGATTTTTTTAGACCATAACTGCTAGGGTTTGCAATTTTGGGTAAAAAGGAAGCAGAAGTAGCCGAAATTGGAGGCTTTCTTCATCTTGGAGGAAGATCAAGCTTATGGATCATCTCTATTGAGCTCTCTTCTCCCTTTTCTTCTACTTTTCTCTATTACTCATCCATGAACATGATTATTGGTGATAAATCTTCTTGTATCATGTGTAGCTAAGCTATGTTTAATGATTTCTTTGTATCCCCTTATAAATATTGAATGATTTGTATTCCTTTGAGTATATATAAATGAATGGTTTATGCTCAATCATATAGCCTTAAAGCTCTAGAATGTTTGATCAAAATCTAATGAACCTAGACATAGGAATTTGGATTTAAGATCATAAGTATGATTGATGCATGTTTAATTTCATTCTAAATGATTGGATGAATTGATTAGCTAAAAAGATAGACGTATACCTCTTAACTATGCATAGTAATAGTTAAGAATCAATCTAAAGGAGTAGACTTTGCATTAGTTTTCATGGACACATAGTAAGCTAGGCAAATGAAGCAATGGTTGATCGACCTAGACAAAGGCTTTTAACTAAGTAAGTTTCTCAAGCTAACTTAATCCTATCATTTATGTTGCTCATAAGCAATGCATATTACCAAATGACATGAGAGGTGAAATCCCTATTCTTTAATCAACAACTTTCTCTACCAACTTTATAGTTTTTAAGTCTTCAAATTAGCTTTCACAACTTTTTCCTAAATTTAATGCTCTTGAATAAAAACTCTTAAACTATTGGTTAATAGTTAGTATTGATTTTAATCGTAGTCCTCGTGGGAACGATATCCGACTCTTAGCTATAATACAAGTGCGACCCGTGCACTTGCGGTAAGCAAAAGAGTGAACACACTACCATCTTTCTTTTTCACTAAAAGCACCAGAGCTCCCCAGGGTGATATACTAGGCCTTATAAATTGTTTTTTCAATAACTCCTCAATTTGCTTTTGAAGTTCACTCAGTTTTACAAGGGACATTCTATAAGGTGCAATTGAAATGGGACCTACACCTGACATTAGGTCAATGGAAAATTTTATTTCCTTTTCTGGAGGCAGGTTAGATATATCTGAAGGAAAAACTTCAGGGTAGTCTCTGATTATAGGGATAGTATTCAAATCCAGGTCACTCTTTGTTTCAAAGAAAAAAGGAGAATGTCCTTGAACTTTTTGCATTATACCCCTACTAACTTAAATGGCAGATAAATAGGTACACCATGATTTTTCTTTGTCAGGGTTTGAAGGAAAAGAAATAGATTTATCAAGGTAATTTAATATCACATGGTTAGAGGATAACCAATTCATTCCCAAGATATTATCAAGCTTTTGCAAAGGCATACAAATTAAATTTGTAATAAAATATTTATTTTCAACAAGAATATGACAATTTAGGCATGCATGAGAGGTTTGGACTCGACTTCTAGTAAGAATGGTTACTAATAAAGTATAAGACAACTCGGTCACGAGTAATTCTAGATTTTCCACATAATCATTAGATATAAAGGAGTTTGCGGCTCGCGAATCATATAATACAGTTAAAAGAGAATTGTTTATGAGGCACTAACCTTGTATCAGATTTGGAAATTGATCCGTTTTGCGACTGTTAAGAGCAAAAACTCTCCCAAAACTTGTGGATTCGTCGGGAGATTTTCCTTTTTGCCAAATCCGTAATCTTTTGATATATGTCTAGGCTTTCCACAAGTCTAACACACATGCTACCCAAATAGACAAGGTTTATCTCCATGTGCCTTTCCATACTTTAGGCAATTTGCCTTAGGTTGGACCTGTTTTTCTTTCTTTATATTTGGACTGAACTTATTATTTTTGGCTCTTTTTCCATTATCTTCCTGCTTATGCTTAAGCTGGAATTGTTTCTCCTTTTCATCTTTATACTCCAGAAGATCCCTTTCTATTATTCTACACTTATTAACTAGTGTAGAGTGTTGTCTAATTTCCAACTTACTTATCTCCTTTTTTAATTTCTGGCCTTAGTCCAGATTCAAATTTTATGGCTTTCTATTCTTCATTATGATGAAGTTGAAGATAAGAGGAGAATTTTACTAGCTCTTCAAATTTTGCTATGTATTATCTAACCATCATAGTTTTTTGTCGCAACTGTAGAAACTCTAACTCTTTCTCATTTCTAACACTAGCAGGAAAATATTTATCCATAAAGGTGGTTTGGAAAACTTCCCAGGTAATAGGTACATTTGAGGTCTCTAAGAGTCTTCTGGTCCCACGCCACTAGTGTTTAGCCTCTCTAGATAGCATATACGTAGCAAAAGTTACCTTTTGGACGTTAGTACACCTTAAGATAGTAAAAATCTTTTCTAACTTCATGAGCCAATTTTTTGCAATAACTGGGTCATATTCTACCTTTAAAAGTTAGCGGATTTGCTTTCTGGAATTTGGATAATCCTTGAAAATTTGGGTTTACCACAAGAACTCTTGGTTCCGGACCTTTGTTTGCTTGCATCTGCTAGAAAAATTGATTAGTTGTAGTTATTTGATCTCACATTGCTGCATTATTTTCTGCATGTGTGTCCATCATTCTATCTACTATATCCTCAAAGTGAGGATTATTCCGCCTGTGAGACATCTTTTCCTGCAATAACTTTCTTATTTTGTCAAAAAGCAATATTGGTTTCTAAACCACTTTGTCTGGGACACTGCTCTGATACCAAAATGTAACGTCTTATTCTAATTTTTAATTATTATTTTTATTATAATAGTATATTTTGTATGCCAATTAGAACAAAACGTTACAAACAACTTCTAACATTAGTATTGGATAATATACACAATATTTTACAAAGTTTTTGAGGGTCACACCCTTCTAGAGTTAGTTATACATACAAACATTTCTAAGTTAGGCACCTATTTTAAAAAATGAGGCTTACAGAAGCCTTCACAAGGTGCTACTATTTACATATTTACAAACATTGTTTATTAGTATTACTCATCAAAGAGTAAGATGATCAAGAACAAGTCCCCCGGAGTAACAAAGAAAACATAGTCTCCTAGTTCCAACATATAAACTTACTAAACACGGAAATCAACCAATACTCTAACTGTTGGCATTATCTGAAATATCACTCCAATAATAAGTGAGATAACACTCAATAGGAAAGAACAAAAACAATAATAAGTTTGAACTAATGATATTTTCACCGTCACAAGTACGAAAAATATTTTTCACTCTTTCAATTCTCTATCTCTAAAACCATATCTAAGAGTCCAACATAATAATTCTTTTTAATTTTATTCCTAAAGAACAACTAAGAGAGTAAGTAACTTAATATTTTCTTCTCATCCCACTTCATTATTCTCAACCATTTGTGCAAATTCAACTCTAATCAAGGGAAATTCCCTTAATAATCTCTAATTGAGGTGTTCCTCAATAATTTCTAATCATGGTCATAATAATTTTTTACACATTAATTCATTTATTTTCATGGGATAACATTTCATGAATGCTTACTCCACATAAAAAAATATTTAACAGAAAAATAACCATTTACTTATAATAAATCATTTAAACAATTTTATATATCATTTAATAGTTATATTATAAATAAGGCAAAAATAGGAATTTTCTTTTTAATTAAGAACAGTGATTAGCTATAACATATTATATTACATGAAAATTAAATAAATTAGTGAACCAAAATCATCTTACAACTATTATCAAGTACTTAAAATGATAATAGTAATCACGTCATGAATGATGGTTATATATATAGAGAGAGAGAGAGAGAATTTAATATTTAATATGTAGATTCCCACTCTACTAACCATTTTCGCAGCATAGGAATACACAGCAAGCATGTCGCTGGGCCAAGACATGAACACTGCCTACGGATAATGCTAAGACATGAACACTGCCTATGGATCATTGAATATATGGTATCACTTGGCTGTGGTTTATAACGATTTATTGTTTATACTATATAGTCAGTGCATGAGCAGCGAATTCGTTATAGTGAGGAAATTTTCTATTACTGTTTCGTAGTTCAGAGGAGTGAAAATAAAGGAGGAATAATTGATGATAACTATATAACTTCAATAAATCTGAAAAATATTTTAAATAGAGAAGAGAAATATTGAGGGATAAAGACAATGAAAATTATAAATAGAGAAGAGAAATGGAGTAGGAAAATGAAAAACGGACTAAGAAATATAGGTGAAAGAAATAAAGAAGAGATAGTAGACTTTTGCATTTCCTACCTTTGTGTCAGATTGCAACTTAGGTGGAAATGAGAATTTAGAAGCGGTGTGTTATGGATAAGGCAGTTTTTGATTGATAGCAGAAAAAAACGAGGTTGTGATAGATTTCTTGCTGACGAGGAAGTGAAGAAGGGAGGGATATTTATAGTGCAGAAAGATGGATTTTGTCTTACGTAAGTGGATGATGTTAGAAGCCAAGGTGTCACAAGGAGGCTGAATTCCTTTTAAAAAAATCTCCATGGTAATTATTATATGATTTTCCAGAATCTCCCGCCTTAGATCCTTCATCTTATTTTTAACTGTCAACACTACATCACTGTTAACGTGATGCTCCTGCCTAATCAGATTCGAGAATTCTCTCATGAGCACTTTAACGTGCTGGCAAGTTAGCTTTATATATATATAAGGTAAAGAAGATATTTAGGATAATACATTACCTTGGTATTTAATTTCTTGTTTAATTATAATTATTTTAAATATTTCACGTAGTTATTTTTATATATCTATTATTATTATTATTATTATTATTAGGAATATTACAGATTGACTTAAATATTGGATAAAATAGGTAATTTGAGTAAAAAATTGATGTAGAAATGAATTTTAGCTAGCTAAATCGACCTACAAGCCCGATATTTAATTTTAAATTAAAATATTATTGTATAATTTATATGATATATAAATATTTTATTCTTATTTTTTAAATTCAAATTAATGTTTTTATCACAAATAATTTTATTTGATGTTTGATAAAATTTAAACTATGTAAAAGAAAAAAAGTATTGAAACATAAGAAATAAAAAATTTTAAGTGTTGAAAACCAAAGAAAAAAAACAACAGAAAAATTATAATGCGAGCTAGCGAGTCGGCTTGACCTAACCCGTAACCTGCATAGGACTGGACTAAGTCAATAATTTATCATCCTACAACGTTTTTGACTCTGTCCAAAATGTAGTTGGCATCACCGATCGAAATGGGTTGGGCTAACTCATTTTGACACCTCTAATAAGCAGCAACCACACCAAAACTCAAGCGCAAATTACCACAAAGTCATCTGATGTCCAACGCGAGCCATCGTTGATGAATCTAGCACAGCCATATCCCAATTGTCAACCCAAGCCGCTACACCACCAACCACAATGAACACCCCACCATTCACGAACCAAATGCGACTGAAGACGTACACCACTATGTAAGCCACAAGCATAAACACTTTCAATAGATCGACAGCTCTTTGAATCTCACGCACCAACCAAGATACAATTGTCAACCACCATGAGCCATGTCTGCCCACATTAGTTCTACGAAGAAAAACCTTAATAGAGAAGAAGAATATTTAGAGGAAGGACCAAATTGTAAAAGAAATTGAAAGTAAGGGATCAAATGGAAAACAAAATCAACAATTAAAGACCAAATAGAAATACCAACAATCCTAAAATACATCATTTCTGCCTCCCTACCCAACTAAGCTACTTAACGACCACATGAGCACCAAGTCATCGCCATTAATGTCACGTTTGCATGTTCTATTAGTGGGAGCAATAGAATTGTGATAGAAGACTACACGACTCCACACTAGAGGAACTAAATTGACGAAAAAAAAATTATGAGAACAAATTGATCAAAAAAAAGAAATAAAGATGAGAGAGCACCATTTTTGCCAATAATTTAATTCATTTTAAAATTGCATACATCTCATTATTTGTAAATATTGCCGCTTTTACAAAAGTTATTGAGTGTTTTGTTTGCATGATAATTTATAACCAAACGGTCCGTGCAAGGGATGATTCTTTTCAAGGTACTTGCTGCCTTTATTAAAACGCTTGCAAATATGAGAAAAATTTACAAATGACCTACCAAACTGCCCTAACCCAAAATTATTAAACAAAAACAAAAGGAAGGAGATTAAAATCTAGCCTACTCAAAAAAGCAAGTGTAATGTAGGGGGAAAAAAATAAAACTACAGTGTAGTTGACGCACTCTAGAAACATAATATACATGAAACCAATTCTTTTATGTAAAACCTTCTCATTTAGAAACCCCATGGACTCCAATGACTTGAATGACATCAGCAACACTACCTTGCAGGGAAAATTAATGAGATAAAGCAAGCATGATTCCAGTTTTCAATTACCAAATGCTTCGCCAAATGTGATCAACATTCTTGGCACAACTGGTACGTCTTCCTAACTGGTTTGAGTTGAAGAGGCAGCCACTGAAATACCATCATCAGGTTTAACTACATTACCAAAGGAGCCATCAGAGGCTAAACTACCTCTATCGGCAACAATGACTTCGTTATTACTCTCCTCTAAGCGGACAACTTGCGCAAAGCTCTTTGACATCTGCTTGATGAAATCACCACTAATGTTAGCAGAACTCCTATGCTCATTTTCTCCAACTACTCCTACAGCCATCACGCTGCCTTGCTGCCTTGCCTTTCGTTCTTGCATAGCCTTCTGCCGGTCTTCATAGAAATCAAAATCATCTAGGATGGACACATCAGTTTCATAGTTCTTAAAAATGGTCAGCATTTCAATCCCCTGTTGCAATTTCACCTGAAATGTTTAAAATTCAGAAAGAAGCAAAAACAACAGCTGTAAGTAATCATGCAATTTTCAATAGCACATAATAAACTGACTTTTACAATCCATTTGCAAGTTTACAGAAGAAAGTGATACCTAGGATGGGAAACTAAATTCACCTAACTGGTCATTCACCCCTTAAAAAATCACAATTATATAAAAATTATTTATAAGAGAAATCGGGTGAACAAAAAGTAAACTTGGGAGATGACCCAAATAAAGGTCGCACAAGTGTCATTTCGAACACAAAGGTCAACATACTTCAGAAGACAGGACAATAAATAATATTTAGGTAGTCTAATCCAATTGCAAGGTATGGGACTTGAGTCTCACATCGGAAGTATGGGATTCTGGTGTGGGGTTTATATGGCCTTGGGCTCTCCAACCACAATAGCTAGCTTTTGTGGTATAGTTCTCTTAAGGTTCGTATCATTTGAGAAGGTTTCTCAAGACAATAAGCTGCTCAACTTTCAATTGTCAGAAGTATTTTGATTGATACACTACTGCAACCATTTCCATTTGTTTTTCTCCCAAATCTTACACGTTATAAAATTAGAGTAAAAACAGTAAACTGTAAAGCATCATTTATAAATTCATAAGACAGCGAAAGATCCTCAGATTCCTACCTCCTGAGTATCTCGACTGTTGGTCACAGGCTTGTTATCATTATTTTCAAGAACAATGTGACGAAACTGACTGTTTGGAACATCTTTAATTATGTGCCACTTCACAGGAAACTGCCCACTCCACTTATCTTGCTGCCAGAAGTCCACGCTCTTGTCAAAATTGACAGGTCCAACCATTTCAGCTACCCCACAGAACTGAGCACTAGCATTTACCTGGATGCAGTTGTAAGTTGTAATATAATTTTCATGGAAGTCATATGAGAAAGAAACACAAAAGCAAGGCAACACAGAAAGTGAAAAACGATAAAAATAAATACTCCACTACTAATTTTAAACCTAGTATCAACCTCGAGATATCAAATGTCCTACCGCAGTACAATGCCATAAATATAAGGTCAAGCACTATTTTAAGGTCAAGCAGTACCATGCCATAAATAGAAGAGATATTTAGCGAAGAGGAACTCTTCCCCAGACTTTCATTATATCTTCTATAGCACATACTAAAGACTTTCGAAAAGGTACTTCCTATTACCTTCTTCATCTTCTATTGTTACTCCTATTACTTATTCAGGAATTGACACAGCAACTAAATTACACATACAATGACCCACACATCACACCAACAACTGAAGCATGCAGAAACTGAACATAACCAGCAAACACAGATCACCAATTTCAGCCATCAGGTATTAATTGAAAGCCTCCACTGATAACTGCCAGAACATAGATATCAGGCTGGACCAGGAGAATATGAGCTTGCTTGAAAAATGTGCCCTCATATCAAAAGGGGCAAACAAGAACATAATGTTTTAATGGATGGTAACCGAACCTAAAAAATATTTTGAACCAATATTTGTTGCAATGACACAGGATAGGAGATACTTATTTTTAGTTACTACAGGAAGAATATGGTGGTGCAATATTTGTGCTTACAAAAGATACAGATATGAGACGCTTACCGAAAAGAACAGAAATGTAGGACAGGCATCTTGCTTCTCCTTTGCTTGGCGATATGCAGCATCTAACTTTCTGTTTCCATTTGGTGTACTAGCCCAGACACCATATTTGATGCTCTTGTGAACATTATCTTCACTATAAGATTTGATGACAAAAAATTTGGCATCCTTGTAATCTGTGGCAAAATCTGACTGGTTGAGTGATTCATTTTGGAACTTGGCAGTAGATGCACCACTTTTACTATTATCAACAGAATTATTTTCAGCTGAAATTTGATTTTTCAGCTTTGAGGCCCTAGGTCCTCGGTTCTGCTCACTAAGGATATCAAGAGTACCATTACAATTGCAAAGAGAAGCAGTTGCCCTGCCTTGCCGTCTGCTATTTTCAAGAGAAAGGAAGCTCCTATCATTTGTACTAAGACTGGAAATGGCAGTGCCTCCAAAGCTAGAACCCTGGTTAGGCAGGTAGCTTCTACCATAGGAGTTTGAACCAGATCCAAACCCATACAATGATCGTTGTTGATGAGAAGCCTGCACAGAACAGGATATTCAGCACTGTGTCAGCTTATAATTTTGTGTTGTTCACTGACAAGTTCTACAGTTTCATGTTGTTGCCATGGTAGTAGACTCGTAATGCATGGATGATAAGCAAATTTGCCTCATTTAAAACCACAATTCAGAAATTTCTTCTGAACAAGGTAATATCACATTTTGGGTCATTGGACTGAAGATGCCAAACATAAATCAGAAACGAGAACCCATTTTTACCGATTAATTCATAGAAAGATCACAGAAATTTTCTTTCCTTTTATATAAATACAAGCATTGCCAGTCAAACTGCTTTCCAATAGATAAAATATAGATTCTGATGAATGGCAATGGTGCCCAAGGTGCTATTGGACTTGTATATAAACAGAGACATTGGCAAATTACATTACCAAATATCTGACTTCAAAACTTAATGATTAGAAAATGCAACATTTTGCATGATTATGCACAAGTATCAAGTAATAGAACAAACCATTCCAACACTCTGCCCAAATGACCCAAGTGAGCCAATTGGCTGTGGAGAAACAGATGGTGATAGAGGCATCAAAGACCTCTGCCTTTCTGAGGGTTTTGAGCAATCTGACCAGATTCCACCAGATCTTGGTACATCAAATCCTTGTTGGGATTCATGAAAGCCTAAGGAACCAGGTGCTCCAGGAAAGCTGCCTCTACCAAAAGATCCCACTGAAGGATAGCCAGGTCTTGGTCCAAAAAACATGCTATCAACTTGTTGGTCAATACCTACCAGGTTGGTGAGCTCTGGCTGTGAAACCGGAGTCGGTGAATTAAGATATGGTAAGCTAGGAGGAACTAGCTGATGGTAATAAGGTGGCCCCGTGTATGGAAACTGCTGAGGGGAGTATAACTGTGCGTCTCCACCTACAGAAGGCAAAGGTGTGGTAACTGGGGAATACGGTCCATAAGGCATTTGTGGGTTGAAGCCATATCCAGAATGGAAAATAAGAGATGGATTTTCATTGTAGACACCCTAAAATAAAAGTAAAAAAAAAAAAAACATATTATGTTAAGCTTTAAAAACAGAAGCTGCATATAAATAAGAAAGAGATGCCAAATTCTCACAGGAGATCCAATTTCCAATCCCTCAGAATTGACATATGAAGGATATTCATCCCATTCGCCATTGGCATTGTCAAAACCTGGAGTCAGACTCACCAAAAATTAGGTAATAGCAACTCCACACAACCATTGCACAAAATAAGAAAAAGCACAATTTAAAGAGAAGAGCACCAAAAGACAATTGAGATTTTGACTGTCAATTTCCACTTCGAAAATTTCTCTAATGATTATATGTCGTGCTGATGTTAAGAAAAGAAAACAACAATAATTGGACACTTTACAGAAACATGTCACTAAATTATGTGCATAAAAGAACAAAGTCCCTCCACTCACTCCATCGGCGCTACATACACACACACAACACACATATTTATATCTTACAGGGAAGATCATGATTAGACGCTACTTAAAGGTTATATGGCTAGTGATACTTTCTATACACATACACCTTATATTGTTTTTCTAAATCAATTGGATTGGCAATAACTTTGGCAAGAGCAACGTAACCAGGGTTAAGTGTTGAGGAATTAAAAATTGATAGAAAATGAAATGTCACTGATTTAGCAATTTGCTATAGAACACTCAAGCTTTGAAACGCTCAGGTGTTTCATAAAGAGAAGTGAACAGTCAATTTACATGAATAATAGTTTTGTTAATCTTAAAAAAAGACTGAATCTAATGGCCAAAACTTGCGAGCGTTGGAATGCTCAATAGTTCCATAGCAGAGCCCTTGGCAAAAATGGATGCCAACCATGGTCAGACTCTTGGGTTTGACTATGGAGAAAAAGAGAGAATAGAGGCTTTGAATAATAAGATATTAGATCAATATGGACCATATGGTTTGTTATGATGATGCTTTACAAAATAATAACCCAATGGTCCTATTTATACTAATAATTAGGTCAAGTAATAATGTAATATAACTAGTAGAAGCCCATTAATGCAATAAGATTACTAAGTACTAACCCAAATTAAATAAGGAAATAAATCAGGACACATAATGAAATTAGGAAACAACTCCTAAGATTGCTTCATCAATTAGATGACTGATTGATTCCACAATGGGCTCGTTGGATGAACTTTTGAAATAAGATCTTTTTTTATGTGATCTTTTTTCAAAATATCTTTTAAAAAGTAAAAACTGTTTTTTGTTTGGATGTAATATTTGAGAAATACCTTTTTTTTTTAATGCTTGAACAACTTTTTTATGTTATAAAAAAGATCTTTTTTGAGAAGCACCAAAATCTAGCTAGGAGAAAAAGATCTTTTTAAGTGTTTTATCTTTTTTTTTTTTTTAAAAAATCCAAACATGATAAAATATGCAAAAAGTACTTTTTTTCATTAAAAATATATCTTTTTTAATAAAAAAAAAGATCATTTTTAATCAAAATAAGCACATCCAAACAAGTTCAATACATTCAAACAATCTTCTAAAATATTCTAAAGATATTCTTAAGATATGTTAATATATTCTAAAATACTTTGAGATATTCTAACACTTTCCTTCAATCTGAAGCATATTAAGCTTTAAGCTTGTTACAAATAGACACACTAAAAGAAAATAATCCTAAAAAATAATATAGACTCCATAAACCATAGCTAGAAAGATAACTTAGGGATGCTGCAGATGCTCAGGAGAGGTAATACGCAAGATTCACTACAAAAATGTACAGCAAAAATTTCCTAGCAATCAATCAACTACTACAAATTCATCAAAAACAACATTTGGACGCTACAGACAGCAAGAATGATATTGAAAACCCAAAAACTTTCAAAATTGAAACTAGAGCTAGTGTGAGTCACAGCTGTGAAATTTAAGACTAAGGCTGGCGTGAATCAAAGCCAATCGAGAATTCGTCACTGGCATAAATCATCAGTGAGATAATAGAAATCACCACTAGTATGATTTGTCAATGGGAGGCTAGTGTGAATCACCGCCAATAAAGAATTCATCACCGGTATGATTCATTAGTGAGATAGGAGAAATAACCACTGTTATGATTCACCCATGGGTAGAAAAGTCACTACTGGCATGATCAACAGTGGGTAGAAAAGTCACTGTTGGAATGACTTGTCAGTAGGAAGAGATGTTACCACCGAAATAACTCGTCAGTGGGAAGAGATATCATTGTCGGAATGACTCATGAAGAATAAGTCACCATTGGAATGACTCGTCGGCAAGAAGAGATGTCACCACCGGAATGACTCTTGGACAGGAAGAGATGTTACCATCATAATGACTCGTTGGTGGGAAGAGATGTCACCATCGGATAGTGATTTGAATGGCGGCAGGCGGCAAGCCAAAAATCTGCCAAGCAATTATGGCAGATGACATTGCAGCAAAAGATGGACGTGCGGCGGCCATGTTAAAAAACTATAAAATATACTACAAGACCTGCATAATATGAATAATAAAAATCTAACAACTTATAGTGAGAATAATAAACATAATTCAAACATTTTCTAGGATATCAAACTTCCTAGAAGTATCACAAACTCTAATATAAATGCAATAAAATGCAAACAAAACACAGACAAATACAAAAACATAACATAATTAAAGTCATTTTCTTTTGCACATGCAGGGTTAAGGATAGGGTGGGTTGCTGGTTAAGGCTGGGTGAGTTTTAAAAAAACTGAACAAAAGACGTGAAAACACAAAGACGTGGGTAACACACACTAAAACAGAGGATTTCATCAAATCAAGGTGATTCACGTTGGGAGTGGGTATTACATGGGGGATTCCGTGGGTTGTTCATGGTTGAAGGGAGTCAGCTGTTCAGGATTTTGTGGCTTATTGGTGTTGCGTGAGTTGCGTGATGAGTGGTGAGAAAATTCTGTTTTGTTCATGTGAAAACAGAGCATGTTAAAAAAGAGAGGTAGTGATAAATGAGATGCGAAAACAGAGTGAAACGTGAAGCTGATGTTGCTGCAGAAGGAGTCACCATAGTGTCAAAGTGTCTGAAAAACTGTATATTATTCTAACCTCCCAATGTTTACAATGACAGAAATATATATAGGGAGCAGTTGTACTTTAAATGTCCCTAGAAAATAAGCAACCAATTAATAAAGCACTAAATGCATTAAATATAATATCTACACTAAAAACGTGGTAACAAGGCCAAGAGGCCACCGTCCATAGAGGCCACTGTCCATCACCGTCCATAGAAACAAGGCCAAGAGGCCACCATCCAACAACAAATATTAACATCCCCCCTCAAATTGATGTGGCTGATAAAAAAGCATCAATTTGCCAATGAGAAACTGATGACGAGGCCGAGGTATTGCCTTGGTAAAGACATCAGCAAGTTGAAGATCTGAGGTGATGTGCAGAAGTGATATAACATGATTGTCAAAAGCTTCACGAATCGAATGACAGTCCACCTCAATATGCTTGGTGCGCTCATGAAAAATCGGATTAGCAACAATTTGAATAGCACTAGTATTATCTGCATAGAGAGGCGTGGGATTGGATTGAGGAAATCCAAGCTCAGCCAATAAACCATGAAGCCAAATAATCTCAGAACAAGCAGTAGACATAGCACGATATTCAGACTCAGTGGAGGACTTGGATACCCGGGGTTGTTTCTTACTTTTCCAAGAAATGAGTGCAGGACCAAGAAACATACACCAACCTGTAACAAAGTGCTAAGTGTCTGGGAAGCCAGCCCAATCTGCATCACTGTAACCAATCAATTGAAGGGATGATCTGAAAGGAAAAAATAATCCACGACTAGAAGTACCCTTCAAATATCGAATGATACGGTGAACAGTAGCCAAATGGAGATGTCGAGGAGTGTGCATAAACTAACTGACTTGCTAGACAGCAAAAGAAATGTCAGGATGTGTAATGGTCAAATAATTAAGGCTCTCGACCAATTGACGATACAGAAAAGGATTTGAAAGAGGCTCACCCTCCTCACGATGATATTTCACATTGACCTCTAGAGGGGTGTCAACAGGAGAAGCAGATTGAAGGTCAGCTAAAGAGATTAAGTCCTGTGTATATTTGTGCTGATGTAAGAAAATACCCTTCAGGTCTGAATGCACCTCAAGACCCAAAAAATAGTGGAGGGAACCAATATCCTTCATATGAAACGAAGTCTGGAGCTGTTGTTTAAGCTGCTGTATTAAGACAATATCGGTGTCAGTGATGACAATATCATCAACATAAACAAGAAGAAGAACAATACCACACTCTGTTTTGTGAAGAAACAAAGAAGAATCATACTGGCTCTGGGTGAAAGAAAAACCAAGTAAAGTAGAACGAAATTTTTCGAACCATGCCCAAGGAGCTTGTTTCAAGCCATAAAGAGAACATTTCAGCTTACACACACTAGAGGAGGAAGAAAATAAGTCTGGATGAGGAGTCATAAAAATTTCTTCCTTAAGATCGCCATGCAGGAACGCACTCTTAACGTCCATTTGGTGGAGAGACCATCCCTTGAAAGCCGCAATAGCAAGAATAGTCCGCACAATAATCATTTTAGCTACTGGAGCAAACGTCTCATCATAATCCACCCCATATTCCTGCCCGTTGCCAAGAGCAACTAACCGAGCCTTATAGTGGTCGAGAGAACCATTGGAATTAAGCTTCATAAAATACACCTACTTACAGACAATGGGTTTAATACCAAGAGGGCATGGAACAATATCCCAAGTATGATTCTCCTGAAGAGCCTGTAGCTCAGCTTGCATGGCTTGTTCCCAACATGCTTCCTTAACTGCCTGAGAATAACAAGTAGGAATAGAAATGCCAGATAAGGTCACATTAAGAGAAGTGTGTGGAAACCCATACCTATCTGGTGGATTAGAGACATGAGTAGATCTTCGAGGTGCCGGAGGTACAGGTACAGGTTCAGGTGGCGGGTCAATGTCAGGAAGGGGTAAAGAAGGCTACCGTCTCGTATACAGCACACCTGGTTTGAAACGCTCAATAGAACGAAGGACATCACCAAAGTTAGGAAACAAAGCAAGATCATTAGAAGAGACCACATTAGACGGAAAGAAGTAGTGATTCTCAAAGAAAGTCACATTTCGAGAGATACGAAGACGATTAGCAGTAGCATCATAACACACAACCTTTTTGAGTGGTACTGTAACCCATAAACACACACTGAACTTCCTGAGCACCAAGTTTGTGATGCTCAGTAGGCGATAAATGAACAAAACAGACACAATCAAAAGTATGAAGATTATGATAACTAGGAGGCATGTTATAGAGACGAGAGCAAGGTGAATCAAAGTCTAAAACCTAAGAAGGAAGACGATTAATCAATTAGACAGCAGTGAACAAAGCCTCAACCCAAAAACGAGGAGGAACAGAGGATTCAAGTAGCAAGGTACGCGTGACATCCAACAAGTGGCGGTTTTAACGCTCAGCAACACCATTCTGCTGAGGCATATATGAACAAGAACACTGCAAATAATACCTTTATGCTGTAAGATTGCCTGAAATTCATTAGACATATATTCTCCGCCAGAGTCAGAACGTAAAATCTTAATACCAGTAGAAAATTGATTTTCAACATAGGCTAAAAAGGTCTAAAACACTGAAAAAAACCTTGGCTTTGGAGCGAAGAAAATAAATGCAAGTAAACTAACTGTAGTCATCAATAAATGTCACGAAATATTTATAGTTTGCATGAGATATGACAGGAGAAACACCCCAAACATCACTACGAATAAGATCAAAACATTTGTCTGCACGATGACCAATAGAAGAGGATGGTAGAGTCTTACTTTTAGCAAGCTTACACACAGAACAGTCAAAAGATAAAGAAGAAGACTGATTTTTATTGCCCAAGAAGTCAGGTTTCAATAAATGAGACAAAACAAGTGAGTTAAGATGGCCCAAACGTTTATGCTAGAACTCACTTTGATTTGTTACAGTATTACAAGCTAAAGAGAAAAGACTAGGAGTAGTAAAGTGTATAGGAAACAATCTGCCCACTTTAGGCCCCTTTGTGATCACTTTCCCCAACGCCTGATCCTGCACAAGACAGCCACCACGAGATAAATGCACGTCACAATTATTATCAACCAATTGGCCAACTGAAAGTAAACGAGAAGAAAGTCCAGGAGACACAAACACATTGTGAAAAGATGAATCAATATCCCCAACAACAGCAATAGGAAGAGTATTACCATTCGCAATTTGAATATGTTGTGTACCATAATAGGGTCGAACATTGTGCAAAGAGCCAGAAGTACCAAACATATGATTCAAAGCCCTAGAGTCAACAAACCAAGATTGAAGAGTGTGCTTGGGCTTACCTTGAATGCCCACAGCAGAGAATGCTGAAATTATCATCTGTTGCACCATCTCTGGAGTTAGGACAGCTTGAGTAGAGACTGCGAGAAGTGCTGTTATGGAAGGTTGATGTGCTGGTGCGATAGAAGAAGAAGGATGAATCGTTGCATAGAAGGCATTGACTGGACGGTTTTCTGGTCTCGTAGGACATTCCTTAATAATATGACCACGCTGTTTACAATAGGAACAAAATTTTCGGCTACAGTTTCGAGCAATATGCCCAAACTCCTTGCAGGAATAGCACTGAACTTGCTTCATATCCCTTCCTTTTCCCTTCCCTCGAGCAGCAGGAGTTGCCGAAAAACATAGCCACCTGAGAAGACATAGAGATGCAGACACAAAGAAGAAAACGATGGGAGAGACGAATTTGATCAGTTTCATAGAGACAAAGACGCACGCATCAATTAGGTTAGGACTTTCATCAGTTTTTTATAGAGTTTTTAGTCAAAAACTCCAAAACGAGTAGTCATCCACCATTTGAATCATGGCTTTCCCATACCTCCATGACCATGCAGCCGTCATGGCGTCGCGATCAACAAGCCACAATGCCATGCACATAAAGCTGTCAAAACGGGCCGGGCCAATTCAGACCGGGCCATTTTCGGGCCAGGCCACATTGGGTCATGTAAGTTTCAAGCTAACATTTTATCAGCTCAGCCCGCCTCTTTTCAATGTAAACGGGCCGAGCTAGCCTAGCCCATTGCGGGCTGGTCATTCCGGCTATTTTTAATTTCGGGCTGGCATTTTACTAGCCCAATCCGTCCATTTTGTTGGGCTATTCGGGCCGGCCCATCGGGCTTGACCTATTTTGACGGCTCTACATTCACATCTTATGACATCTAGTGCGATTTCCGCCATTGCGCCGCCATGGCCTTAAGGACACTGCCACCGGAATAACTCATTGGTGGAAAGAGATGTCATCACGGAATGACTCGTTAGCCAGAAGAGCAAGAAAAATGCACATCTAGAAATCACGCTGCAAGTGAGAAGAAGTCTCCCAATCAGGCATAGGGAGATCAAGAAAGGAGGGAAAATGTTTTCAGAAAGAGAAAGACAGCAGAATGCAACATCTAGAAATAGAGCTTTGATTGTTGCAAGTGAGAAGAAGTCTCCCAATCAGGCATAGGGAGATCAAGAAAGGAGGGAAAATGTTTTCAGAAAGAGATATAGTGTTTTATGATGATGTGGCATAACTAGTACAAGCCCAAGCCCATAAATGCTATAAGACTACTAACCCTAATTAAATAAAATAAGGAAACAAATTAGGAAACAGAATGAAATTAGAAAACAACTCCTAAGATTACTTCCTCAATTAGATGATTAATTAATTCCACAGTATATTTTAAAGTACTCTGGAATATTCAAACAATTAGAAAGGGAACAAGAGAGAGAGAAACTCTAAAAAGACAGAGAAAGCTTTTTTACCGAACAGTGGGACTTACCATGGCCGTCCAGCCATGGTATTGAATTTCCTCAAATAGCTCAAATACCAGTGTCCTTATAGGGGAGAGAGAGAGACGAAGAAGAAGAAGAAAACTTAACAAAGGAAGATAGTTTTCGATAGAAAAGTATTGTACGCATAGGAAATGGTTTTTCTGCCATGAAATGTGCAGGAAGATGGAGAACAATGAGAGCAATATGAAGGGCAAGCAGTAGAGCAAGAAGAATATCTGAATAGGTTAAAAGAAGGATAATTAATTCAGGCAAGTGTTTTATGAAAAGTCATAAATACCCATTACTACCATGTGTTTTTGATAGATACTGGTATTAACAGTAGAAAATGGTAAGGAAACCAGCTAACCAAGCTCCAAGTACAGTAATAGGAAACAGAAAAATGTAGAGACAGATACAACTATAGAGCAAGAAAGAAGGAAATCAGAGAAGCAAGGAGCTATCTCTGCCCAGAAATGGCCTCAGCCATCCCACACTACCCAGATGATCCAATGCCTTCCGCACCACCCTCTATTCCCCTCATATTCATGTTCCTCCTCAGGATTCCAGCATCTTCCACTCCAATCTCTGACTGCCATGTGTCCATTCAGTTAGACCCTTCTCTCACGTTCACAACAGAATCCTCCACTACCTCTTCCAGCTCATTACCATTTCTACCCTTGACCTTCCCTCTCTTCCTTCTCTCATAAATTTTGAATGTTCCTCCCTTAGAATCGTAGTCATTAAGCCCAACCCTCTGCTCTCTTATTCTTCTGTGATATACATGGGTTGGAGGCCCATCAGTTTTTAAAACCAGAGTACCATTTTGGTAATTTATTTCAAAATGTCAAGGACACTAACACATAAAGTTGAGGAAGTTAGCAATATCATTGGCTGTGTATATGAAAAACTTAAAAGCAATGTATAGCGGAAAACCCTAGGCGGTCTGCTAACTTAATAATATAGAGTGAGAATTCTTTCAAAAAATAAAAACTTGTAGAAATGAAGAAATAAACATTAACCTCTGTAGTAGAAAGCCTGGGCCTGGGGAGCATACACATTAGGAGGGTATAAAGGACGATCTCCACCTGAACCAAAAGATCCTGATTGACTTGTGGTCTCCCTTGAATGACCTATAGTTGCTGTACCCTGAGAGGAGTTAGAAGAAGTTGACCTCTCAGGTATTGTTGAATGAAGCTGAAAAAAAGGGCAGAAAAAAGAAATATTTTTAAATATATATCTTCAATGTCATCAACTTTAAAAGAACAAGAAGAACAATTAAGACAATATACAGGTTAGGGATTTACCACTACCTGATCCTTCATGTTATCTGGTTCAGCTGGTATCTCTTCTGCATCCATGATCAGTATGCTAAGTCACTTAGTATAGTCTTACAAACATAGGCAGTACAAATTATTAACCAACCAAAGCTAAATTTGGATATAGCAAAACTTGAAGTAATAACTACATGCACACAAGTCCACACGTGCAAACCTATGCACACATGATAAATAAAGAACATGAATATACTTTCAAATAGAAAGCAGGCATGTGAATAAGCTCACAATAATGCTTGAAAGGAATGGAGGCATAAAATGAAGTATCCTAGATCCCATAAAAAATTTTACAATAAAATGAGTTGCCCTTCCGTTAGGTCTACCCCTGCTGTTGACAATTAGGCCATAATTATCAAATCAGCAAGAAGGAGATGCTTGACTAAGTAGGGGATAATTCATGTCTTGTACTTTTTCGCCCACTTTAATTAGCTAGCAAATAAACTAATTCATTTAGCTGAATTATCACAGTTACGTTATCAAGTATGGCAAACAGAGAAAATTTTTGACGAGACGCTTGACTAAGACTAAGATGATCCCATCGGGGATTACAGCGAGCGTCCACACAAAATTAGACTACCCAGATCAACACCACCAATTCTTGTATTACCCAGATCCAAGATCTAAAAAAGAAAGAAAGAAAGAAATGCACATCGAAACATCAACCACAACCTAATAAGAAAAAAAATTTATTGAGCTCTTGAATCAACTTTCTCAATTTAATCATTGACTTCAACAAGAGAGGAACTTGAGGAAGGTCAAGATTAAAATTGGATTTAGTAATAATAATAATAATAATAATAAAGAAATTGAATGACAAAAGCGTTACCGGTGGTACGATCCGGACCCTGTGGTGATTGGGTTGCCGCCATGAATCTGAAGAGGAAAGATCTTCAAAACCCGCACAACAATTTCACCAAAACATAGATTACGAACAGTACCTATCCATCCAGTACCAGTATCTAAATATATATAAATTATTATTATTATTCTGTATGGCGTGTATTGATAATGATAATAATTATAATGATTGTTTTATAATTTCTTTCTTTATATAAGATTTTGGTTATTATAGTTTGTAGTTACTTTTTTTTTAAGTACTTAGTTGGGTTTTAATACTTATAGTTTGTTTTTTTTATCTCGATTCTTATATTTTTACTTATTTAAATATTGGTCTTATTTATCTTTTATTTAGGTTTTAATCTCATAATTTTTATTCGAGTATAAGTTCTTATTTTCTTTAAATGATTCGTTTCAATAATTTTTATTTATTAAATTATTAGTTCTTAAGAATTAAAACTCAAATTATTAAAAATATATGAATTATATAAAAAAATTATAAAGACCAAAATTAAATAAGTAAAAACTATAAAAACTAAAATTTCATTTACAACTATTTATTTTTACTTTATCACGTAGTTAGTAGCTTTTTATTGGATAAATTAACAACTTATTTCTTAAAATTATTCTCAATTTACAATTTATTCTATAAATTTAAGTATTACATGAGTTAATTCTTAAATTAACAAAATTTATATTAAATTAATCTTTTTAAAGATTAAATTGAGATACCAAAAGGATTAAAATAATACAAGTTTTATAAATTTAGGGACTAACTCATATAATAAGTAAATTTAATGATTAAAATACAAGTTACTCTTTTTAATTTATAATTTTTTAAAGTGTAAAATTAAATATTGGATATTAATTATTATTTAGAAAGACGATATAAAAAACAAAATAGAATTACAAGAAAAATAGTTCATTTATCCTTTACTTTAGGGTCTTTTACTAAAAACAAGTTATATTTCAAATTTCTAACTTTCAATTTTTACAATTAACCTTTGATTTTTTTTTTTTAGAAAAAATTAATATTCAATTTTATATATTTTTTCAGTCGATTTATATTCAATCCTCCCTTAAGTGCTAACTTAAAAGTCTCCAACTACCATATTTTCTATTGCCTACTTTTTAAAACAAATTTATACTTAATTAAACTAAAAGAGGGCAATGTTCAAAAGACTCAAAATTAAACTACTTGTCAATATTATATTTTGCTCTTTAAAATGTACCTTACAATATAGAAGATCTTTATCCCTCAAAATCATAATACCAATCATAAATACAATCTAATTTATATATCAATATAATTCATCAATATAATCAATATAATTAATATAATATAAAAAAAGAAGATACATGACCTGAAAAATTGTCATGTGTCTTCCAAGTCCTCAACTAAATATTTTGATTTATTGACATGTGACAAGTAGAATAGCTAAAATTTCGTTATGTGTCATCTGATATGATATTTTTTTCCACGTGTAAACTAATGTGACAACTATCACATGTACAAAAATATATATAATAAATTAATAATAAATAATAAATCAAGTAGCTAAAAAAAACAAAGTATAATAAAAAATTCAAAGAAAATAAACAACTTTAACAAAAATCTAAGGGAAAAGTAGACCTTTACACTGCATAATTGAGTATACATTCCTTTTTTTTTCTTTTTCAAATTGTCATGAATGGTGATGGGAAGTGTAGGAGATGATGACGTGGCATCTTTGCAAGGGCTCAGCGACGAGTTACTCTACGTGTGCAATGCTTCAAAGGATGTTGCTCTTGATCTGTTGTAAGGTTTTTGGCATCTGATTACTCTATGAAGGATGTTTCCAATGGTGGTTGTGGTTCATTGTGTTCATAATGTTTCTTAACCCATCAAATTTCATTCTTATGTTTATTATTACTTCAGTTTCATGTAGAAGTAAAAGATATATTTGGTCCATGAAAGATTGAAGTTAGCAAATTGTCTTTAGGGTGGTGTTTATTTTTGCTGCACAAAATTTCAGATAGACTCATTGTTACCACATATGGTTTTATTCATGACTCTACAGGTATGGGTTTACTTATACACACTCCAAGTGCTCGACAAAATACCTCTAAGAGCTTATATTGTTTTTAATTCATATTATTTTAATTTTGTGACCATAATTGGAAACTATTATCTTCAACTTGCCTAGCAATAATGACCATTATTGTTCTTTATTATTCCTTTTTTTAGAGCTAATTATTTCCTTTTTATTTTCTTTTTTCTTGGATTTTGGGTTAGCATATACTAATTATTCTCTTATACTTATTGTAATCTTATCATTGGGGGCGTGATGAGTGTATAATATTTTTTAGAGAATCTTATAATGTTTTATTTTGGATATAATTTCATGAAAGTATACCTTAAGGCACTCGTTCTGATTTACCAAATCATTACGAGGCAATTATTTCACCAATCAATTACTAAATGTTGTAGCAAATACATGATGGGTTGCTAGTGTAGTGTTGTTTCCTGAAATTGCTATTAATGGCCAAACACACAAAGATGGAATTTTATTAATCACACATTTATAATGATTAGGATTGACTTATGCAGATTTAATGGTTTAAAAAATATTTGGTTGATTTGTTAAAGACCAAATAATTAAAGTGTAATAAATGTTGTTGTCAATGAAAATACTTACTGAAAATTTAAATTTGGACTCCTAATATTTGAATTCCTATTTGCCATCAATAATTAATAATTGATACACATTCTTGATACTGGTGTCTTAATTCCACTAACCTTAATATCCATAATTTCCTTCGTTATTTCCCTACATTAGTTTCCTTATTCTCTGTATAATTCATTTCATTACAATGCCTTGTGGTAAATATATGCTCCAAATATCTATCATATGGCATCCAATGTGATAATTTAAAAAGAACGTATACATGTGTCATCGAGTGTTAAAAATCTTGCTACATAGGTAAATAAAATACAAAAATCAAATAATAAATACATTTTAAAAATACAAATCAATAATCAGAAAAAAATAACAAAAATAAAAAAGAAAAAGGAAAAGTAGATCCAAGCAATGTCACCATTGCATTTGGATGAATAAGTTCCTAACTTTCAGATCAAAAATGAAAAAAATGAAAAAAAAAATGAAAAAGTAGTTTCAAGCAGTGTCACCATCGCATTTGGAAGAATGTGTTCTTAACTTTTAGATTCTGCCTTGTGGTGGTCACGACGGCAAGCACATATTTTCTAAAAGCTTGGTTTGTGATGGTCATGGCAGATTGAAGCGGTGGCAATCATATTTTCCTGAAAAGCCTAACCTGTTGTGGTTGCGGTATATCAAAGCAGCGGTAAGCATAAAACATGAACTCTAGAAATGAACTCTGTAAATAAGGTTGATTTAGGATTAAAGGAATACTTAATCCAATTTTCATTGATTGACTGAGGTTGATTTAGCGTTAAATGAATGCTTCATCCATTTTTCATTGATTGATCAAATCCTAGGTGCTTACCAAGTAGAGAGTTCATGTTGAATGAGGATTTCACAGAGACTAGGTGATGCATCAAAGATGTTTGATGAATTGCCTAGCTTGGTTGAATTCTGAGTTTTAAAATAATTTAGGGTTGGATGGATGCTAACTTCATCTAATTTTGATTAACCAAATGCTAGATGCTTATCTAGTAGATAATTCATGGGTCATCTTAAGGCTTCTTAATGTGACCTAAAACCAAGAATCTGGTTAGCTAGTGAATGAATCCTTAATGGTCAAGGATGGATTAAACTCAAGAGTTGTTGATTCCCTTGGATTGGTTGTTTACTTAACCTTGTTTATAGTTTTTTAATTGCTTTGCTTAATTACTCCTGTAACCAAACCCCTCCTCATTGCTAACTTCTTAATATAATTGATTAATTGGAATGATTCAATGGCTCAACCCAGTTACACCACATACTACAAGTTCTTAGTGAATTAGTTAACAAATTTCATCTAATTTGATAACCTCTATAGCTACCATCTATCTCTATGCCTTTCTTATGAACCAAGAACCTCAAGAAGTCTCTAGCTGAAATGTCGAAAGCACACTTCGTTGGATTCATCTTCAAGTTGAATTTTCTCATTCGTTGAAAGGCTTTTTCTAGGTCATCCAAATGCTATTTGTTGCTTTGGGACTTAACAACTACATCATCAATATATACCTCCATGATATCATCAATCAAGTCATGGAAGATTACATTCACGGCTCGTTGATATATAGCTCCAACATTATTGAGGCCAAATAGCAGTACTACCTATTCAAATGTGTTGATTGCCCCCGAGCAACTGAATGTCGTTTTAGATACATTGGGTTCAGCTATATAGATTTGATTATAGCCATAATAGTCATCCATCAGAGAGAGAATTTCATGGGAAAAGGCAGCGTCAACCAACACATTTGCTATAAGCAAGGTGTATTCATCTTTAGGAGTAACCATGTCTCTAAAGTCTATACATATCTGCAGCTTCTTGTTCTTCTTAATTATCGGCACAATGCTTTCTAGTCACTCTATGTACTTAGCAGTCCAAATGAAGCCAGCTTACAACAACTTCTCCATTTCTTCTTTAATCTTAGGAATCAGTTCTAGTGCAAATCTTCGTGTAGCCTACCTACAAGGCTTAGCTCTGGGTTTGATTAGTAACTGGTAATCTACCAAGCTCTTGGTAAGACCTAGCATCTCGTGGTATCCCACGTGAACCAGCCTTTATATTTTTTAAGAATATGAATAAGATTTTCTTTGAATGGTTCCTCTATTAAACAGCTAATGAATGTTGTTCTAGGTGCGTTGGTTGTCCTAAATTAACCTCGGTCAAAGGATTTTGAGTCTCCACTGTTTTCACATCCTCCAACAAAAGGGATTATATAAATATGGCCTGGCTAACCTTGGCTTCTTCAAATACTACTGCCTTCACCATATTTTCTTCAGTATAAGCGGCTAGTCTAGCTTCTAGGTCTTTAACTTCCTTTGTTTAAATGATTGGCGTGGTTGAGGCTTTGGCCTTATGCTTCACTTGAAATCCTTCACTAGTCCAATCAATATAGCTATTTTCTCCAAAAACTTCTTGCATCAAACTAGACACTGGGTTATGTAATGGGGATAGTACTGAACTTTGGTCATACTACTTCAGCCTCGAATGGTTTATCGTTGCCTTTAACCACCTCCACCTTTTCACCATTATAGTATATCAAAATCTGATACGTGAATGATGAGATACACTGATTAATATGGATCAAAGGCTTGTGCTTGTCATAATCACTCAAAGAAAATCTTGCAATTACTAGCGATTATATATATATATATATAGAGAGAGAGAGAGAGAGAGAGAGAGAAAGAGAGAGAGAGATGGGGTCATTACATATTATGATTTTGAGATATTTTGAGAATATTTTGTTATCCTCTGTTGGTTGAGTTTTAATGTATCATATTATTCATATTTGTGATTATTAAATCAAATAGTCTATTAATGTACCACATACTTACATGACATTAGTTTCTATTATTTATTTTTTGATTGATTTTTTCAAGATAGAGCTATTATCAAAAGTTGATTTACCCTTTTTTCCTGAATGAACATAAAATTGTTAGTGAATGAAATGTTTTATTCATCTTAACTCTTTTAGTTGAAAGTGAGAATTGTAGTAAAAGAGTGACAATTTCTTATGATAGTTTACATAGCTTGAGCAATCCCCACACTAGGTCTCAGCAATTACTTATTTTGATCATCAAATCTTTTGTTAAGAACTAGAATGGAACTTAAGATAACTGTTATGTAAGCCAATGATCCTGCTGTGGAAGAAAAATTTGATGAATTTGACCCATATATTAAACTATAGTAAGGTAAGTGACACTGGTTATCTATCAGGGGTGATTTAAGGTAGTTGGGGGCTAAAGTCAAATAATGAAATGAAGCTTTTTTTTTTTTTACTTATTAAATGTAATAATATTTTTAATAAAATTTGGTTTTTTAACTCTTTTTCCATGAGTAGAATAGATCATTTGACGTCTAATGATAAATAATAGAAGGATAAAATGAGAGGAAAAATAACAATTATAAGTAACAATTATTGAATAGTAATTAATTATTAATAAAAAAATTAATTATGAGTCAAAAAAGAGTAATAGTATATTGGGCTTTTAAATTAGGCTTTATCATTAAAAAATATATAATTTTATTTTCTAAAATATATAATAATATAACATTAAAAAATTATAGGGCCTAAAATAAGTTGAGGCCAAAGGCAATCACTTTATTAGCCATGCCCTCTAGCCAGTCCTGTTGTCTATATGACTCTGACTGCTATGTCGTTATTTGATGAATTGAGGTCTCTGCCACATTTACTACAAGGTAATAGATGCAATGTAAGTTTATAATAATATTTTATCAGATTTTGTTAATAATCTTTTCAAGCTTTTTGGAGAATGAAGATTGCTCATACTCAAAATCCTGTCTGGAATAATTCATTTGAATTTGATGAAAATGATGGTGATGAATAGTATTGAATACCATATGTAAAATGCTTTAGTGAAGAAATTTTTTGACATAAAAACATTGGTAGTTAGGGATGGAAATGACACAATTGGTGCAATTAATTGGTGTGAATTGTATTCTTCGAGATCCACATCTAGCAGTATCTCTATTATGGATTTCTTCTTAAAGAAAGTATGAGTTTCTACATATAATTTGTTTTTTTTTTCATAAATAGGTTTGTAATATCTTAAAGATATTAATAAATATTTTTGTTTAAGTCACAAATATGATAACAAATCTTAATAATAATATAATAATAAATATTAAAAAGATAACAATTGGCATGTAAAAAAAAGAATATAACAATAATAGAAATACTTAACTTTTTAATAATTTCTAATTATTTATATGTACTTAACCAATGTATTTTTAAACTAAACTTATAAATATTATTTTTCTCGATAAATTGTTATATATATATATATATATATATATATATATATATATATATATATATATATATTAAAATTGTCTAGGAGCTTTGAAAATTGTCTACTCTTGATCCTAATGTCTCAAAGACGCTCGATCAATACCAAAGAGAATTACGACAAAAAAGACACCAAGGAAGTAGCATGGGGGACAATAATAACAATAATAATGTTGGAGAAAGGCCACTAAGGGATTACTCTATTCCCACTGCAGATGGATATTAGTCAAGCATGACAAGATCTCTAATTAATGTGAATAACTTTTAGTTGAAACCATCCCTTATAAATATAGTGTAACAATCTCAATTTGGGGGTGCAGATTCGGAGGATCACAATGCTCATTTATCAACTTTCCTAGAGATATGTGATACAATTCACATGAGAGGAGTCTTAGAAAATGCTATTAGACTTCAACTTTTTTCCATTTTGTCTCCGTGGCAAGGAAAAATCATGGTTGCAATCTGTGCCACTCGGAACATTCACTATATAGGAGCAGTTGTCATAAGAGTTTTTCGCTCAATATTTTCCACCAAGTAAAGCTACGAAGCTAAGGACGAACATCTCTACATTCTCTCTCAAAGATGACGAATCCTTGTATGACGAATGGAAGAGATACAAAGACTTGCAACATAGATGTCCACACCATGGCATTCTAGATTGGCTTACATTCACACCTTTTATAATGGATTGCCAAACAACATCTGTTTCATTCTAGATTCAGCAGCTGGTGTGCACTCATGACAAAAACACATGCAAAAGCCCAAAAACTTATACAAGATATTGCCGCCAATACAAATATTTTGGCTTATGATAGAACGAAGTCTAAGAGACAAATGGTGTACATGAGGTTGACATTCACGCCTTGATTAATGCTAAGTTTGATGCTTTGAAACTAAGGATGGACATGTTGGAAAAGAGTAAAGAGACTCTTGCCCTTGTCTTCTCCTACAATACTTGTGGAGGAGGACACCTGAGTTCAAATTGCCCAATTGTCATTTCAGTCGTACAAGAGCCTCCAAATGATGATGTTAATTATTTTAACAACAACAATAGAGGCAAAGGAAATCCTTATTCTAATACCTACAACCCAAAGTGGAGGAATAATTCCACATTCTCATGGAGGAATCAACAAAATCAATTGGGAAAATACAGGCAACAATCAAGATAATCTTCTCAAGTATGTGAACCTTTTAAAACTCAAAAGTATTAACCAAACATAGGGCAAGTGTTGGAGAGCCATCTCAATCAACAAAATCAACTCACTCAAGTAATTAGTCAATTGGCACAAAAGGTGGACGGTGTTGATTAAAAGTATAAGCAATTGGCTACTAATTAGACGATCCTTGAAAATCAAATTACTCAACAAGCCACTCTTTCCAACCAACCTGAGCTTAATCGAAGGGAACAATGTCAACGCATCACCTTGAGAAGTGGCAAAGAGGTTAAGGCACCTAGTAATGAAAATGGGAAAAACAAAGAGTCATTGACTGAACAAGAAGAGGATTGAAAATCAAGAAGTGACTGAAAAGCCTTATGAAGAACCACATCCATATAAGCCACCCTGCCTTTTCCACAAAAGCACATCAAAGTAAGGCTTGACAAGGAATTTGGGAAGTTCATGGAAATGTTAAAAAAGCTTTACATCAATGTGCCCTTGACGGAGCTTCTCTTATAAATGCCAACATATGCCAAAATTCTAAAGAAGATTCTCTCTAATAAGTGAGAGCTTGAGGAATTCAAGACTGTTGCTTTCACCGAATAATAAAGTGTGATCCTTCAATGTAAGATCCCTCTTAAATTGAAAGGTTTGGGTAAATTTTCTATTCCTTGCTTGATTAGTGACTTTCCTATAGATTATGCTCTTTGTGACCTTGGTGCTAGTGCGAGTTTGATGCCCCTTTCAATTTGTAAAAAGTTAGACATAGGGGAATTAAAGCCAACCACCATATCTCTTCAATTGGTTGATTGTTCCATAAAATGGCCAATTGGAATATTAGAAAATGTTCCTTTGAAGGTTGATAATCTATTTATTCCTGTTGATTTTGTCATCTTGGAGATGGAGGAAGATGCTCAAATACCCATCATTTTGGGGAAAACCATTTCTAGCTACCATAGGTGCTATAATAGATGTGAAGCATGGAAAACTCACTTTGGAATATGGAGGCAACAAAGCAGAGTCCAATTTAGCTGACACAATGAAACAACCCTCCATTTGTGAACACATGCTCGAAAGTTGACGTGATTAAGCAGCTAGTTCAAGATGTTTATGAGCACTCATCTATTAAAGATCCACTTGAAGAATGCCTTGTGAAGAATGCAACCACCAAGGATGAGGACACTAGAGTCGCTACCTATGCCCAATTACTAGTAGCTCCCTTAATTGATTCATCCTTCATTGGTCTATATAAAGAATTTGACCAAATTCCAATGGAAGATCTTGTTCCATCCACTCTAAATGAGCAAGAAGTTCCAAAGGTGAAGCTTAAACCTCCTCCATCGAAGTTTGGATGAAAATCTAGGAAGTTATGTAATATTTGATTAAAGCGTCCTCTTAGAATGGTCCAACCTCAATAAGCCAACTAACCACAAGTTCTCAAGATGCATGACAAGGTTAAGGTTTGGAAAGGATTAGTAGATTGTGGCAAGGTTGATGAACGCAAGTTGAAGCCCTTTCACTTGGGAGAGCCCTTCGTGGAATAAGTCACACAAATCAAACAGGGTCAAGCTAATGACCATAAATTAGCACTTCTTGAGAGGCAACCCAAGTTTCTTATTTTTCTTTATTCCTTTTAATTTCTTTTAATTGATTTAATTGCACTTAATTATTTCGTTTCTTTTTGTAGGCATCCTTCATGCTAAATTTTGACATTGGAGAGCAATTAAGGAAATGAGGTTGTATTGGCAAGCTATATGAGTTAAAGTGAGATTCAAGGGGGAGTAGCCATAACCTTTTTATGCTCGTACTCATGATTAATTATGTTAATTTGGTTATTTCAATTGTTTAATTTCTTATATTGATTGTTATGCTTGCCTATAATCGCTTGTTTATGAATAAATTGATAAATTATCATGATTGGGAATGATGATTTGTGTTTTGAATGCTTAGTTTTTCAATCCCGTGTTATGACACTTAGAAAAAAAAAAGAAAATATTCGACGAATTGATCGACACCCAAGCTACAATATAGACCATGGTTGCAAATCAGAATAGGTGAATTCCAAGATTTTGACAAAACATTCCACACCTAGGCCGTGGTATAGACCACGGTCGTGGTGGAATTTGCATGGTGAAACAGAATGTTCCACGGCCAAGCCATGGTGTAGGCCATGATTGTGAAATAATTTTGCCAATTTTACAGAATGATCCAGCCAAGCCATGGTACAGACCACGGTCATGGTGGGATCTGACATCAAGGCCTTTTTTATAATTTTTGGCTACACCCTAGGTGTGTTATATGCCACATTTTGAGTCCAATTTGAATTTTTCACTTTCCTAACTAATTTTTCCATTTATTTAGGAATGCCTACTTGATTATAAGATAATTCATTTATTATAAAAAAAAATAGAAAAGAGGGATAATTAAGAAATAACAAGGAGGGAAATGAGGAGCTTTTCACTTATCACTTATCCATTTAAATCGAGCTCTACTCTTACTTATCAACTAACGGCTCGTTTGGTGGTTAGGATAGGATAATAATGGATAGGATAAGAGAGCAAGGTAGGAGTAGGATAGGATATGAGCAGGATAAGTTGTTATCCTATCTGATGTTTGATGTCCACCAGATAACCAACAGGATAGCATTATGTTATCCCGTCTTGTGTTTGATGTAAACCAGATATTGTCAGGATATGACATAAATTATATACAAATGACAAATTTATCCTTATATCAGAATTACATATTTTTTAAAATAATTAACTTTTTTTACACATTTTGTACATTTAAATTATAAAAAATTATATAAAAAAACTTATAATTTTTCTTTTTAACATTTTGTACAAACGAGGTGATTAAATTGCAATTAAAAATTAACCATTGTTCAAAATGCACCCTAATACATTACTACCGTATTGTGTTCTCCATTATTAATGAAATTGTTTAAGTTTTTTTTTGTAAAAAAAAAAAGCCTCGGAAACAGAACTGCATTACTACCTCCAATTGCAGCAACATAACATAACAATAGACTAAAGTATAAGCACTTTCGTTAGACTTGTAAAATATTTCATTTCCTCCAACTTAAAGATTCAATGCAGCACTTTGAGCTCTAAGTCCTGGAAATATTTTTGAACATAAAACTTCATTCATTAGAAACAGTAATCAACATAAATAAATGTCTCTTGTCATTGTCATAGATAAGTTTCACCAAATAATCTAGAAAGTTAAACAGTATAAACAAAGTTCATCAAATATAACTAATAGATAAACTAAGTCATCTATAGAAATCACTATATTAACGACTTAACAAATGTAACACGATCTGCCTCATCAGCCCCCCAAAAAATGTGCAATCGATGAGGCACAGATAGAATTTTTTCTGCTGCAGCAAGATGGTCTTGGTCTGTTAAATTCATTTTTTTTCAGTTCATTCATGACACTCCTGGAATCATCAAACACATCTTTATCAACTCCAAGATGATTTACAGCTTCACCCAATCTATCTGAGCTTATTTCTAGCCACTTCCCAAAACTCTTTCTTAAGTTAGCTATGCTATTAGCAATCGCATTTGATCCTCTATTTCTCTTCCTCGGTAGACTTCCCTCATTATCATGCTTCCTTTTAGATTGATTGAAGATGTTGACTGGGTCAAATCTACAACATCATTATCATCATTTTGTTCTTCTTCTTCTTTATCTAACTCCTCAACAACATCAGTAGGGGTAACAACTCTTTTACCAGTAGCACGGTCTTTTCCAAAAGTAAGAGCAAGCTTATCAAAAAGTGGGACCGATGTATTCCTGTAGCTTGCAGCATTTGGATGACTCTACACAAGAATACAAATAAAAAATATTTAATTATTCATAACTAGAAACTAAAATAGAATAATTCATTATAGATAAAATAATAATAAATACTAACCTTTATATACACATTCCACACATTATCACTGTCCACCTCAATCATTTTCTTCTGATCATCCCAACCAAACCTACTTTGATTTAGCATATCATAAAATATTTCATAAATTGTCCTTAGCCTTTTCATTGCAGACTCAATGTGTGGCTTCACCTTAATTCCACATCCAGGAAACTTTTGCTCTATTTTTGTCTCAGTCGTTTTCAAAGTATGTGCTTTAAATTGGCTATTATCACATCTTTGACCCTGGTTCACAGCTTCAATCAAGATATCAAGAAATGCTTCATCCTCCTCATTGGACCATTGCCTACGATCTCTTTTTTTCTTGCCACTTTGTTGCATAATGCTTTCAGATTCCATTCCTATCTTATTATCAAATTATAAATCACAAAACTTTTACAAAATATTCCAAAAAAATGAAATACAAACATAACCAAGATAGAATGATGTCATTAACCAAGATATAGTTCAAATTATAAAATACAAAGTCACCAATAAAATTACAAACAAACCAAACTAATAACAAAATAGTCAATTCATGTGTCTATTAATAAGGCCCCGCATTCCACATTTGTGTTGTTGAGTTTTCTCTCCAAGCAGACCATTCATCAAGAGCCTCAATTGTATTAATAGGACCAATATGTTCCATGTCCTCATTGTGTAGTTGTGCTTCCAATTCTGCACCTAGTTGTTCTTCCATTGGGTCAGTAGGCATTTCTCTTCTAATAAAATTATGCAAATGACAATAAGCAATTATAATGCGATTTTGAATTTTGATTAGGTAAAAAGACTGACTTCTAAGTATAGCCCAACGCATTTTTAATAATCCAAAAGTCCTTTCTATCACATTTCTTGCCATAGAGTGTCTCATATTGAAGAGTTCTTCTTTACATGTTGGTGTGTATCCACGTCTCCATTCACTACGGTGATATCGATACCCTCTATATGGAGCAAGAAATCCTTCACAATTTGTGTACCCAGCATCCACAAGATAATAGTACCCTATAATAAAATATATCTGTCAAATTAAAACATAGCTATTGTACACTTTTTACTATTACAATAAAATCCCAATGATTCTTGTTACCTGTTGGAACATTTAAACCATTCCTCCTAGAAATGGCATCTCTCAATACCCTTGAGTCTGATGCAGATCCTTCCCATCCAGGTAACATATATATAAATTTCATATCCCTGGAACATACTCCTAGGACATTGGTAGATATATTCCCTTTTCTATTACGATATCGGGACTTATCAATAGCTGGTACATTAACTTTGATATGTGTTCCATCTAATGCCCCAAGACAACTCTATAAGCAAATCCAAATAAAAAACAAATGTTTTAGGAAAAAATATAATACATTTGCAACACATCATAAAATAGATTATAAAACACAATACACTAACATTGTACCTTAAACCATTTCCCTCTTTCATCCAAGCAATCTTCCGGGATAGGATCCAGTGCTCTAAGAAGTGTTTCTTGCAATTGTAAGACACCATTCAACACTAAATTAAAGTACCTACTGACTGTTTCTCCTGATCGTTTAAATAGAAACTTAATAACACAGTTCTTAGAATGATGTGCCAATATGTGTAAGAACATAGCTACTTGTTTTTCAATACTCACTAGTCCATCCTCTTTTAATTTACCTTCATTACGAAGGAGAGCACATAATAAGCGAAAGGACCTAACATCCATACGAAGTTGATCAACACTTGTAACATCATCATGTCTTATTAACTTCTCTAAAAATTCTTCCCTTAAACCTTCTTTATCCATTGGTTGTTGCTTAGACTTTGATTTTCATAAAACCATAGTGCAGCATGACTTACTGCCATAAAAATTGCAAAGCAAAGCCCAACCATCTCTAAAACTATTTCCTCCAAAATTAGATATGACATAAATTGAAGCTGATGTGCTGAATCCATACTTTTACCTATAAAATACATTGAAAATATTCCATATCCATATAAGGATGCAACATGAATTTCTTGGGAATAGATCTACATTAAGAAAGATCTAAACTCAGGAAAAAAACTGTAAATACATGCCCAAAACCAAACAAGATAGTAGCTAGCACCCATGCCCAAAACTAGTAAATACAAAAGCTTCATTCACACACTAGCCATTTGCACAAACCTTGTATATATGAATAAATATCCCAGCAAATACAAAAACTAATGCCTAAATCTAAAAGTAAACAGCAAATAGATGGTTGTGGGTACCAAACAAATGTATTGAAGAAGGACAGCCAAGCATGTGAACAGACATAACAGAGAAATGGTACCAAAAATACAAAACAGAGAAAACAAACATAACACTAAAGACATCAACAAGCACATGAACAACACTAATTGTAACACCAAAAAATTGAAATCCAAAAGTCAGATTCTGCACATGAACAAATTGATACCCAAAAAAGAACCTTAACCCCCAAAAAAATCCCCAATTTTGATACCCAAAAAAAGGAACCCTAACCCCAAAAATATCCCCAATTTTGATACCAAAAAATGAAAGAGACGAAGGAGAATGAAGTAAAGAATGTTTACCTGGTGATTTGAGAAGGAAACAAATGAGAATGACCACGTGAAGAGATGAAGAAGACGAGCACAGGTGTGGAGAGGGAGGTGGCGAACACAGATGAAGAAGACGAAGAGCCGAAGAAGAAACATATGGAGAGGGGGAGGTGACATTTCTGTTTGTAATGGAGGGCTGGAGTGGAAAAGAAAAATGATATCCTATCTTACTTGCTTCTAACCTAGCCTCACCCCTAAGATAAAATTTTAACTAGTGAGTAGAATAGGATAAGCTGACAGGATAACCATATCCTATCTTATTGGTTCACCAAACTATAAATTAAAGTAGGATATGATAGCTTATCCTATCTTACCTCTCCTATCCTAGCCACCAAACAGGCCCTAAACTTCTAATCCTAATCACGAGCATTCTTTTACTTATCAACTTTTGAAAACAAAACTAAATTAGGATAGAAATAATCTTTTTAAGAAACCTTTCCTACATCTAGATAAATTTGGTTTCACTCAAACTTTATCAACTTACTCCCTTTCTAAACTGAATTCTACATCTACCCTCATCTATTTAAGTTATTCATCATAGCCTTCACTCCTTACTCTCTTATAGCCTTCATCTTCTCTTTGCAACCTAATACACTATTTTTTCATTCTCTTCACCGTGGCTTATTGGCTTTTAGTATCCCTCATCCTTGTAACATCCTCTTTTTAACATGTTAGACTAGTTTATAGTTACAAAAGTAGTATAATATTTATTTAACATATCTATTAATTTGTGTGGCAAGTTGAGTTAGTTTAGGCACTTTGTTACAATCCAGAGTATGAAAAGTAGCTTAAAATGACTCAGATAGTAGCATAAATGACTAATTTAATGGAAATGAATCTAGAGAATTTGTTTCTAAGTCACAAATAGGCGTAAGAGCATGTAGTTAAAATTTGATAATAATCAGAGTTAGTTTGATATTTTTAGGCATAGTGGTTGTGCATTTAATGCCTGATTGACTAGTAGCAAATATGAAAAAATATGATAATGGTGAAATAACATTTTTAATGAATCTTAATATTTATTTTAAAGTTGTTGGAAGTTGAAAAACTTGATTTATCTAAATCTAAGTGTTCTTAGCATATCAGAATGTATTAATTGAGTATTTAAGTGAAAACAAGTCATATATGGCAGCCCCTATATCTGACTTTTGTTTTCTTGATATTTCATTCATTCTTCATTCTTTTCACTTAGTTCTCTCTTATGAAACAGCCAAGGCAGTAGCAGATAGCAAGGGAGTCAAAGAAGAAAAGCTCAAGGAGGAAAAGGAAAGGAGAAAGATAGGGAAAGGCCAAGTAAACCTAGAGTAGCCATCATCATAAAGGACTTGAGGTAGGGGATTCTAAACTTGAAACTCACCATTTTCCTTCATCTTTTCTATTGATCAAAGTTAGTTTATTAAATGGAAAAAATTGGTTTTAAAGAGTGAAAAATTATTTTCTTTGCTTGACTCATGTTTTCTTTGATTGGAATTAGCTATCACAAATTAATGAGAGCATGAGAATTGAATTGAACATAAGATATGGTCAATTAGTCCCTAAAGTGGGAATTTAAGTAATGAACAAGTAGGTATGCAAATTGGAGAATTTATTCAAGTTTAAGTGAACTAATAGGTTGTAAAAATATTATAACATATTTAGGAAGTGTTGGTGATGCTAGAAATCACCTAGAAGCCAAGTTCAGATGATTGGAAGTGATTTTAGGTCAATGGAACAGTGCACAATGTTGTTTTTCTACAGAAAACGCCCTCGTGCCGTAGGGTGAGTGATGCCACGCTGAGGCGCGAGTTCCAGTGAGTGCACCCGAGAGCAGCACGCCGCAGCGTGACTGAGAGCCACGTTGAGGCGTGAGAGGCAGAGAGCTAAGCACTGCGGTGTGGCATTACTGCACTGAGGCGTGAGCTTCAAAAATCTTCAAGGATGATATTCTTGATGTTTTAAGGTTCCCTACTAATTGAGATCATTTATATATGCTTTCTTAAGTATAGTGAGACACTTTTAGGGATATGTCACAAAGGGAATACCCACCTAGCGTATAAGAATAAGATTGAGTTTTCTAGGCTTTTCTAGAGTTAGGAATTGCTCGAAATGAAATGTTAGTTAAGAGTTGGTTCCTATACCGGTTTAAGATGAGCCATAGTACAATTATTCTAAATAATGGAGTGAGTTGAACCCCTTAACCTTGCAAAGTTGTGAGTAAAGCTCTTTGCTAAGGAGGTAATTGTGAGAGGTAATTGTCGATATAACACTTTACCTAGGAAAAAACAGTGAGCTAAGCTATTTGTCAAGTAACATGAGGAATATGATTAACCTTATGTAAGTGTAGAAAAGTGAGTTAAACTTACTAACATGAGTCTTAGGATGAGTTAAGTCCTAAGTTAGACATTGAAGCGAGTTATGCAATTTGTCATGTTTAGTTGATGTTTCATAATTGTATGGGCGATTGTGTAACATAGAGATAAATTAGATTTTTATACATTATACAGTTGTATGGACGATTGTATAATGTTGTTATCAATTATGTGTATGTGAAATTTGTATTAGTGAATGCCATGTGATACATGTATATTACTGAAAATTTTTATGTTCTCACCCTTTTATATGTTTCCATGATAAAAGCAGGTCCAAACCCTAGTAAAGGGGTATCACAGCTGAAAAAGGAGCAACAAGACTAGATAGCTTTTAGTTTTTGTTGTATGAACAGCTCATGTATTTTATATTTTGAGTTGTAGTTTTGTTAATAGTTTTGTTGTTGTATATATATGACATTATGCCCTTTGAGACTTTTAATGTATATATTTATGACTTACTTTTATCGTGACTCTCCATATATATAACTCTTTAATTATATAAGATTAGAATGATAGTAATAGTAGTAGTAACATGTTTAATGCTAATTATCTTTATATAAGTAGTTATATAGATATATTTGTATTAGGCTGTTACAATCCTTCCTCTCCACCACCACCTTAGGGAATACCTTCATGGGAACCAATTCACAAGAAAGAAGAGTTGAGCGTGTGTGATCATATTCTCCTTGATAAGCTCAACAAGAGAATTGACAAGTTAGAGGTTGCAATTTAAGGGATTCATACAAAGCTTGATGCCTACATTTGTCCCATACTTTGCTCAAGCTTTCCTTAGATTAAAGTTGACAAGGAAGAAGAGGATGATGTGACCAATGATGGGAATGCAAGTGAAGATGACTATGGGTGTAAATGAGCTGAACTAATCATGAGTTATTCGAGCTCAACTCATTAAATGCTCGACCAAGCTCGTTTGTTTAACTAAACAAATAAGTTCAAGCTTAAATTTAGGCTCGATTATATAAATGAGTCAAACTCAAGCTTTATGGACTTTACATTAAAAGCTCGTGACTTTACTAACTAAAAGTTTCGATAAGAAGGTTATGAATTTTTTTTATGTAATGGATTATGAATAATAAAGCTTTTATTTCAATTATTAGTTTTTTACTCCATCTTTTATCATAAAGATACTAAAAACTAAATTAATAAACTTAAATATTTCAAAGAGAGATTTGATAAAAGGATAAAAAATAATAATCAAGTTATAAACGAGATAAACAAGTCAAGCCCAAACTTTATATTTTTTTTATACAAGTCGAGCCCAAACTTTAAATTTGACTCATTTAAATAAATGAGTTAAGCTTGAGTAGTATCTTTTTTTCACAAGCCAAACTTGAGCTTCAAGTGCTCGGCTTAATTTGGCTCATTTACATCACGAAAGATGGCGAAGCAAAAAAAGAAGACTCCATTAAAGACGATTTAGAGGAAGACCCCATTGAAGATGATTTAGAGGAAGACCTGAGTGAAGATGAAGCTCCTTTGAATCTTAGCATTCTTTTTTATGCAATGACAATCTATGCTCGATTTTTTGAGTTTGGGGGTGTTTCTCTTCCATATTTCATTTCTTATCCATTTTTATTTCATGTTGTCCTTATGTTTCAATCGCTTGATCTATGATATGGAGGATAATGTCTAATTTTGAGTCTTGGGGTGCTTCTCTTTTATATTTCCTTTCTTATGCATGTTCATTTCAAGTTGTCCTTATGTTCTAATTGCTTGAACTATGACATTGAGGACAATGTGGGAGTGTACTCATTTTATTTTTGCTTTTATTTTTATTTTATTATAATTTGTTTTTGCTTGTACTTTTACTTTTATTTTTCTCATTTGTCTTAATTTTAGTGTCATATCGGCTTAAGTGCCTTCCTGAATTCGAAGCCTTTGTAAGGAGATGTAAATAGTATTGGCTAACAAAAAAATAAATTGAGAAATTGAAAAACACAAAAATTTGATAAATAAACCCCTCTAAGATGAAGCAATTTGCATTGGAAAACAATGTTTTAAAAGGTATTTAGAGGCAAGATATGTTTTTAGTTTGAATAAGTGCCGATGGGAGAAAATTCTTGAGTGTGTTCATGTTTGCTTGGTATATTTTATCAATTGGTGAGTTTGTGTTGAGAAATGAGTGTCTCATTGGATTTGCGAGCTTTTGAGATGATGCTTGTATATGATGTTATTTTCTAGAAGTCTCCCTATTTGCGAGTAATTCTTCTACTCTTTTTGAAGCAAGTTCTAGGAAGGACTAAGTTAAGGAGATTTAAGCAATTTAACAAAAGAGAAAAACAAAATAAAAAATTTGTTTTCACCACCCAAGTGTATAAAAGAAAATAAGTTTCAGTGTGGTGAAAGTGAAAAGTGAATAAATAAAAAGCATGGAGTTTGGATTTGACGTGGATAAGAGTTCTCGATGTGTGGGTTAGGCGCATGGTCATAAATTTGAGTCCTAGCAAGAGTCTGTAATGTGTGGTTAAGTGCACAGTTACGAGTTTGAACATTGTCGAGTCTATATCTCTATTTCGCAAAAAAAAAGGAAAAGGAAAAATAAAACAAAAAATGAAAAGGTACTTAAATGAAAATCTTACTAATCCTTGGCGTGATGTATACTTGAATTGGTGAAGAATTGGGCAGCGGTCTAGATTGTTTGACTTTGGGAGGTGATTAGGAGTTGTTAACTATGCTTGTATTCTTCAAGAAAGCAAGTGAGTTTGTGGAACTTATTTTTGGAAATTTTGTCTCAATTGATGATTTGTATTGGAGTTGGGCATGAATGCATGATGAAGTGATTTATCATTTAAGCTTTGAAGGGCTTTTGACATATCAAACTTCTTGAAATTTTTCTTAAGAATATTCTTTACAATTGTGTTTATCTCAAAGGAAGTTTCTAAAATAAGATCTTTTTTATGTGATCTTTTTTTAAAAGGTCTTTTGAAAAAGTAAATGTTATTTTATGTTTGGAAATAATATTAGAGAAATACTTTTTTTAATGTTTGAACAACTTTTTTATGTTATAAAAAAGGTATTTTTTGAGAAACACCAAAATCTAACTTCAAAAAAAGCACAATTTGTGCTTTTTCTAGTGCTTTTTCTTTTTTTAAAAAATGTTCAACCAAACATGTTAAAAATGAGCAAAAGTATTTTTTAATATATATATATATATATATATATATATATATATATATATATATTTTTTTTTAATCTAAAAAGCACATCCAAACAAGCTCTATTGTTTGAGGACAAGCAATGGTTAAGTTTGGGAGATTTTGATGTGATGCAATTTTGCACACATTCTTGGGTTTATTTGTTAAGAGGTTTATTTAATTTTGTTTGATTTTATTTGAATCTATTAATTTATTTTAAGTTTTAGATAATTATATCTTCTCTATGCCTTTTTATCTTTTTATGTGAATTTTTAGATATAATTTTTGAGATTTTTTGGATTTAAAAATTGGGATTTATCTTAAAGACTATATTGTTGGAAAGATGTCATCTTATTCAAAGACAAACTCATTTGTGAAGTCTTAAAGCTAATTATGGTTGGAAGTTATCTTAATTAGGAAACTAAGTGGGTGGAATACTCAATATGATTTTAGTTTAAGATTTTATAAGGATCTTGAAGAAAATGAATTTTGTTGCAAAGAAAATGAATTCTGACCTTGCTCCAGTATTTTGACCATATCTTT
This sequence comes from Ormosia semicastrata, assembly GCA_029884595.1. Taxonomy (NCBI): domain Eukaryota; kingdom Viridiplantae; phylum Streptophyta; class Magnoliopsida; order Fabales; family Fabaceae; genus Ormosia; species Ormosia semicastrata. Next base: position 346,198 of record JAQQTO010000015.1, on the reverse strand, counting down.
AGTTACAGATATTAGATTGACGCGATCCTTGAGGCGTTGGAAAGATGACAAAAAATGCAACAACTCTCATGTTTATCATGAAGGTCAATTATGTTATCTAAATGATGAAAAAAAGAGAGAAATAAAATACGAAATTAGGCAACCTTCTTAAAAAGGGGAGTAAGATAGAGATTTCAACACACTCTCTACTATTACTGCACTTTCATTTTACATTCCCTGTTTTTCATGTTCTTAAGATAGGAGAAGACGCAAGAAGTAAGAGCTCCAAGGAAGCCATAAAATAGGATCAAGTTTCAACCTTTGCTAATCATTGACTCTTGTATGATGTTCTTGAAGATCATGGTTTTCTCTATCATCATGAGAGGCTAAGCTTTCTATTTCTAAGATTAGAGAAGTAACTCACTTGAATTATGTAATCAAATCTATTTGCTTCTCTTGATATTAGAAGTATTTGTTTCTTAATTCGATATTAGCACTCTTAATGCTTACTTTATGAACGCTTGCATAAATATGTAGATTTAAGATATTTGGGTGAATGGTCAAGAGATAAAATCTAAACATTGGAACCTCTAATAATTGAACCTAGGATATTGAACCTAGAGATAAGCTAAAATCTTTTGAGGAACCATGAATTATCAAATATCTTAATGTGTTTTAATTAATTTAGTACCTTTGAGAGCAGATATCATTTTAATTATAATATGTTCATTTGGACTCGAGAGAGGGATTTGGATTATATTAGGATAATTCACCTTCAAGAATGATACCCACTTTAATCAAGAAAGAGAGTAGTGAAGATTACTAATAATTGGTGTTATTTAATTTACTTTTTAGTTTAATTTCCTTTACTTTGTCATTATAACTATTTTCCCATAAAAATTGTTAGTCTAGTTGATTAGGATTTAGGGGGTACAATATTCTATTCCGATTATCGTAGGAACGATACTTGATTCACTACTCTATTTTTACCTTATCTCTTTTACATTTGAGCATTTTACAGTTTTGTGCTTTATTGAATATTTTGATTCTTGGTTGTTATTTGACAAAACTTATGTGAGAAAGTCTTCATCTTCATCTATTTACTCTATTATGGAAATTAATAGCTTCAACAAATATGACTAAACAAGTATTTTTGAAAAAGTTTGTGAATCTTTTTTACAAACTCAATTTATTCCTTTCTTGAATTTGAAACCACTTGGTAACATAATGTTGTTGTCAACCTTATTAACTAGTTAGGGAACAGTGATGGCCACCACAATCTTTTAGTTTCCAAGATTTCTCTTTGGTAGGTTTAGTTTGTGCACACCTTGAGGGAAGGAAATTTTTCTGTTGACTAGTTAACTAATTGGAACTTTGGGCAGGAGTATGGACTTCAAGAGTTAATTGATCCACCATGGATTGTCTAAATTGATTTTTGATGATTTGTCTGATGCTGCCTAACCCTGAGTAGTTTCTTCTAAGTAGTGTTTTTCTTTTTTCTTTAGACTTTGTCCCTTGTATTCACCAAAATAATAAATAATAATAATAATATGAATTCATACACACTGTTGATTTTTTTCGTTAATAATGATTCACTTCACAGTTTACTCAATACTCAATAATATTCATCCATACATATTAAAGGAAGTGTCAAAATGCGTGCAAACATATAATTTGTGGTAGTTTAAATCTTAATAAATTAAGCAATACATAGAAGAGAAATGTTACCATTACACTCTTAAACACACTCTCTACTATAGTGTCACATCATTTACTTCCTTTAAATTATGACTTGTTCACCGGTTATACAAATTTACTTAAAAACTATCTTTTTTTTATTTTAATTATTGGGTTATTGTTCAACACATTCTTGATGGAAGGATTTTGCTGGTGGGTTGATGCAATAGTGGAACCAGGTGAGAAGTAAACCCCACAAGGGTGATTATGGCTGATCTTGTTGAAGGGTTGTTGCTGAAAGTGCTTCGGGAAGTTCAAGGGAGGGAAATAGGTGTTTGGTGGTAGACGAATGGTGAAGAGGAAGGGAAGTTGGCGCGAACCTTGAAGCCATGCATGGCTTGGGTAGCGCAAGCGGCTTCTTCTGCGATGCCAAAGGTGCCAAGCCAGTGGCACTCCTTGGACTGAGAGCCTCTTATATTTGCGATGTAACGGCCTCACGAGCTATGCCTCATGCCGCGATACCTCATGGCGCCACTGGAGGTGGCAGTGGAGTCTCTGTTCTCTTACAACGTCCTTTTGTTGGCTTTGACATTGGCTTACTTCTTCTGGTGATTGGAGATTGAGTCTTGTAAGTCGGGTAATAGAATCAGGGCTATCCCGTTGAGGCGCCTCAGTGCTTCCTCCATGTTGTATAACCAGTGAACAAATCACAATTTAAAGGAAGTAAATGATGTGGCCAATAATAGAGCGTGTAAAAGAGTGTATTAGTAACATTCTTTATACATAGAAAGCATCAAAAGAAAGAAAATATTATCTAAAAGAGAAATGGTCTCTAAAGTCAGACAATTAAATTGCAAAGTTAGAGTATTCACAAAAAAAAGGGCAAAGTTAGAGTAACTACTCAAAAAATTTGAAGTACATGTTTGCTTTGGTTTTTCTAAGATATATGTGATATCACATTGATTTTCTATTTATAAATACATCAAATTGGTTATCTACAGATATGCATGACATCAAATTGGTTCTTCAGTATTATATTTTTGCCATTAAATTATTTTTAAAATGACATCAAATTAGTGCTTAGAGGATGAAATTGATGGTAATAATTATCAGTGAAGGACTGATTTGATGTTGCTAGTAAACGAAGGACCAACATGATGTTGTGTATATCTTTGAGGAACCAAAATGACATTTACTTTTTCTTTTAATTTTTTTGTACTTGTCTACTCCTTTTATTCTTTCTCTTTTTGTTTTATTCACACTTTTGGATTGTGAGACTAATATTTGCTTGGGGATACAAAGGTAGCCCCTCCCCACAGCTCGAACCCCTAACATTATAGAAGCTCGTCTACTACTGAGTTGCTTACTTATCACTTAGAGTCATTCTTTATGGCTATTTAACTATTTATTCTCTCTTTAATTAACCTTGATATTAGGAAAAATATTTTTCTATGACATTATCCGTTGCAAAATCATCATTGCCCTTTTTAATCATAGGTTATGGCTCACAAGATCCTTGATTTGGTGAGGCTTCCTTTTGTTATAGTTCTTGTATGATATAATAGAGCCTAAATTTCTTGGCGTTTTGAGGGTGGCCCCTTTTGAGATTTCCATTTGTAGATTGAATGAAAATGATAAAAAAAGAATTTCCCCTATGAAGTGTTCTCATACTTTTTGGGTGGTGAACTAGTTCTCACATTGAGTGTTTAATAACGTGGCCCCAGCCACATGTGCTTCCAACGGAATTCAGATTCCTGCATAATGGATTCAGTCCACCCACATAATCACTCAAGTTACCAAGTCAGCCACAACTCGTAGTTATTGAGAACGATATACTGAATAGTGAATACACATTGGATAATAATTCAGATGGATGAGAAAGTAGTAAACTTATGGATCAAGCAACATCTCGATAGATATAAAACCAAGAGAATAACTAATCTTTTCACAACGAATGATGGAGGGTACTAAATCCCTCGGACAGCTGGCTATTCTCAGAAGATGGCTTCAATCAATCTAATAGGTATTTATAGCAAATTACGGTGACATTTCCTGTTCCTTAGGTTACACACTTGACTTGTTTAGACTAATAACTCATTGGCATATTTCATCACTTTTCTCACAGAAAAGAAGACTAACCTCGAGTAACATAAAGATTAGAGCCGAGTAACAATTTATCTATGCGTTTTCATGATTTAAAAGCTCGAGGTACAGACCTCATTATTGTTATGTGTTGCTGATCTGTTTTAGACTTGATACACTATCTCGCAGGTTTTGGCCCATGGTCTCAACCGGAAAGAACAATACACATATTCCAGAAAGAAGAGCTACGATCTCAAACAGAAGGACAGCTACAGTTTGATGACAACCATGTACTAAACCCACTGCCACTAGAGGACATATCATTCCACCAATTCTGCCCACTGAGCTTGCAATTCCGACACCAGTTGTTCTGACTGATGTTGGGTATATCTGCAGTTCATATAAATCTTGCAAACATTAAATTTCAGTCATGTAGAAAGAAGCATTAGACTGAGAAATAAAAATTGTCGAACTATCTTCAAGGATCTGTATCATCGTCTTACACCCTCTCTATCAAATCACATCAAGCGTTTATCTTTTATGACAACAAATATTGTACTTCATACAAAGATTTAAATTTGGCAGAGAGATTTCCGTAACATAAAGGAAAATTTTATCAAGAAGTACAATATTTGAAAAGAATTGATAAGATAGAAGATAGCCCAATTATTAGAGGGAGAGGAATAACAAGAAAAATTATAAGATTAATCTTCAAAAACTTTTCTTGTACTATAAAGGTCACTAATAACTAATAATAATTGGTCAAGTAAAAAATAATAATAATAATTGGTGAGTTTGTTTTTTCATTTTTTTCTTTAGTTACTTAACGGTGTTAGGTCCAGAGTTAGTTAAAGAAAAAGACTGAGGTAGTGTGTAATTTATAGCCAAGTTTGGGGTTTGTTGTTATTTTGACAAACCTTAAGATGGTGGATATTTTTTTGGGTCTTCCCTGCAGTATCCCCCTGCTTGGTAGGCGAAGGACTAATCTGCCGCAGTAGTGGCTAGCTCTAAAGAGGGCGATCACTCTCAACCGCGTTTCCTTCATACACATGAGCCAGGAATCGAACCCTTGACCACATGCTTAAGGTGCCCAAACCCAGTTACCACTTGGACCAACGCTATGTTGGTTAAGATGGAAGAGTATAATTTACTCTTTGTTATTTTCTTTGAGAATGCTTATTTGTAACAAGCAGATAGCATAGTAAGCTTCAGTTTGAGGAGGAGTCTTAAAATTATAAGATTCTCCTTATTGCATCAGTAGTCTCATTATTTTAGTAGTTTTATTGGGTTAGACTTGTACTAGTTGTACTACGCTAGTACTTGACTTATATTAGTATTTAACAGTATAAATGTGTCCCTAGTTTGTATCAAATACACACCATTTCTCTCAAATACTCTGTTTCAACAAGATCATTCAAAATTATTTTGCAGTAAATACATTACCTCTGGTGCATATATATACATAATTGTGAAGGTTGCTGTGATGCATATGCGCGCTCCAAATAGAAGGCTCGTTGTTAGGCCTTCAGGCAGATAAAATGTTAATGGGAGAAGGAAAATGCAACACATGAAGAACATAGTTGACATTGAGAGCTTACGACCAAGTTTATCTACCGCTGCAGCTGACAAGAGGAGCCCAGGTAGCTCTATGCACATAAGTTATGTATCAGTCATCCATTTTCCTGCATTGGTAGAGTAAGATCACTCTAAAATCAGTAGAAAACATACCTGCAAAACTAGCAATAAAAACACCTTTGTAGCTAACATCCTGGGACATCTCTGTCTGCAATTTATGTGGCATGCATTTACTATGTCCATTGTTCAACTCAGAGGTCAACAAAACAAGGCCATAATATGAAAAAGCATTACCAAAGAACACTATCCATAATAGAAGAGTTGACCTTGCCAATTTTGGTGAGAGAAGCATTAACAGTGATGAGATACCACCTAAATTGGAAACCATTCCTTTAGGAGGTTCAACTTCTTCTTTTCTTGGTGAAAGTAAACATGTGTCCTCTGAAGGGTTACCAATTTTGTGTAGCTCAATTTGATGGTCAGAAACAAGGATACCAGAAGGTAGTTTTCTTCCATTTACTCTTGCTATTTTCTCCAAAACAGTAATCGCATCAGTTGTTCTACCTTTCAAGCATAGATATCTTGGTGACTCAGGAGTCACTTTGTAGAACAGAAGAAGGAATGATGTGGGTAGGGAAGATAGTGCAAGTAACCATCTCCAACCCAGTTTTGGCATCACAATCTGCAGGGAACATTGCATTAGATGAAACTATCAGCCCTATGATTTGTTAGCCATGCAACAGGAGTAGAAACTACCACAATAATATGCAACTTAGAAAATTTTACAGAACATTTGCAAGATTAATACAAGTCAAGATACATTCCCTAAGAATGAGATGTAAAGCGTTAACACTTTCCTAGGCTAAATGATGAAATTACACAACTCTTTGGGGGTTGTAATTGAGTTATAGAAACCAAACAAAAACTTGCAATTTGTGACATCTTATGCATCATTTAACTCCTCAGGTAATTAGTTGTTGGTCACTTAGTTCTTGAATCTTGGGTAACTTCAAAGTTTTTAAAAACAGGCTTGAAGCAAATTGGAATTTTTTGGGGACCTCATAACAAATAAATGAAGTTAAAGTTATAACAATGATCTTATTTGCAAAACGATGAGATCTGAATCATTTAATATCAATTTAAAGAATTTGACATATGTATCTAAACCAATGGAGCATTCTAAGGTGAAGCAGATGATCTAGATTCATGGCCAACTGCAAAGCTAGGAAAGAAACATAAACATAGTTGACTACCTGATTAAAAAACAGGGAAAAAAATATATAGCTTCATCACCTCCTAAAATCTTTGGAAACAAACGGGGGAAAAGAATGATATATAGACTAAGACACCAAATTTTTTAGAACATGTTTGTAATTAATGAAAATTTATAAGGAAATGAACAAAATTTACCCATGCAAGTGATGCCTCAAAAATTGTACCAAGAGTCCAAAATGCTGAAAAGACAACCATCCAGGTACCTCTATTGGGGGCTGGAACAAACTCTAGAAACCAAGAGGATAATACAGGGCCACCTCCCAAACCAATACCAACCAGACAGCGAAGGACAATCAATAATATATAGTTAGGAGCAAATGCACTCAGAAAACCAGCCATGGCAGTAAATATTGCAGTGATAAGGAATCCTTTCCTGAAATAATTGAAGTAAGCCAAAGAAAGAACATGCATATAATATTAAATGAACTCACTATGCTAAGTATACTCGGAAATAAAGCATTGAAATTGAAACAACCATAATTTTTATCACTGAAATAATAGGAGGCACAAAAAATTAAAGGAGAAACCATGATTGGTTGTATAGAAATACAATGGTAGGTAAAAAAATAAGTGGCTCTTTGCTTTCTTTAGTTTCTTTTATTTTGGAGGATAACTTATTCCCCACCTGGTTGTAGTTCTTCTCTTTTAGAAGGGCATGTTACATTTAAAAAATGAAAAAACAACAAAATCATTGCCACTTATATGAAACAAATGTAATATAAATCAAGCACAAAAAAGCTTATGATAAATTGAGATCCACACATTCTTTTAGTTAATCTCCAGCTGCTTTTGAGAATTTCAATGTGACGTTTCTTTTTTATTTTGGTACTAAAACACAATTGATTTTCAGCGTAGCCTGGCACCATACATAATATAACATGCTTAAGATCACTTTAATATATTCTCAAGTAAACATAATGATTTATAAAATCCATTGGAAGATTTTAAACAAGGCATAGCTAATCCTAGATTTGATATTGGCAGGTCACTGCATCCCCCCTCTTTCTTATGACATGTTTCACATATGCCAGAGAAAGGGGACACCATCTAAGATCCAAAAAATGCAGAAGATAGTAAACTAGTGGAAAAAGAGAAACCTACCTCCTTCCATGTTTATCTGAAACAATGCCCCATGAGTATGCCCCAATTAGCATGCCAGCAAAAACCACACTGGTTATCAAGCTCTCTTCATGAGGGGAAAGATTCCATGCAGATTGAACTGCTGGGCCAACAAAAGAAAGTATCATCATTTCCATTGCTTCTGAAATCCAACCAACGCCAGCATAAGCAAGCACAAGAATTTGGAAATTCCCAAAACCCAAAGCCACAAGAGCATCATCGACTGTGTAGCTTGGGCCTTCATCCCCCGTCTATAATTCCAGAATGATTAAATTTAGTACAGATATAGAAATAACCAGACACTATTTAATATTTACAATAGAAAACAAAAAGAAAAAGAAAAAGTAGATGCTAATTGCCAAAACAACAAACCAAAAAACAGACAGGTAATACGGTTGCAATTAATATATATCCCAGATTGCAGGCGAGATTAAAAAAGAAAAAAAGAAAAAGTCAAGTCATTTCATCTGTACCATTTTGTTTTCGAAAGAGAGAAAGGTATGTTCGCGACGTTGGATCTTCCCTCTGTTTCAACTCGATCTTCTCAGAGTAATCAAGATAAATGTGATTGTGTATACTTGGATGATTTAAATAGAGAATTGAAGTTGAAACTCGCTCGTTTTGATTATTATTATTTAATATTTATATATATTCCACTTTCGAGCTTCACATCGTTGACGACGAGGAGCGTAGCATACCCGAATTTTGGTGATTGTCATGCAAGCTCCTACTTTTTTTTTTTGGTTGGTAAAGTTTGTGTTTATTGATGGGGACTCCTTAATGTTTTTACGGTTTGTGTTTATTGATAGGTTAAATCACATTCCGTAGGTTTTTATAGTGTTAATAAATTTTTATATAAGTTGATATAGTTTAGAAGTTCTGGACTGGCAAGTATAATTTTAAAGATTTTTAAATAAATAAGTATTTAATTAGTCTTTATTAATTATAAAATTTTATAATGAAGTATTTAAAACATGTACCAACTACACAAAATATCATATAAATGATTGTAATTTGTAAACACCTATTAATAGAGATGGTCTTCACTAGTAAAGACTCATTTAATTTTTTTTTAAAATACAGGAACTTATTAAAAAAATTTAAATTTTATAAATTTATTTAAAAATATAAGAATTTATTGATTAATTTAATTTTATTGATATTTAAAATTTAAATTTATATAATATATTTTATTAAAAATCTTAAATACTATAGTTATAATTATTTAAATAAAATAATAGAGCAATCAATTATTATTTTACTAATTAGACTACCTTAACTTAATTGCTACATGACAGATGCTTTTCTCAATTCAATTAAAATTATTCCAGCTTTGCTCTCTATTTCTTTCTATGAGATGCAGCTTTTCTAGGCGTTTCCTAATATACACCACATCAAATTTAGGTGTATGATATATTTTTAATTTTTTTCTGTAATAGTAGATTTTTTTTTGGATAAGTTACCTTTTTTTTTTCAGAGAATATATACTGTTAACTTTGGTAGAATATACTATTTACACTGAAAAAATACTATTTATACCAGAAAAATACTGTTTACATTGACAAAAATATTGTTCACACAAAAAAAATAGTATTCATATCCGAAAAAGGATATTATTTACATATTTTAAAATTACATAGCTCCGTAAATAATATCGATTAAAATTATATTAATCTTTTATATTTTTTCATAAATAATCATATAATTGAAATTTTTTCTAAAATTATTATTATTGAAAAATCTTATAAATTTTAACTGATAATATTTATACAGTTATACAACTTAAAAAAATTGAAGGTGATCGAGTTTTCTAAAATTATAACTGTGTTTTTTAAATTTGAACTAATAATATTTATATAGTTTATACAATTTAAAAAAATTAGAGATGACAGGTGGTAGTTGGTAAGCAACGTAACCGATGATAATAGTGGTGGTAGTATGTAAAAAAAATATAATACTAATACAACTAAAAAAATCTTAAAAAAAAAAGAAACCTGCTTAGCAGGTTTCCTGTAATTGATCTAAGCCATTAACTTATTTTATGAATAAATTAATGACTTAGATTATGAGGTGTATGATACACCCTCCTTTCTTAGAAATGACCGCTTTTCTAATATACACCCTTCAAAGGAGGGTGTATGATACACCTCTTAATCTGAGCCATTGATTTATTTATAAAATAAATCAATGACTTATATCAATTATAGAAATCATTAGCGGGTTTCCTTTTTTTATATTCTTTTTTCAGTTTTTTAGTTTTATATTTTTTTTTACATACTATCACCACTATCATTACTCTACGCTATTATTTGCCGACTACCATCGATCACCTCTAATTTTTTTAAAATTATATAACTTTATAAATATTATCAATTAAAATTTATAAGAATTTTCAAAAAATACAATTTTAATTTTAGGAAATTGATCACCTCTAATTTTTTTAAGTTGTATAATCAGTATAAATATTATCGTTAAAATTTATAAGATTTTTCAATAGTAATAGTTTTAGAAAAACATTTCAGTATGCACAGTTATTTATGAAAAAAATATAAATATTGATTGATATATTTTTAACTGATATTATTTATAGAACTGTGTAATTTTAAAATATGTGAACAATATTTTTCTGGATAAACAATGTTGTTTTCTCGGCATGAATAGTACTTTTTTGGCGTGAACATCACCACTTTTCGGCATGAACAATGATTTTTTTGACATAAACAATGATTTTTTGACATAAACAATGATTTTTTGACATGAACAGTGATTTTTCTGACATGAATAGTGTCTCCAGTTTATCCTCTGGCGTGAACAATAATATAGGGTTTGAAAAAAAAACTACTGTTACAGGTTAAGATTAAGAGTGTATGATACACCCAAACTTACCAGGGTGTACCACAGCAATGACCCTCTTTTTGTAGCTTCTTCTATCATATTTTCTCTCTTTTCTGCTCTAATTCCTCCTTTTCCTTCTCTCTCATTTTTCTCATCAGCTTCTCTCTCTCTCGAACCCACCCATAATCTGCGGATTCAATTAACGCATTCAATTATCTCTTTATCAACTTCTTCATTATTTTATTTGATTAAATTAAATTTTTTATGCTTATATTTTTAATTTATTTTTAAATTGATTTATATAATTTTTTAAAATTGATTTTTATATTTTTAAATATTTTTAAGTAATCTTTATTATTAACTTTTATTATAACATAATTATAACACCATCAATTAATTAATTTAATAAGTGTTTATTTAGGTATTATTTTATATGCTCCTTTATATAAAAAATTCTGATAGATACTCTTACTTTTCAATAAAATGTTTTTGTATGTGTTCTTTTGTTTAATATATTTTGTATATTTTTTTTAATATTTAATAGAGATTAAATTAATAGTATTATAAAAGAAATTGATAATAGAGACTATTTCAAAATTATTTATAAGTATAAAGACTGATTTAAAAACAAAAAATTATAGGAATTAAATTGAAAATGAAGGTAAAGTAGATGTACTAAAATTCTTGTCGCGACCGTGATCGCGATAGGAGTAGCGAAAATGAAAATTAAGGGAAAAAATAGATTCACCACTAATTTTATTAAAAATTAAGAAACTTTTTTTTAAAAAAATAGTTTTTGAAATCAGATTGAATTCGGGAGTCGATTATGTATAGAAAAGATTTCGCTATAAATGACAAAATAAATATTTCGCTCCTAGGTATCTTCGGATGCAATGAGAAATTTAAAGTTACGTCATTCTTTAGAAAAACGATTGTAGGTTAATTATTTTTAATTTTGAAAAGTTTTTTTCTTTTTGAAAATTCATTTGATTTTTTTTAACATTTTAAAAAAACAAATCATTAAGTTATCACAACTTAATTGACTCTAAAAAATACAGGATTTAACAAGCTGTCATAACTCAGCTAATCTCGTTTTATTCTTCTCAATAAGGTTTAATTAGAGTCAAGCAACATGTCAACAAATAAGCTCATCAACAAAGTAAACAAGTAAACTAAACTCAAATCAAAGCAACCTCACGAAGTCAATTTTTTGTTTCTCTTTTTTTTTAGCATTTCCTATATTTTTTCCTGCATTTTTGTCATATTTTTGGTAATTTTTATCATTTAATTTTTTTTTTGTGCTTTATCATTTTAAACTTTTTATTATTATTTTATTGATTCGATTTTTTGTTAACTTACTACTAAACTTGTTTAACTAGTTATATCCTAAACCTATAGTAAAATTTTTTAAATTAATTTTTAAGACCTTTTTTAATTATTTAACAAAAAGGATAGCCCACTAACTGAAACAACTAAAAATAAAAATGTTAAAAATTTTGGCTCAATATGAATGTGAAACAACAAAAAAGAAAAAACGAAAGTAGCAAGTCAAAATTCAAAAGGACAGAGACTTAAACGAAAAATGAGGCACAGGAAAAAAAAGATAATATTTCTCATACAACAAAAATATGCACACCGTATTTACACCATAGATTTATGTGAGAGAGATATTGTTGCAATCGTCCCGAATGGCGCCGCGAAAATAAAAAGAAGAATGGGGAGGAAAAGACCTCAGGGTGTTAGGAGTCGCCACCAATCGCTTTATCCATTAAATAGAATGGTGCAATTGGACACCTGAGAGATGGTCTACGTTTCAGAGTTCATGGTTCGAGAGTTGATTATGGGTAGGAAAGGTGTTAGTACCCTACACCGTCTGTTCTAAGAACGGTTACCTATTTAGCCTAATATTATTCCCAAGGTTAATTAAATTGGTCCTTTATTTTAAAAAAAAAATTTTGTTTTTATTTTGATATGTCCCATTTTGTCGAACATGTTATCAAAGATAATAAATGACTAAGACATAGAATAAGTGACTAAATTATTATTATTTTAGAACAAATTATAAGTGTACAACATATTACATGAGAGTGGTGAATTAAAAAAAGTGTTAATTTCGTAAGAAAAAAATTTCAAAATATTTATTTTTGATGGGATAAAATGATTTAAAATGAATTTTTGAAAAAAAAAAGATTATTTTTGAAAGAAAAAGACGAAACAATTTTTATTTTGAACTCATCATAGTCATAATGTTGAGACTATACGAAATTGTTCACTTTTATTTGAATATTTTATTTTACAAAAAGAAAGATTTTATTTTGGTTTAATAAAAGTATTTTAGTTTATGAAATTATTTTAATTTTATGTGGGGATTAGACCTTGTCAGCGCTCCTGAAAAATCCAATATAAAACCTCAAGATTATCGGAAAGAGTATATTTGATCGGTGCTCCGATCCTCTCCCAATTTTTTCATCGTCGGCCATTTTAAATTGTTTGATTAATACATTAATACAAAAAAATGGGTGTTAAATTAAGATACAAGTAATATATACCTCAAATTAGTAAATACATGTCAATCCAAAAGAATAAATAAATAAATAAAATTGAAATTAAAATTTAAAATGACTAAAGATTCAAGCAAAAAAAAAAAAAAAGGAAGACCCAAATTTATTTTTTACTTAAGCCCAAATGAAAGATAAAAATAAAATAAAAATACAAACAAACCAAAAAAAAAAAAAAAAAGGGAGAGAGCAAACTTACCTTCAAGATGTATAAAAATGCTATGCTCAAAGAAGTCTACACAGAGCCTCACGCGTTCTCTTCAAATTAAACCTTGAAAAGCAACCCACTCGCAAGGAGAAAAAAAAATTACTAAAGTCTCGGGCTCTTATACTTAGTATTAAGCCCAAGTAAAAAAATTTACTAAAATTTTCGAGTTCTTATACTTAATATTAAGCTTAAGTGTGAAAAAAATTTTGGATGATCAAAACAAATGACAACCACCCCTATATATAGGAGGAAGGGAGGGAGAAGGAGCATGACTTCTCCAATGTGGGACTTAGACACTTTATTTTTTTCAAATTTTTTCCTTTTTTTCATTTTTTCATTTTATTTTTTTAGATTTTTTCAAGGTTTAGAAATTAATTTTATGGACAAAATTGAGTGTTCATACCTTGATTAAGTAACAAAAATAAAAATTTTATGGACAAAATTGGGTATCAACAGCTGCCCCCCTTTGCTTTACATTTAAATTAAATGAAAAGCAAAGGAATTGATTCAATTTTGTCCATGAAAATTTTGATTTTCCCTTTTTTAGAATGTGTAGATTGATGCAAAAATACAACAGACAGTAAAAACAAAAAAGGCACAAAGCTTGCGGAGTCAGGTATCTACAGAAGCTTGATTGGAAACTTAAACCAAAAAGACACAAAACTTGCGAAGTCGGGTATCTGCCGAAACTTGACAGAAAGGTAAAAAGCTTGCGAAGTCGGGTATCCACTGAAACTTGATAGAAAATTAAAAACAGAAAAGGCATAAAGCTTGCGGAGTCCGGTATCCGCTGAAGCTTGATAGAAAACTTAAAATAGAAAAGGCACAAAGTTTGCGGAGTCGGATATCTGCTAAAGCTTGACAAAAAACAAGGTAAGAAGCTTACGGAATCGGGTATCCGTTGAAACTTAACAAAAAACAAGGTAATAAGCTTACGGAATCGGGTATCCGTTGAAACTTAACAAAAACTTAAAGACAATGGGTACGGGGACCTGAAAACATAAAACAATGGGTGCAGGTACCCATAAAAGGAAATAGCAAGAAGAGATGGGTGCAGGTACCCATAAAAGGCAGTCTTGATATCCGCCGAACCTTAACAAAAAAACTTAAAGACAATGAGTACGGGGACCCAAAAACGGTAAAAAGCTTGCGGAGTCAAGTATCCACTGAAGCTAAACAAACAAAAAAAAACTTAAAGGCAATGGGTACTAGGACCCGAAAACATAAAACAATGGGTACGAGGACCCAAAAGGTAAAAAGCTTGCGGAGTCAGGTATCCGCCGAAATTTAACAAAAACAAGGTAAGAAGCTTACAAAGTTGGGTATCCGTTGAAGCTTAACAAAAACAAGGTAAGAAGCTTACGGAGTCGAGTATCCGTTGAAGCTTAACAAAAATAGGGTAAGAAGCTTATGGAGTCGGGTATCCGTTGAAGCTTAACAAAAACAAGGTAAGAAGCTTACGGAGTCGGGTATCCATTGAAACTTAGCAAAAAAACTTAAAGGCAATGGGTACGGGGACCCAAAAACAATAGGTACAGGGACCCAGAAAAGTTAAAGCAAGAAGAGATGGATGCAAGTACCCATAAAAGGCAAAAAACTTGCAGAGTCAGGTATCCGCTGAACCTTAACAAAAAAACTTAAAGGCAATGGGTACAGGGACCCAAAAAGGTAAAAAGCTTGCGGAGTTAGGTATCCGCTGAAACTTAACAAAAATAAGGTAAGAAGCTTATGGAGTCGGGTATTCGTTGAAACTTAACAAAAACTTAAAAATAATGGGTACGGGGACCCGAAAACAAAAGGTAATGGACATAAAGCTCTGATTTGACTGAAAACATAAAGTTGGACCTTTGTAGGTCAAGGCTAGCAAAATGAAA
Organism: Ormosia semicastrata; assembly: GCA_029884595.1. NCBI lineage: Eukaryota > Viridiplantae > Streptophyta > Magnoliopsida > Fabales > Fabaceae > Ormosia > Ormosia semicastrata. The sequence goes on along the minus strand of JAQQTO010000015.1, from coordinate 331,016 downwards.
TAGTGCACTATGCATGCTTCAGATGTATGACAGTACGAAAAACTCTTCTTTTTTTTGCTTTTTTTTTGTCTTTTTTTGTCTCCACGACCCTTGAGGACATGATTGTAATAATTTTTAAAGATGAACTGGAATGAGATTTATTGGCATTCTTTCATTTGTCTATTCAGCCGATGGTTAAAATGTCCAACCGGGATGACCTTTAAGGTGTGCATTAGATGTGATAGTGACTTGACTATCCATTGAAGCTTAACAAAAATAAGGTAAGAAGCTTACGGAGTCGGGTATTCGTTGAAGCTTAACAAAAACTTAAAAACAATGGGTACGGGGACCCGAAAACAAAAGGTAATGGACATAAGGCTCTGATTTGACTGAAAACAGCAAGTTGGACCTTTGTAGGTCAAGGCTAGCAAAATGAAATAGTGCACCATGCATGCTTCAGATGTATGACAGTACGAAAAACTCTTCTTTTTTTGTTTTTTTTGTCTTTTTTTTTGTCTCCACGACTGATGCACAATTTTTAGTTTCAAACAAGTCTACAAACTTGATACGGGATTAATTGTTGCATTACGAACCCAAGTGCAGGTTGTCTCAAGTAATAAATTTCTCGAGAGTCCGAGGTCGATCCACAGGAAATTGTTGAAGATTAATTAAGGTGAAGTAAATATTTTGTTACTACGGTAAAAATTATTTACTTGGGTTAAAAGATCTACTCTTGGTAAATAAAGTAAAGGTAAGATTAATTCCTTTTATAATTCAATTAGAATCCTCGCAACATGGAGGTTCCAATCGAAAAATACAATGTTAAAAGTCCATTTAAAATAATATACGTATTTATATTATGTTTCCAAAAATTATTACCACCACTTATAAATGGGTTAAAGCATTCATTGTGCTAATATTTTGTCTACAACAAATCAAGAACTCCACTTTATAAGGAGAGTTTCTAACACCACCACTTGTAAATGGGTTAAAGCATTCATTGTGTCAATCTCTTGTCTACAACAAATCAAGAACTCCACTTTACAATGAGGGTTTCTAAATTAATTGAAAACAAAATACAATACGTATAATGACCACTTGAAAATATATCATTTAAGCACAATAGAGAAATTAATCTAACCTTATTTCATTACCAAGAGCTTCACCCTTTCACCCAAGCAAAATGAAACTTAGTTATTCATAGATAAGAAGAAAGAAAGAGAGAAGAAGAAGAAGAAGAACATGACTTCAATTTAAAACAAAGGAAAATTACTACAAGAAAACCTAGTAAGAAACTAGTATCATTTTGGTACCTAACACCTAACACCCTCAATGATATGCCAAGGCCCCCTTTTATAGAAGATTAGAGATACAAAATGATAAGGGGGGTGAGTCATTAGTGGGTGGATGAGTGGAAAATGAGTGGAAAATGCCAAATGACTTTTGGTGAGTGGAAAATTATGGAGATTCCTTGTCTCCGAAATCATGCAACTCTGAAGTCATTGCATTCGTCATTTTTGAACCAAGTGATCTTCATGAAAGTTGTAGGCCTAGATCTTAGCTTTCAAATGGCTTTAGTTTGAGTCCAATATCATTTCTATAACTCCATATACGTTCAAATCACTGCACACTGCTCAGGCCCAGTCACAACTCCTCTGTTCTGACTTCCAAGCCCAATATCACATTCAAGGAGTCCGATTATGGAAAAGTGTTTAACATGAAAGTTGTAGATATGGGTCTCAACTATTAAGCATCAAATTTCAGCCCATTTGACAACTTCTATCCCAAAATATATGATGAACAGTACACATAGGTTAAGCTATCAGGAACAGCACTCTAGTCTTGCTTCAACCTCAATTTGAGTTTATTAATGTATCAAATATGTGATCATCAACGACCCTTGAGGACATGATTGCAATCATTTTTAAAGATGAACTGGAATGAGATTTATTGACATCCTTTCATTTGTGTATTCAGCCGATGGTTAAAATGTCCAACCAGGATGACCCTTGAGGTGTGCATTAGATGTGATAGTGACCTGACTATCTTTTCTTTTCTCATCAATACTCTTATCGGGAATTCATTGTGTTTCCCATGACCTTTCAAGCAAATCTAAATGCTTTTGCAATATTGTTACATATTTCATATCTCAATATAAGTCTATCATGAGAAATGCATCAACAATAGGTTGCAGCGAAAATTGGTTATCATTATGGAAAGGAAAAGTATAGGAAAAGCAAATCAAAAGGGATTAAAATTAAAAGGTTTACAAGAGAAATGTTTGGGTGGAGTTTTTCAACTCTTCTAGTGATGCTCTTTAGGATGATTAGTGCTAATTTCCCATGTATGCAACCTTGAACACCCCTTTATCTATTTCCAAGAATATGATTGACCCAATTTTCACACATTGGGAGCTTTTCATGGCAAGACTTCATATATTTAAACTGCCCCAGTTTAACCCAAGTCTTCGTGTATCGAAGCATTTGATGACAAATTCAAACTGCCCTAGTTTGGCCTTAATAAACTTAAATTGCCCCAGTTTGTGACTTGAAGCAACTCCACTTCTTCGGATGTGTTAGATACTATTTTTGATCCTAACTTTTGCCTAAGTCACCTTTTCAGGTTTTCAGCCTAGCAAGCCACTTTTTCTTCTTCTTTCTTTTTTTCTTTTTCTTTTTATGTAGGAGCAAGGAATTGAAAACTCAGAAGAACATGAACCTTTTGTCTCAGAATTAAAATTAATGAAAATGAAAACAACCCTTCATTGATTAGAATGAACTTTTTGAGGCTTGTAACATGGCCAAGGTTAAGGGTTATGAAAGAAAGGATATAAGGCTCAAACAAGTGTTTAATGGTTGAATGAGACCAAGGATCTTTAGCAAACTTTGTCAATTGCTTTTGGCATTGTCAAGAACATTAAAACTTTTCATTTACTTTTCCTTTTTCATTTCATCATTTGCCTATCTTCTTCTTTTCTTTTTCTTTTCTTCTTTTCTTTTCTTTTTTTCTTTTGGCTAAACCCTAGTGTAGGGGTGATCCTTGTCTGAGGTTCTTTAAAGAAAATTTTCAAGCTCAAAAGGGGGTATCAAGGGATATTACAGATTGTGAAGGATAGAGAAAGATAGTCAATCTTCATTTTCAAATCATGACTGTTTATTTCCAAAACTTTAATTTTGAGACCAATAGTTAATGCACAAGTGATTACTTATTTATTCCTTTTCAAAAATCATGCTTCCAATTGCTTGGTGACTTCCTCCTTTTATTTCAGGGTACATTCTCCTCAATTTCTACTTATTCGCCTCAGTATTGGGGTATAGCAGAATTTTGTGGGAAGCCAAGCTCAGATCTAGCCCTGGCATATCCTAGTACGACCATGCGAAAATGTCGTAATAATTAGATTAGAACTCAACCAACTTGCTTCACTCATCTTTTTTCATGGAAGTGCTAATTTTAACTTTTTTCTTTTTCATCATTTGCCCCCGAATTAATTACTTCTGTTGACTCTTCGTGGGTTGACTTTCTTTAACCTTTTTGCTCCATTAATCTCATTAGTTCAGGAGAGGGTTCCCATTTGTCACCATTAACTTTTTAAATGGGATGATCAAAACCATATAATGGGGTCATAGCACTGTCATTTTTAAGAGAATCACTTTCAGATCCACACAAGTAAAAAGGTAATGAATGAAGGTTAATGTGATGGTTAGACAGAAACTAAAAGAATGGCAAGAAAATGCATTTATTAATAGTAAATATTGAAAAGGAAACATGTGAGCCTATTTTCTTAATCATATCTTCCTAAAGCCTTGGGCTGAGTTATAGGATTACAACATTACTTTGCATCAATCTCAAAGGTCATGAAAAAATTGATGATCTCCCAATTGTTCAGCTCTGCATCAGGGGAACAAGGGCACACTGGATTGACAACATAATTGATGGGTTGATCATCCTCGATGGCGATCACTACACTTCAAAAGTTCTGTTGAATGTCACAGATGGGGATCCCCTCAGCTTTAGGTTCTCGATTTTCTAATCGGGTCAGCCACTTCTTTTTTTTTCTCTTCCATTATCCTCTTTTGTCGGCCTTGGTAGGTTTGTATTTGGGTTTTGGGTCCATGGTTGGGCTAGTAGAGATGGCATGGTAGCGAGTGTTTGGTTTGGGATGAGAGGCTGTGTATGATATTGGATCATAGGGTGATAAGGTTGAGAGTATGGAGCTTGGGAGACATTAGTAATGTATGGGTTGTAAGACATGTAGGGAGATTGGAAGGATGACTGAGGGTTACTAGTTGCTTGGCTAGGTTTTCCTTGGGCAAAACTTCTCTGATCAAAAGTAATAACATGTGCTTCTTCCTCTCTTTTTTTCCTTGTTGGGGGCCTCTTGGCACTGATCATCCTTATTGAACTTTCAGCGGTCTTCCCACTTCTCATTCATCCCTCAACTCTTTCTCCAATGATGATCATGTCTGAGAAATTTGATGACACACTCCCTATCATCTTGTCATAGAAGGGAGATTAGAGAGTATCGATGAATGTAGCCACCATTTCTTTTTCTGTTAATAGGGGTTCAACTTGAGCAACTATCTCTCTCCACCGCTGAGCATATTCCTTAAAGGTTTCAACTTCCTTTTTAATCATATTCTGTAATTGCAATCTATCTAGTATCATATCGATGTTGTATTTATATTGTCTCAAGAAAGCATCGGCTAAGTCCTTGAAACATCGAATATGGATACGTTCAAGGTGTGTATACCAGTTAGACGCTGCCCCAGCTAAGCTATCTTAGAAGAAATGGATCAACAGCTTGTCATCATGAGCATGCGAGGCCATTTTACGGATATACATGGTTAGATGGTTCTTTGGGCAAGTGGTCCCCTTATATTTGTCAAAATTTGGGACTTTAAATTTCGGGGGGATCACTACATCTAGGACAAGGTAGAGTTCTGAGGCATTTACAAGGCCATAGCTACTTGCTCCTTCTATAGCTCGTAGTCTCTCTTCAAGAACATCTAGTTTTTCCTTGGATTGAAGGCCTTCGGTTGAAGGATTCAGCAGAAAAGTACCAGCAATCTTATGGGGGGAAAATTGTGGCATGCAAAAAAGAGGTTGGGCCGAAGTTCAGCTTTGTGGCCCTGAAGTAGGTATTATCAATGATGAGCCGCTCTCAGGAGGGTTGGTAATTTGTGACGGCATAAAACTAGGGGGAAGGCCATAAGGTGGAATGGAAACAGGGTATTGAGGAATCTCACTGGTATTTGGCTGAGATCCTTGGGTAGTGTTTGGAGGGTTTGAAGTTGTTATGCCCTCGGGAGTATTGGTGGCTAATGGTGGCACATAACCAGGTGGAAGACCATATGGTGGGAATGGAGATGCATGTGTTTCTTGATGATTGGTAGCAGGATTATTTAAGTAGATGGTGAGTGACATCATGGTCCATTGAGAGGTGACACTAGGATATTGCCAAGGAATTGACGTAAGGTCAGGCGGGTGAGTAGGCGTGGCCGAAGGATCATCATTTGCCCTTGAAGGAGTCCCCTCTGTGTTCTTCGTTCTTTCTAAAGCTTGCAGAACTTCCAAGACCTTGGCCATTTGTTCCTTTAGCTGGCTTACTTCACTTCTCAACTCTTCTTGTGACTGCCCCAGTTCATCGATGTCTTTTGATTGAGAGCGAGTCCTATATGGGTGTCGTAGAGACAGTTTTTTTTTATATTATTATGAATATAATAAAAAAATAGAAACATAAGCACACTAAAACATGAGTAAAATTATGCATACGGAGACATGGTCCTAAGCTTGGTACTTGTCCTAAAAGATGGGTTCTATGTACCATGGTAGCTCTAAGGTTATTTCAACAAGTGATAGCTTTCGTTCTAGACCCCTATTGAACAAAAGGTCCCCAAATTGCCCCTTGCTGTCACCAACACTTTGGCTAGCAAGAGTCCTCCATCCTCATAGTTTATAAGAAAAGAAAGTGAGGGGTTTTCCCTAACCGGAGACCAAAGGTCTGCTCAAAGCAACACTACTTCGCCTCTATCTAAGCCTACAAGGTACACTTTGGCTAGCATAGAGTCTTCCATCCTCATATATGAGAGAACATGTGTTGAGGTGCAAACGTGTTGCCCTTTTTGCTAACCGCAAGTGTACGGGTCGCACAAGTAATAAATCTGAGTTCAATTTCGTTCCCAGGGGTTTTTATGTTATAACGCTAAATACTAACCAATAGCTTAATCAATTCTAGACAAGGACATACCAATAATCTAAATTAATCTAACCTACAAAAGCAATAAACATAAAAGCGGTTAGGTTTCAGGAAATCCTCCTTCACCCCTTATATCTATCAACAACATGCAATTCTCCTCATAAACATAAATGCATTAATTAGGTTAGCTTGAGAATCTTCATTAGTCAAAAGCCTATGTCTAGGTCAATCAACCCGGTTTCACAACTCACTAAGTTTCCTTGAACTTCCACTCATGAACGATCTATTCTCAATCTCCCAGCTTGTGGCTGTAGGTATATTTCTATCCTATTAACGAATCAACTCATCCAAGCCAATTGAACTCACCGAACATGTATCAACCACACCATATCCATATTAACAAATCCCTATGTCTAGTTCATTTGCTAATATTATGATCATGCAATTGAGGCCAACCAATAACAAGCATTAAGCACAGATAATGATTGAACCATAATCAAACATCCATACAAACTTAGAGAAAAATACATCATTAATATATATTTAAGGATCCAAAATATTCCTAAAACATAGCTTAGCTATACAAAAGATAAGTCAAATTTGTCTTTGAAGCTTGAATCCTCCTTCAATCCTTTGATCTTGGCCTCCAATCCACCATCAATAAAGATCTAGCCAAGCTATCTAACCTAAAACTAACCTAAACTATAAAACTAACTAAACCTAAACAAATGGCCAAAACTCGAGAAAAACAGAGAGAAAACGAGAGAGAGAGAGAGGTCTTGAGAAAAACGTATAAAAATCTATTTATAGGCTCAACATAATCGTTGCCTTCCTCAAAGTATGACCAGGTGAAATCCTCTTTTCTTGCGCCGCGGCGTGCTCTTCCGCTTGCGCCGCGACGTTGCAATGCCAATTTGGCTTCCTAAGCTCAATTGCTCCATATTTAACCTTGTTTGGAGCCCTCTAACATAGAGAAAACACCAAATCAATAACATATATAAATCTACTCAATCCATAATCATTAAAGTTTTGCATAATAACACATCAGAAAGGCTTAGATTCAGAATATATCAGATATAAGCACAAAACCCTCCAAATATGCATTATAAACAAGGACTTAGCATTCATTCTAGTACAAGGATAGGGCACAAATAACTGCATTCTATGTAGCTATCAACATGCAAGCAAATTTATTCACAGTGCGTATATAATACATGTAATGCAAACAAAACAAAAAAAAAAGTGCAACAATATGAAACAGATAAACAAACGAAACAAAAATGGACCAACATAATCAAAGAGCAAATAACATGAGATTAAAACAAGGCTTAACCCTCTAATGTCCCTAGTGGAGTTGCCAGCTATCGCAACAGTCCCGAAGGGCGCCGCGAAAATAGAAAGAAGAACAGGGAGGAAAAGACCTCGGGGTGTTGGGAGTCGCCACTAATCGCTTTATCCATTAAATGGAATGGTGCAATTGGACATTTGAGAGATGGTCTACGTTTCAGAGTTCATGGTTCGGGGGTTGATTACGGGTAGGGAAGGTATTAACATCCTACACCATCTGTTCTAAGAATGGTTACCTATTTAATCTAATGTTATTTGCAAGATTAATTAAATTGGTCCTTTAAAAAAAGAAAAAAAATATTTTTTTTAGTTTTTACTTTAGCATGTCCCATTTTATCAAGCATAATATCAAGAATGATAAATGACTAAGACCAAAAATGGGTGGCTAAATAGCCATTATTTTGGAACAAATTCTAAGTCTACAACATATTATATAAAAATGGTGAATCAAAATTTATTTTTTTGAAGAGAAGTAATTTTCAAAATAAAATGGCCAAATAAAATATTATTTCAATGAATAAATTTTAATTCAAAAAAATTTGTTTGATGTAAGAGAATTTTTTTTAAGAGTAAATGGCCAAATAAAATCTCATTTATAATCAAGAAAAAAATATTTAGGCACAATGAGATTTTTGTAGTAATTTTTAAAAAAAAGTCTTCATGAAAATTAAAACTTTAATTCACCACAATCATGATGTTAAAACTGTATAAAATTGTTCACTTTTATTTAAGGGTTTAATTTTATGAAAAAAAAATCTTAGTTTATACAAAAAAAAGTTGTATTTTAATTTACATAATTATTTCAATTTTTATATAGGGATTAGACCTCGCCAGCGCTTCTGGCAAAATCCAATATAAAACCTCAAGATTATCAGAAAAAGTGTATTTGATTGGTGCTCCGATCCTCTCTCAATTTTTTTCGTCGTCGGCCAATTTTAAATTATTTGATTAATTCCTTAAAGATTAAATTAAAGTCACATACCAACCAGCATAATAATCATAACAACAAACAAAATAGTCAATAAAGAAACAAAGATAAACTATAATCAAGTCAAACCAACCTACAAATTAACTTTCATCACTTTTTTTTGAAATCCATTGTTCATTTTTATGTGTGATTGCTCTGAATCATTATGTTCTAATGTCCCCATTGGAGTCGCCAGTTGTTGCAACCATCCCAAAGGGCGCTGTGAAAATAAAAAGAACAAGGAGGAAAAGACCTCGGGGTGTTGGGAGTCACCACCAATCGCTTTATCCATTGAATGGAATGATGCAATTGGACACCTAAGAGATGATTTACGTTTCAGAGTTCGTGATTAGGGGGTTGATTACGAGTAGGGAAGGTATTAACACCCTACACCGTCCATTCTAAGAACGGTTACCTATTTAGTCTAATATTATTCACAAGGTTAATTAAATTGGTCCTTTATTTTAAAAAAAAAAGATTTTTTTTGTTTTTATTTTGATATGTCCCATTTTGTCGAGTATGTTATCAAAGATAATAAAGGACTAAGACATGAAATGAGTGGCTAAATTGTCATTATTTTGAAACAAATTACAAGTATACAACATATTACATGAGAGTGCTGAATTAAAAAAAAGTGTTAATTTCGCAAGAAAAAAATTTCAAAATATTTATTTTTGATGGGATAAAATGATTTAAAATGAATTTTTGCAAAGAAAAAAATTAATTTTGAAAAAAAAAAGACAAAAGAATTTTTCTTTTGAACTCACCACAGTCATAATGTTGAGATTATATGAAATTGTTCACTTTTATTTGAATATTTTATTTACAAAAAGAAAGATTTTATTTTGGTTTAAAAAATATTTTAGTTTACGAAATTATTTTAATTTTATGTGGGGATTAGACCTTGTCAGCGCTCCTGACAAAATCCAATATAAAGTCTCAAGATTATCAAAAAGAGTATATTTGATCGGTGCTCCGATCCTCTCCCAATTTTTCTATCGTCGGTCATTTTAAATTGTTTGATTAATACATTAATACAAAAAAATGGGTGTTAAATTAAGATACAAGTAATATATACCTCAAATTAGTAAATACATGTCAATCCAAAAGAATAAATAAATAAATAAAATTGAAATTGAAATTTAAAATGACTAAAGATTCAAGCCAAAAAAAAAGGGAAGGCCTAAATTTATTTTTCACTTAAGCCCAAATGAAAGATAAAAATAAAATAAAAATAAAAATAAAAATACAAAAAAAAAAAAAGGGAGAGCAAACTTACCTCTAAGACGTATAAAAATGCTATGCTCAAAGAAGTCAACACAGAGCCTCATGCATTCTCTTCAAATTAAACCTTGAAAAGCAATCCACTTGCAAGGAGGAAAAAAAAATTACTAAAGTCTCGGGCTCTTATACTTAGTATTAAGCTCAAGTAAAAAAATTTACTAAAGTTCTCAGGCTCTTATACTTAGTATTAAGCCCAAGTATGAAAAAAAATTTGGATGATCAAAACAAATGACAACCACCCCTATATATAGGAGGAAGGGAGGGAGAAGGAGCATGACTTTTCCAATATGGGACTTAGACACTTTATTTTTTTCAAATTTTTTCCTTTTTTCATTTTATTTTTTTAGATTTTTTCAAGGTTTAGAAATTAATTTTATGGACAAAATTGAGTGTTCATACCTTGATTAAGTAACAAAAATAAAAATTTTATGGACAAAATTAGGTATCAACAGATATCAAATCAGACTGTATGTTACTGTAACTTTCCCACAGGATATAAAATGAGTTTGTGAGTGGGTTGGATGAAAGTTGGAGTATTTTGGTTAGACGAATAACGCTGTCGGAAAAAAAAAGGGGTTTGTGGGTGCCAACCAACTCAGCTATGGCAGGCGTAATGGTTGGCAGTTGGGTGATGACGGTTCTGGGTGGAGGTCGCATGTGGCGCAATGGCTCTTGGAGGAACAGATCTGGGTGCGGTTTTGATGGCTCCGGTGGAGATCGTGCGTGGCACGGTGGCTCATGGAAGAACAGGTCTGGGTGCGATGAGCAACGAAAGAATGGCGGTGTAGCAGCGGTGATGGCGGCTTGGTGGCTGTGCAGGGGAGAGGGGCGGCGAATCTGGGCAGAGATCGTGCGTGGCGCAGTTGTGCAAGGTGGAGAACGACTTTGGTTTGTGAGGAACCAACTTCAACCCATGTCTGCCGTCTTCGGCATCGGTGTGGCCATGGGGACGCAATCAACAACTCGCATCGTCAGCGACAAGGAAGGGAGGGTCCTGGTCCGCAGTGGAGGAGGGCAGATTTGTGACGGGGTCATGAGTTACGAGGTACGACAGATCTGGTAGTTTGTGTCTACTACTGATGATGAAGGTTGCTGGGTTTGGTGTTTATAGGTTTATGGTGATGAAGGTTGAAGATGAGGGTTTGTGGTCATGGTGGCTTTTGGTGGTTTTGGTGATAGAGAGGCAGCTTACCAGTGAGGGATTGTTGATAATGAAGATGGTTCAAAATACAGAGAGTTTTCTTTGCTTGGGTGAAAAATGATTCTGAAAAAATGCTGAGCCCCTTCCTCTTCACTTTTGTCCCCCCTCTCGTAGGCAGAAGTGGATCTTTTGCAACCCCAAGTAAGTCAACTTAGGTAGCAGATAGAGGGACTCTTGCTTCCTAACTCAATTTCCTTTTCCTTTCTTTAGGCTTATGACTTTCTTTAAGATCCTATGTCTACAAACTATCCATTTTTGTGCCTCTCCTCTTTGCATTGAGCTTTGGGTTCTAGGAGGTTTGACAGGCTTGGCAGATGGTTGCAAAGAAAAAAGATAATGGAAGCATTTCAACTAATGGTTAGACATTATGTTTGGTTGGAGCATGGTTAATAAGACAAATGGAATCAACAAAGAAAAACGAACGTAACAAGCTGCATAGTTCTTTTTTTTTTATAGAAATCAAATTTTTGTTTTTATTTTTTTATTTTTTTATTCTTTTATGTTCAAAATAAAATAGATAAAGTGATAAAATAAATGGGTTAAAGCATAATTAGAAGATTTGGTCAAAAATATGGACAATTATTAATTTATTTTTTATTTGTTTATTTCCAATTTTTTTTATTTTTTGGAGAGTTCGATCAAAATTAAGTGTTCACAATTCTAATTTAACCATTTTATTTTGTACTATTATTATTTAACTTAATTTGTTATTTAAAATTAATTTTGTTTTGTACTATTATTATTTAATTTAATTCATTTTTTAAATTTATTTAAAATTTGAATTAATTCGTTAAATTTTAAATTTAAAATCAATATCATTTCAATTATTAATTATAAGATGTTGACTTTAAAATTCAAATTTGGACTAAAATTTACGCCTTTTAAATATGGTATATAGATTGACTGCAATGCATGACTCTTATATTTTTATAATTTTTTATTATACAGTTTTTAGTTTATTTTAAAATTACAAAATTCTCTAATTTATAATTAATTTGTGAAAAAATTATGTAAAACATTTTATATTTTGTAAGATGTGATTTTTCTTTTCCTAATTTTACTTATATATTTAACTATGTATGTAATTCTTCTTAGAATTAAAGTGGTATACACCGTTTTACACTAACATTTATTAATATTTTATATATCTTGCTTTTATTCTAATTAATAAAAAATAGCAATAAATATTAACTTATCAAAATATTAGTGAATATCAGTGTAAAACTCCTTTACACTGAAAGTGCATAAAAAGTATTAATAATTCCCCACACTTGAACTTTAATTGTCCTCAAGCAAAGAATAAGAATTAAAAACAAGATTGAACTCAACATCAAGAAACATGAATTAAGAAAAATTTAAAATTTAAAAATTCAATTAAACTCAACAATCAAATCCAATCAAGTAAGATAATTTAGCACTTAATACAATTAGAGGCTTGAGTCTAGCTTGCACCTTTTCTTTTTATCAACCATTTGAGATCACTCATCTTTCCATTGCTCAAGTGTTTAAGGATAAAGAGATCACTCAATTTCTCTTAATAAATGCAATACCATAAGCTTGATTATCAATTTAATCTCCACTTCCAAGTTCACATACATAACAAGAATCAAAAGAATTTCTTCTGGTTGTAACGAGGCCAATGGTATAATGAAAGGTAAGAAAAAAATAAAAAAAGGTAAAGAATGTTTATTGATAAATCGATGCAAAACAGAATCAGGTTGAAAAGATGAATAATAGAACATAATACACAAGAGTATAAACAATTCTCACTTTCAACCAAATATTCTCATTATTCTTCACCATAATCTTTTTTTTTTCTTCTTCCTTTTCCATTTTTTTCCTTTCTTTCTTTCTTTCTTTTTTTCTTTCTTTCTTTCTTCTTCTTTTTTTTGAATAAGCCTTTGAAATCAGAAACAACCTTTTATGACTTTTCAATTAAAACATTAGATGCTTCAAAGAATTTAACTTGATTATTCAATTGGGTATTCAAAAAAATCAATATCAGACTCAAAATGGGGCAACTAAGGGATTATTATATCAATGCAACTCTGGAAGACAAGAAAGAATTAAGCCTAATTGTCTTAATCATGTTCAAATATGTATGTGAAGCATTGAAGTCTCAACAAGATATCAAAACAAGTTCTGGCGCACATCAATCAAGAGAAATATCACTCCAGAAAGAAAAATAGGATTTAGTTTATGGTAAATCCAATCATTAAAACTCAAAACTCACTTTCTGGCTAATGTTAATAAAGAAATTAAATGCAAGAAGACATGACTAATTTCCCAAACAAGATGCTAAATGTTTCAACATTCAATTGAAAAAGATTGTCATGCACAAAAACAGCTCATGAGTAGTGGATTCCTTCTCAAACATATTTCAATCAGCTCAGAAATAATCAAGAAATTAAGACACAATTTCAGTTTGATTCGATGCAATACTCAAGTGTTCATCGATTTCCCCCTACACTTAAAATAAACATGGTCCTCAATGTTTAAATAAGAAAAATAACAGAACAAAGGACAATGAAACTTCTCTGAAAATGGAAATGCAAGATCACGAAGATGGTGGGAGAGGGGAAGCAGGAGGGAGACGTGTAACCATGAACTCAAACATCTAGTCAAACTGTGCAGTGACATACTGTCTAAAATTGCATAAGAAAAACAAAGCAAAAACTGAAAAACAAAATGCAAGAACTAAAAGTACAAAAGAAATAAAAAAGAAAATATGAAAAATGATAGAAACAAAAAGAAAATCGAAAGGGAACAAAAAGAACAAATAAATATGAAAATAAATAACTAAAGGAAAGAGAAGAAAAATCTTTTTGGCGGTCGATAGTTATATATATCCCCCTACACAAAGACTTCGAACTCGGGGAGGTATCTAAGCGAGACTCAACATTAGCTAACTACAAAATAAAAGCGAGAAAATAAAAAATGATAATAAAATAAGTAATAACAAAATAAGAATAAAATAAAAAATAAGAAAGTAAAGAAAAAGAGAGAAAATTTGGGTTGCCTCCCAAGAAGCGCTAAGTTATAGTCATTAGCTTGACTATGGGCCAGTTCTATGCTTAGGTGATGTCAATGGAGTGGTGCTCAATCCCCACTCCGTCATAGTGCTTCACTCTCTGACCATTTATCAGGAATGTCTTATGGTCTTTTTTCTTCACCTCAAGAACATCGTACGATAAGACGCAAACAATCTTATATGGTCCACACTCTTTTGACCAAAACTTATCATAAAGAAGATGAAGATGTGATTCACAAACAATAATTTTATCCCCAATTTTAAACTCATGCTGCTTAATACACTTGTCATTCCACTTCTTTGGTCCCTTCTTGCAGAGCTTAACATTCTCAAAATTAGGGACAACCTTGGGCAAGGTCTTCTCTAGCATATCATCAGTTACAGAGTCCTTTGGGGCCTCCTTTTCTTTAAATGAGGAATCTTTGGTTGAGAAGACCTTGAGCTCCTTGAATTTACCATTTTGAGAAGGGGAAACAGTTGGGCATGCGTCCAAAATTTGAGCAATAGGTCGCCACCTCCTCATCTTCATTGTTTGAATTACCATTATGCACCAAACACTTCTTTAAGGGGTCTTGTGGATGGCTTTTAGTGTGCACCTCTTTAGCTTGCCTTTCGTCCATATTAAACTTAAAGTGAGAATCAACAATGGCCGGTTGATTGGAAACTTGAGACAAATTGAACTCAGCAACTTCTTTACCTACTTTGAGGGTCATTTTCCCATGCTTCACATCAAACACGGCTCTAGCAGTGGCTAGGAATGGCTTGCCCAAGATGATGGGGGTTTGAATATCGACTTCTATATCAAGCACAACAAAATCAACCGGTATGTAAAACTTTCTCACCTTCAAAGGAACATTCTCTAATATGCTAATAGGATGTTTGATTGACCTATCCACCAATTAAAGAGAAATGGTGGTTAGTTTGAACTCTCCAATATTAAGTTTCTCACAAATGGAAAAAGGGCATCAAACTCACACTTACCCCAAGATCACACAAAGCCTTATTGATATACGTGTCTCCAATTGAGCATGGAAGCTTGTTTTGAATGATTGCACTACATTCTCCCGTCAAAGTAACAGTTTCATAGTCTTCAAGCTTCCTCTTATTAGAGAGAATCTCTTTCAAGAACTTAGCATAAGAGGGCATTTGGGAGAGAATTTTCGTAAAAGGAACATTAATGTAAATTTTCTTAAGTACCTCCAAAAATCTTCTAAATTGCTTACCATTTCTTGATGAAATTGCTAGAACATGCTCCCTTAGATTAGTTTTCGGTTGACTTGCTATTTGCCAAATGCCCTCCTCCACATGTTTCACAAGTTATGTTAAAAGTAGTGATAGCATTGACATTCAACTTCTTAAGTGACTTAATCAAGACATCAAACTTAGTATTCAACATAGTAATGACGTCAAGCTCTATCATTCTGGCCTATTTCTTTGAAGTTGATCTCTCACTTAGCCATAGATAAATATTCGAAGCAACCTCATTAATCAAGGCCCTTACCTCTGTTAGAGTTTTGGCCATCAAAGCACCGCCAGCTGCGACATTAAGAGCTGCCTTTGTAGAGAAAGTCAACCCAGTATAGAATGTTTGTATAAAAATAAAATTTTGTAGGCCATGATGTGGAAACTAACAAATGAGATCATTGTATCTTTCCCATACTTCATAAAGTGATTCATCTTCCTTTTGGAAGAAGGTAGTGATGTCTTGACGAAGCTTGATTATTTTTCCAATCGGATAGTACTTGTCCAAGAAAGTCTGCTTAATCAATTCCCATGCGGTAAGTGATTTGGGGCTTCCGAGTAAATCCACTTCTTTGCTTTTCCCCTAAGAGAAAAGGGAAAATGTTTGATCCGTATAGCATCAGTTGAAACCCCATTAATCTTTATGGTATAACATAACTCCAAGAACTTATCCAAATGCTGATTTGGGTCTTTAGTCATTGACCCGCTGAATTGTAATTGTTGGACTATCTGGATTAGTGACGTTTTTTTCTCAAAATTGTTGGCCTCCACCCGTGGCCGTACAATGGAAGACTGACGATCGTTAGCATTGGGAGTTCCATAATCCCTCAGCCTTCGCTCTTGATTAGCGACTTGGTTCATGTTGTCTGCCATGTGGTCTTCCTCAATTCTCTATGTTCTTCTTTCCCTTCTAATGTCACAAAGTGTCTTCTCGATCTCAAGATCAATAGGGATAATAAGATCTTCTTTGACTCCTCGCTTTACGTATAAGAAAGAATCAACACCTGAAAATTCAAAGAAAAATAAAGTGAAAATAAAATAGAATAAAATGTGCTTAAATCAACCAAACTACTGCTTGTGTTAATATCAATACGATCCTCGGCAATGGCACAAAAAACTTGTTGGTTACTTTCCGCAAGCACATGGATTGTACAAGTAGTAAAATAAAGATAATTCTCATGAGGATCGATTGATTACTAACTTTTACAACGACTTTGATTATTTAAGTGATAAAAGTCAATAGCGAAAGCTCAATTAAAATCAAGATGAAAATCAAGCAATAAAGAAAGCAAACAAATTTTGAAAAGTAAAGATTCAACTAAAATTTAAAAGGCCTAGGACTGGGAATTCACTACACTACCCCCTATGATAAATTGTAATCCTATCTTTGCTAATGTTCAATTATGTTTTGAAAATGATTTGTCTTAAATTATTTAAAGCCCAATTTCTTAGCACTAAAGACATGCTAAAACTTCATTAATCTCATTCTCATGGCAATTAATCTAAGTTCTAACCCATTAAGATTCATGACAATCGTTGGTTCCTCGAAGGATTTAAGGCTATGTCTAGGTCTCAATTTCTAAGTTCAATTCTTAGATTATCAAGTAATTAGATTTATTCTTTCGATCCTTCACCTAAAGCCTAAGATCATGTAAATATGGCACGCAACATACCACAAGCATTAAGCACACTAAGAATGAATCAAGAACAATAATTCATATTAACAAAGAATCAAATTAACAATTCAATGTAGAGAAATAGAGAGTTTCATCCCAATCCTAGAAAAAGATGTTTAGCCGCTCATGGCAATTGTAGCACAAACAAGAATAAAAGTTAAAGAAACAACCATGATTCCAAAACAAAAAGAGAAGATGGAGACGATGAAGATGAAGGAAAAGACTTCAGTGGTTGATTTTCAACGAATCTTGCTCTTGCCTTCCAAGCCCTAACCTTCAATCCTTGTGTCTCTCAAAGTCTCCTGTAGCCTTTGAATTGAAACCAGCCATCACACAAGTTTCTGCCAAAAAGCTCTCTTTAGGTTTAATGATTTGCCCTATTTATAATGATTTGGGGGCAAAACAACTTAATTTTCATATCAGGAAGCCTCACACGGCCGTGTGATTGCTCGACACGACCGTGTGATTGCTCAAGACGACCATGTGAGCTTTTTAAAAATAGCGTAATTTACACGTTCAGGGGTCACACGATTGTGTGACCAAGAGACACGGCCATGTATCCCACACAAAAGCTTCATTGAAGTTAGACAAGGCTGTGTAAGCTTGACAGAAGCGTTTTTCAAGTTAGACATGACCATGTCTAACTCCTCAATCACTCAAAACGTCACTTTTTGGATAAGTGGTATTCATGAAAATTGTAACTCTTTTTTCTTAGCTTTTCAATGCTACCAGAATCACATCGTTTCGACTTCTATAACTCAAGTTATGCTTATTTTATTGCGTAAAGGTCAAAACTTTGCGAATCTTGATCATATAAATTCTGAGCTAAATTCCATTGTAATGAATCCATCCAAAGTTTCATAAAGTCATGTCAAAACACCTCTTTTGGACCTAAAAGCATAGAGAAAGACTAATCATAAGATACCAATGATAATTATATTAAAAGTGATATAAATTCCAACATAAATCAATCAAAAGCACAACTAAATCCATATCAAATCAAGCACAAGATGTGTGTATTTTATCCACACATTACATATCAATTAAACTCTCTTTTTTATATATATTATCATTCAAAATATTGGTTGATGAATATAAACTGTTATTCTTTTTAATAATAATGCATTAATATTTTAATCCATTAATTCTTTTTATTGGTAATTAATGTTGTTTTACTATTTGTATATCTATTCAAACATTACATTATTCTATTATATAAGTTAAATAATTTTGTATGATGCAAAAAAAAAAAAATTGCTATATGTAAGACTAAATTATAAATGTTGTATACTGTTACAAAAATAATTATAAGTGTACGTTGTATAAAAGTAATTGGATATGTGATTTTTAAATTTAGATAGTAACTATGTGTTAAAATTACAATTTTATAATAAAAATCATTAAAAGTTAACAAATGAATATACATAAATTTTTAAATGAAGATTATATTATAAAAAAATTACTAAAGTAAAAACTAAAAAATATCAGGTAAAATTTAGGAGAAGTTTGACTAGTATGATGTTAATTGTAATTTTTTAATAGGGTATGTCTTTATAAATAATTTTTTTAAAAAATAATTTCTTAGAATGAGCACTAAAATTCCTCTCAATTAAAATAACAAATAATCGAGACAAATATTTTTTAAAAATTCAACAAATCTTGATTTATGTTCTAAAATATCGTGTTATCATCTAAATAATAGATATAATATCTAAAGAAAATACTTGTATTCCTCATAACCTCGAAGCCTGACTCTGCCACTATTTAAGATATTGGTTAAGAAAATAAAAATAAAAAACATTTAATAAAAGTATAGTTAATAAAAAATAAAAAAATCATACTTTATTTATTAAGTAATTAGAAATATTTAATAGAATGCTTCTTAACCAGTGTTTTTGGGCCCTCGTTAGCAAAATCATGAAACATTTCAGAAAGGAGATTTGATAACCATTTTTTTCTTATGTATCAATATTCATGATTAATTGTCAAATATTTTTTAACTACTAATTATATTTAATAGGAAGTGTTTCGATAGCATGAAGTTTTTCTTGCTCTTTACGATTTAACATGGGCTGATTCTACGATGTACCCTTCCAAGTTATGGATCATGGGTGCACATTGATGTTACCTGCTATTAGAAATAGCCTCTCGTTAATAACTGGTAAGCAACTCAGTAATTAAATTAAAAAGTTAAACAACTCTTAGATTTCTCACCCTCTTTCTTTCTTTTCCGATGACATTTGTCTGAAAACCACCCCCCACCTCTTCCAAAACCACTTCCTTAATAGCAAAGGTAGCACCCAAAATATAAGGACCATAGTCCATAGTCCACAACTTGACGGATCCATGTTGATTTCCTTAAGGGCAACATAGATATCATCATCAGAATGATTACCCACGATTTCTTTGATGGATTGGATGGTTTTGCGGACTCTGGCAAAAAGTATGTGGGTGCCACTGCCACCTTCCATTCTGGAATCACTGCCAGGGACCATTGCACCCAAAACCGAAGAGAGCCCATAAAATAATGGGGTATAAATACTCGAATACGAAGCTCAAAAACAAAAGTTGGCGTTCTTGCTGAGAAGGGGTGGGTGAGGGTAAGGTTCTTGTATCTTCGCAATTGAAAGACGAAACAATAGAAAGCAGCTTTGAGGCACAGCGAAAGACTGAGAGTTTTGAAAACGTTTTGAGTGACAATGAGTTGTTATTTCTTATTTTTCATTTCAATTATTGTTTTGAAGTGGATTTAGAGGGCACCTGAGATAGACATATTACAGTGATTTTCTCCTTGAGCAACAGTGATCGAGCGTGTTGAGATAAAGAGTGGGTACCTGCAAAGGGACTCTAACGTTCAAGTTAACTTGTGCACAAGTAGAGTATTGTTTTGTAAGTAATTTGCTGATACCTGTTTAAGGTTACTTAGTCTGATATTTATAGAGTGTGCATGGAATCGTAATGCAATCTGTGTTAAATGCAGGTATTTAGGATCAGTATCTTGATAAAGATTACTCTCCCACTATTACTGGAGTGAATCCCTATAAATTAGGAACTTTAATATGGAAGCTACTTATTAGTCTGAGGTAGTTATGAGTCCTATAATATCGTAAGTTGATGGTTGACAGTTACGGATATTTAGGCATATATCAACTGTACAAATCTAGCAATCTTGATATTATGGCCCAACATTGCTCGACATGTATGGCTCTGAGGTCCAAACTACCATCAATGCCTTAGCTACATGGTCCAGGGAGGAGTCTGGTTATACGCGTATGCCGGGTTGATCTACTAGGAGAGATCTCGGATAGGAGAGATCTCGGATCACGGTCCAGAACAGTTGCCCCCAGCTTAGCGTTTGGATGGAACAACCAAGTGTCAAGATATAAGTTTTAGGCGGATCCTTACGAACGATGGAGTCCGATGTCCTAATATCAAATCTCCTGTTTTACGCAAAGAGCCAAGGTCTGTAACGTGCAGTATTCCTCCGGGGTTGAAGTGTAAGGCCGGAGTCTGAATTTATTTGCTTTGCTTACCCCGTTACTTCGTCATCCGAGGTGTACCATGTTGTCCTCGTGTAGTTCGTGACGTTTCTTAAGTATTCTCTATGCAATTTCTAGACGTTGCAGGTTACAACAGTGTGAGATTTTTTGGGGAATCGTTGGTCTGACTTTATTGTGAATTAAAGATCCTTTAAAGAGGATATCCGTTTCATACTATTTTCCAACTACCTGCTACTCCCTTGACTAATTAGAAACTAGGAGCATTTGACGTGGCTGTCATCATGCAATCAGTTCGTTTTTCACAGGACCAATCAGAGTGTTTCATTCTCTCTATAAATAGGGAATGTTTGCACCGAAGCTGTCATTCCCTTGTATTCCTTTTGCCTTGTAGTTCTATACGAGGATGATTTTCTCTCAGAGAGTAGTTCCCTTTTCATTTTTTGCATTTATGTGGAGGGTTTCATCCCTTGCAAAGGTTATCATTTTGCTCTTTCCAAAATCTCTGAGGGTGTTTGCTTCTCTGCAACTTAACTCCTCATCCAATGGGAGCCTTTCTTTCTTGGCATAATGTCTAAGTCACTATGCATTTGGGGGATGGAAGCCTTTCTCTCTCGATGTACATGAGAGTGTTTAATCCACCATGTTATTAGGATGGAGTGATGCTTCCGTAAACCAGTGCATGGGGACACTAGAGGGCACTCTGTCCTTGTCCTTCTTCCTTCCTGAGTGATTTGAAGGCACCCGGTCAATCTTCTTCTAAAAGCGGGTGGATATGCAAGAATGCATCCCCTCTAGAAGAGAAAATCCTCTTAGAGCAACTTGGGGTGATACGTTCTCTTGGGGTTGCTCCTCGGGGGAGTGGCGGATGCTAGCCTTTATTATGTCTGTGAAGGAGGCAGAGAAGAAGAATTTGGACGTAGCAACTCCATAGTTCGGAAGCAGTGTTCTATTCTGGTTTGCCAAAGTTCTTCAAAGCCTGGTAAACTGGGAAGAGAATGGAGGAACTGTGGATATGATAATGCAGCTGGGTGCCCCAACGGCGATGTCGGTTTCATCCTTTGGTTCTCCGATGGACACTATTTTCTGAACACTTTTGATGTACTTCTTCTCTTTCTGTGAAGGCTGACGATGTATAGAATGAGATTAATGAATAAAACTCTTTGAATTCTATCTTGTATCTTGTTTTTCTTTTTTACATTCTGCTATTCGTATTTCTCTTTTGTTACCGGGGTGAGTCCAACGCTTACCCTGTAGTTATACTAAGTTGCCCCTAACTTGGCTCTTGGTTGCTACAACGAAGTGGCAAGTTTCAACTCCTGCCCCCGAGGTCCATATTCCTCATGTGGTTAAGGGTTTTAACTTTGACCTCCACTTGAATCTTTCCTGATAGTCCGAGTTTGGGTAAAAAATTTGTTGTTCATGGAAAAAATGGTTAGTTAACGTGACCCTTGTTTCTACTTCTTACCGTTTTTTCAAATGTCGTGACAGCTGTAAAACCCACATGGCGTGCTTCAATTGGGCGGACATGCCTAGCATTTTGCGTGCCATGATGGGGGTTTCTTTTCAAAATTGAAAGGGCTCTGACAAAAAATGTCCTTTAACCGTCTTATCCCTTTAAATTAGAACTAGTGTCGTCTTCATCACACTTTACTGTTTTTGAACATCTGTGACCCTTTGAGAGAAATTTCGATGAACTTTTATGACCAAAAGGGGGTGTGACTTCGAGTGGTTTGCAGCGGTTAATCCGTCAACTTCAAGCTTCTTGTTTCAAAGGTATGTCCTTTATTACTCTCTATTTTATTTTCTCAGTTCCCCTTTATGGATTACCCTCTCTGTGGAGCACCCCTTCCGCCATACCAAGAACGGCGGGAGAGTCATACTAAGGTTTCAATCCTTTGTGGACTTTGAGGTCGTAACCCTAGGGTTTGAGGGTGAATGCGAACCTTTCAGGGTATGTCCATTCTTTGTTTGAAACAATGGGAAACCTTGATTCCAACATTAGTTTAATGGTCTTGATGGGTGTTTTCCAGGTATCTAATGGGGAGGAGAAAGGTGGCGAGGCAAAGGAGAGCAGCCACAGAGGAGCCTTTGGTTCTTGCCCCTATGAGACCCACGTACACTTAGGTTACTGATGACGTTTGGAGACATATGTTAATATGCTCCTCTAAGGCAAGACTCAGGGAACTCTTGAGTTATTTGGAGTTAACGGAGAAAGGTTTGGGAAACCAAGAATTTCAAGTCTTGTGTCTTGAGCATGATGATAGGGTATGCACGTAACGAGAAGAAGGTCAAAACTTTATGTTTTTGTACGGAGGTCTCCTTCTTGACTTCGGTCTCCGACTTTCATTTACCAATTTTTAGATATCGGTTCTTTGGCTTCTTCAAGCCGCCCTAACTTAGATTCATCCTAACGGTTGTGGTAACATTTTAGCCTTCGAAATGTTTTGCTGGGTGGTCAGACTTCAATATTCTAAGAGGGTATTTTTCTATATTTTTTTTTCGCGGTGGAGCATCTAGGGGGTAATGCATTGCAACTTTCCTGGATATCAGTCAAACCGAGGTCTGGGAAAAAGGTCTTTGTGGTTTTTCAAGACAACTACAAAGAGTTAAAGCACAAATTCTTCAAACTAACGACAACGCTCGGTACCCGACCATTTTATCTGAAGCTTGACGAGGAGCCAGTGTTTTGCTTATACTGGAATCAACAAGCATGGGCCATTCCCATTGAGTCCATTGAAAGGGAAAAGGAACATTTAGACGAGGGAGACACTGAGTGTGTCGACTTTATAATCAAATGGGAGACTAAAGTTGGCTCGATTAAATGCAAGGATATTCTAAGCATTTCTTGTGATGAGTTCCTCTAGGCTATCCTTGGTAGGGGGATATAACTACTATATGTCACCCATTTTGTTTCTTTTTATCTTTTCGCATTTGATTTGTCATGTTTCTCTGACCTTTTATCCTTCTTGTTGTGTTTATAGATAACATGGCCACTAACAAGGGCGCTGCATCCTCCATTGAGGCGCTTCAAGCCTTTAAGGTGAAGAAGAATTAAGCTGGATCTTCTAGTTCTCGGCCTATCGTCACTCTAGGTCTCGTTATCCAAGAACCAGTTTTAGAGATCCCCGTACAACCCCAACGAGGAAGGCTATAGAGAATGCCGTGACTGAGGAGCGCAGCCAGATCATGGCTGTGGAGGGAGATCCTGGCCAAAGGATAAATCCTCTGATCACGAGGGATAGGTTGCCCGGAGAGTTCATCGATCAGGTCTTTCTTAGTGATGATGTTGTCAAGCTCATCATTCAGACTAAGGTTCCAGACGCCTTATCTGTATTTCAAATGTTTGCCCTCTGGATTGCTTGTGAAGCCTGACTTCTTGAAAAAACGATGGCAACATTCGAAAAGAGGGCTCAGGATGAACTAAAGGCGGTGGAGGCCCAGGGAAAACAACAAGTGGAATAGGCCCTTAAGGGGAAGGAGGAAGCGGAGGCGAAGATTGCTAGGTTGGAAAAGGAGCTTGCTAATTCCTAACTTTTGCTTGCCAACGAAAGGAAACAATCTGATCAGGTTGATTCCATCAACGCCACCCTTCAGGACAAGGTAGCGGACCTGGAGAAGGAGAGTGCTGAATTGTTCACCATCAACACCAATATTGGTGTTGAACTATTTCAGAATGCAGTTGCTCAAGTTCAGTATTTCAATCTTGGTGTTGAGCTGGTCTTACAAGATCTTAGCTTGGATAAAATTTTCCAGGAGGGATTTTTGGTGATCCCAGGGTCAATTGCTGATCCAGCCCCTACAACCCATACTAAGGAGGCTTCTGCTCCTATAGTGGATTTGACTGAAAGAGATTTGGATGCGAATCAGCTGAGTACAAAGGAGGATGAAGCCGATGAGTAGCATGTTGCCCCTTTCCTTGAAAGCATTTTGTTGCCCCTTACGTGGGGCTTTTTGACTTTGCAAAGACATTTGCCTTACTTTCCAGGGTGTTTAACTTACTTCTCTTTGCCTTTAACTTTCCTCTGTATGCTTGTTTATTTTCATGGTCCATCTTAGGTCCAACGCCTATTATGGTATTCCTCATAACCATTTCGTGGACTTAGGAATTCTTCATGTGTTGGACACCATGGTCCGGGGTCCAACGCCCTTTGTGGACTTGTAGTTCCCTTTAGGACTTAGGTATTAAATAAAGGAAACCTTGTCTGGGGTCCTTTGCTAATTGCTTTGGCTTTTAGGATCTCACGTGACCTTGATTTAAGTGAAACCTTGTCTAGGGTCCATGACCGACTATCTTGATGTTTAGGATCCTTCGTGACTTTGGTTTAAGTGGCCCTTTTCGGGATCTTTTGTGTTTATGGTTTAGTGTGAGAATTTTCTCAAGACTTAGGATTTTTTTACTGCACAACCTATTTAATACAAGACAACTCTCGGTGGGTACCCTAACAGCTTTATTCATGCTGGCAACAATCATGCGATGAAGTAAATAATCGCTTTGTTTTATTAATTCAATGGAGGACTAAAGTCCATACAAAGCATTCTTGTAGTGATTGGCCCGGATCAAACATGAAGTAAACTGAGACTAGGCCTTGAAAGGCACTTAGCTATAGTACTTTCTAAGCTTGTCCACGTTCTAGAAGTTTTTGATCGGCTTGCCTGTCAATGTTTCCAATGTGTAGGCTCCTTTGCCGGTGTTGATCACGATATGATAGGGGCCTTCCCAGTTGGGTGCTAACTTTCCTTGGGAAGCATTCCTACCTCCGATTTTAGCCTTATGGAGGACTAGGTCACCTGGATGAAATCTCTTTGGTACAAATTTTCAGTTATACCGTGCTGCCGTCCTCTGTTTGATGGTGGCATCACGTATATGAGCGACACATCTTCTTTCTTCCAAGAGATACAAGTCTTTCCTGATCAGTTCAGGGTTGCTGTCTGGTGAGAAATGTTGGAGGCACCAGTTGGGTTCTCCTATCTTTACAGAAATCATAGCCTCACAACTGATGGGTGTCGAAACCAACAAATATAATCCTACTCTTTAAACAAAAATAATTTGCATATAGTGATGAGCAGTGTCGAATCCATAGAGACTGGTAAAACTTACTTCTTTATAAAAATAATAAAATAAAATAAATAAAGGGGGGTTGGAGTAGGAATCGAATAAGGTAGCGAGCGCAAAAGTTAAATGATAAAATTCAATCAGGAGTAGAATCTAGCCTAAGGAATAATTTCAGTATTGGTTCATGGAATTGATCATTGATTCAAAGGTAAATTCTTGAATCCTTCAATAAATTGGTTATAGTTATTAACAAGCTCTAATAACCAATCTCTCCTTACCTTCTCGATAACCAAAACAAGCACTTTAATTACTTCTCTTACCAATAAACAACCCTAAACAAGCTCTTAGGATTTAATTTATTCATAGCATTAAGATTTAGAGAGACCCAATTCTAGCCAACAAACGCACAAGCTCGGTTCATTTAGACTAGATTATATATCCACATAACATAAGCCGAATACCTTGTATTGAGCCCTATTATTTTACCACTAGTTATTAGAATGATTAGACAATTACGGATCTAATGTCCCAATTGGCAGTATATTATCTTGCTAATTGAACAAAGGGCCCTTTTTGCATCAATAAACAAAATAATAATCGATGAATAATCTCAAAAGATATATAAATATCAAAGAATATAAGAATATAAGAAAATAATTAGATCTAACATTTCTTAAAGAACCAAACTTCAATTATCATTGATATACTATCTCAAGATCACCCAAGATAGGGATCCTGGGTGGGATCCTCTGCAGATAATGCGGCAGTCGGTAGTCCCTCCATGCCACCGTGCCAGTCTGGCTGCTGCTGCTCATCTATCATATGAATACATACACAGAAAAATAGAGAGAAGAGGGAGATAAGTATACTAACAATGTAATAAAAATGGGATAGGGTCATAATACATCATGTCATCACAGACACATATGCAAACAACAAACATCTCTCGAGTCACACGTTTACAACCATCCTCAATGCTCATATCTAGGATTATTCCTCTAAGGAGTCACACTCCTATGCATGTCGACCGATCTCTCTTACATGGAGTACTAATTTTAAAGCATTCTCTCTTTCTCGGGTTTTCCTCTACCCATAGAATGTCAGTTGGTTTGTCTAGGTAATTATTCCGCTCGCCGTGACCAGTAAGGATGCTTCCCCCTATGAGCTTAACTCCAATAGGGATATCTTGGTCGCCTCAGAAAGTTCACCTGTGACTGGAATACTCAGGGGCCCATACGTCGAGATAGTCGAGTACCAGCGGAGATCACGACACAGTGGGTGCAAATCACTGGTCACTGTCAATCAATCCGAACCCGACTACATCCCCAAGGTCCCCTGGACCGTCCCTCTTGTATTCCATACCCGCATCTGGTACACTAACCTCTCATGACTCCCAGTCACATGGCTCACAACTTTGACAATATGCAATGCACAAACATCCTAAGTTGACACCAGTATCATCACCTAAGCCAATCATATGATGCTAAAGCATCTACAATCATCTCTCGGTGCCCATACACCGCAACCTCATCACTTTCTCAAACACTGTGCCCTTAAGGTGTCAACTAGAGTTTCTAACACACCAATTCAGACAACCTCAACAACAACATGTAGATATCTCATATATCATTTATATCATCATATCCAGCAACTAGCAATCAGAGCATCACACAACATATTAGTAATAACAACACATCAATCCATCAACCAGACATATCATAACAACCTTAATCATTGTTCGTCTAACCTAGGGTTTTTCCCTAATGCCGGTAAGCCTACAACAACTAAACCCTAACCAGCGTTCCAAAACCATTTTCATGAAGGTTTAGCCATTGTCGACTATTCGGTTACTAGTAGGGTCTGGGGCACCCTACACATACAGAAAAAAAACACACAGTATTATGCTTGCCTCCCCGACGAGGTTAGATACTTTCTCCCCACCATACAGACGTGTGTGCTTTCCCATAAAAGCTTTGGATGCATCCTCTCTATTGGCATAAACCCTGATATGCTTTCCAACAATGTCCATAAATCAACACAGCCGCTGTGTCAAGCAAAATTCGGACTAGCAAGTGAGTTCAAGGTCTAAGGGAAAGGACACTAAAACTGCTACTGCTCGAGCTCCATACCCCACGTTTCAGACCTTTAATTACAAAGCTGAACGGTGAAAATGAAGACATACATGTCCTAAACATACTGACAAAATCTCATCCCAATCCAACGGTGATCAAATCTCTGATGGCAGTTTTATGGTGACAGGTTTGGTGGTATACGGGATGGGTTTCTCACCCTCTAGGTTCACGGTGCGAGCTGAATATCTCACACTATGGATCTTTTCTTGAAAATCCGAACTGTGAAGATGAAAAACCACACGTTTAGGACCTTCTCACCAAATTTTAGCACAATCCAACGGTTGATGAAGTTTTGGAGATGATTCCATAGTGATCACTCCAACCAGGCTTTCCAATACTCAACAATGGTTGCCTTGTACTTTGAGAGTTTTCTTCTCCAACTATTCCTTCTCTGCTGCGTGAAAGTAAGAAGAAGATGAAGTCTGATCACTCTTGTTTCACTTAGTTAATGCCTTGGTTTGGTTTAGATGACTTAAGTGGCTTTTTGGTAACATAATAGAATACATGTGTCAATAGGAGGTTATCTAGGTGGGTTAGCAAGCTAGGTGTCATGGTTTTAGGTGTTTAGGCTTAACTTAGTGGAATTCTAGGTGTCAAGTTAGTGGGACATAGGATGAGTTAGTGGAGTGTGAAGTGTTATGCTAGGTGTTGCCACATGTGACACCTCGTATTGCCCCGTCGGTACGTCTGGGTGGTTTCTATCGCATTTTGAACTCATTCCAAAGCCAAATCTTCCAAAATTTGAATCATAGTCTCATTTTCATATAATGGACATAATTAAGCCCTTAAACATGCTTAATTTATGTCCCATACCTTATTCAAGAAAATGGGGTGTTACAAGTTGCACCTATAAATACTGTTTCATTAGATATTTTGAAGAGAGAGCTTTGAGAAGATAGAAAACGCAACTAGGGTTCAAATTTCTTCATTTCGAGAGCATCAAAGGGATTTGAAGTGGAAGCCATCATTCTTCAAGGAGAATCAAGCAGCCAAGGACAACAATCATAGTGTCTTCCTTCTTTTCTCTTTATTCTCTCTTATTTTAGGTCATAGACATGAATATCATTGTTGGATTTTCGTGTTCCATGGCTAGCTAAGCTATTTTTAGGGATTCCGTTGGATCCTTCTATGTAAATTGGTGATTTTGTAACCTTTTGAGTTAATCATGATGATTAGTTTTGTTCATCCATGTTTCTCTTAATGCTCTTGAATGTTTGGCCAACATTTAATGTGTTTTGATTAGAGCTGGCAAAATGGGCTAACCCGCCCCGACCCGCCCCGACCCGCTTCAACCCGCAAAAATGTGGGGCGGGGTGGGTTGGCCCGTTTTGAAAAATGGGTTGAAAAAATCAACCCACCCCGTTTTAGGGTGGGTTAGCGGGTTGGCGGGTTGACCCGCATAAAGGATAAAATGAGAAAAAGTGAACAGATTGACGGGTCAACCCACCTAACCCACCTAAAAAATAAAAAAAAAATTGTATAAAAGAAATACTATAAAAGGAAACACAAAAATAGTGAGACAACAATGTTTAAGCTAGCATTTAAAAAGCAAAAAAGCTAGAAGAGAAAGGAATGTCACCTTCATACTGTTTAAGCTTTCACTTGTGGCTCTATGTTTCTCCACAGTCAATAGTG
This sequence comes from Ormosia semicastrata, assembly GCA_029884595.1. Lineage (NCBI taxonomy): Eukaryota > Viridiplantae > Streptophyta > Magnoliopsida > Fabales > Fabaceae > Ormosia > Ormosia semicastrata. The sequence goes on along the minus strand of JAQQTO010000015.1, from coordinate 301,773 downwards.
AGATGCAACTCATGCAAAGATGTCAATTCCTGTTTAGAAATTCAAATAATATTAATAAATAAACCATAAAAAATAGTCCTATCCTTTATAACATATGAGTTAATAAAGTTATAACTAGCAAGCACAAAGTCCTATCCTTGCATAATAGCTCAAAAGTCCATAACCAATAAACCATATTTCATAACACAAATACTCAAATCCAATATTTTATAACACAAATACTAAGTCTAATCCATATCCATAACCATAACATAACTCAATAGTTCCGATTTTCATAATAGTGTTCAAACTCCATCAAACCATAAACATAAATTGATAATCATCAAACACAAATTAAAGTTCAAAGACTAAGGTTACATAAACAACTAAATCAATAATCTTCTAGATAAAGAACATTTGAATTTGATGCTCCCTTGGATAAAGATGACTCCACTCTTGAGATTGTAGCATTGGCATCATCATCAACATCCTCATCTACAAATCACAATAAATAAATAAATAAATAATTGACAAATGATATTATGATAATGATTCTAAATAAAATAACAATTGCAATGTTATACATTCAAATTAAAGAAATTACCATCATTAACAAAACCATGCAACCAACTACGAGTACAAATCAAAGCTTGGACATTTTGTGGCAAGAGACTGCTTCTATACTTGTTTAAAACACGTGCACCAATACTAAATGCAGATTCGGACGCCACAGTTGTAATAGGAATACTCAACATGTCACGAGCCATTATGGATAGATTTGGGAAGCGGTGGTTCGCAGTGTCCCTCCACCATTGTAACACATCTAAATCTTCATAAATATCAAAATCTAAAGTTGGTTCATCCAAATAAAGCTCAAGTTGTGACCTTCCAATTCTAGAAGCAAGTTGATCCTTGTGCATTTTCAATTCCTATCATATTTGACAAGTGAAATACATGAAAAGAAAACTAAGATTTGTTAAAAAAAAGTGCATAATAGAAAGAAAGTAATTTATCAATTTAAAATATACATATACTTACACCAAACATCCTTTTATTTATTTCCTTGAGTTCCTTCGGCAAACATGAAGATTGATTAGGGACAACACTCGTGACATTGGAAGTGGAGGCATTGTTAATCGAATTTGAATACTTTTCAAAGAGTATGAATAATTTTCTCCTCACATGTTCTAACTTTCGTTCACAAGTAAATTCATCAATTTTTGAGTAACAATAACTCAATGAAGAAAACTTAATCCGTGGGTCAAGAACCGCTCCTAGTGCAAGCACTATACTATACTCATCCCAATATTTCTCAAACTTCTTCATCATCTTTTCCCCCATGCTCCTTATAACATCATCTTCACTACTTAGACTTTCTTGAAGAATACATTGGATTTTCCAAACTTGCAAAAAATACAAGTTGGAAGTAGGGTAGGATGTGCCAGAAATCAAATTGGTAGTATCATAAAATGGTAACAAAAATTCACAAATTTGTTCTCCTCTTTTCCACTCATCAACCGAAGGGCAATATTTATAATTTGCATCTTTTGTTTGGAAATTGCCAAATGCCCGTTTATATTTGAGAGCACTTTCAAGCATGATATAGGTTGAATTCCATCTAGTAGGAACATCTAGACGCAATCCCTTCCCTGTGCCAATAGACTCAAGACCAAGTTGTGCAACACATTCTTGAAATTTTCTCATTCTACCCTCCGATCCCTTCACATATTTCACACTCTCTCTAATTTTGTGCAAGGCATCACTAGCCACTTTCAATCCCTCTTGAACAATGAGGTTTAAAATGTGGGCAGAACAACGAACATGAAAAAATTCCCCATCACATAACAACCAATCACTCATAGCAAGGTTATTTTTCAAAATGTCTTGCATGTTGTCATTAGCGGATGAATTATTTAAAGATGACGTCCCATATAATCTACCCCCAACCTTATACTTCTTTTTACAAGCATTGCATTCTGCCCTTTCTACTCCATCATCACCCACTCCTATCTTTGTGAAAAACTTCCAACAATCAGACGTTGTTGCTTTACCCTTTTTCTTTGGAGGTTCGAAATGGGACTCATAAATAGTAAGATCCACTTCTTCAAGATCAAGAGGGTCGTTATTGACAGAGTCCATTTTTCAGTTTCAGACAAACAGTCAAATAAAATCACTGCAAAATTTGCAACAAAAAAATGTGCACAATGATTATCAATTCATCCATAAGAATTCAGGCAGCACACAACACAATCCAAATATTTAAAAAATTTAATTATTTTCAAACACCCTCTTCAGTCTTCATAGATACATCAAAGAATCAAAGATGCTAAACAATATATGAGGCCAGCAATGAACCAAATATAAACAATAATCATAAATGGTGTGCCAAAGTTGTTTGCAATGTCACATCTTAGCTTTATCAATAGTATTAGTGGATATACCCACAGAAACAACAAAGAAAAAGAAACAAGTGTTTTAGTTGGTCTCTGTCCCTCGGATCCAAATTAGCAAACACTTAGCAGCCATTTCATATTTCTGAGTTCTGAGTTCTGACCAACAAATATCAAATTCAAATATGCATCATACATACCAAAAACAATAAACAATAAACAAAATTAATACATAACTATATTAATTTCACAATTATTTCATAGTTATATAAACAGATCAGTCATTAGAGTTTGCTTTATTTATAATTTATTATTTTAGATTTAGACGGAATTACTTATTTGCAGTTTATTACTTATACAATTAATAGCCACACCACACATACCCCTACCAGCGAGCAGCGACGGAGAAGGAATAGAGCGACGGAGAGAGAGAGAGTGATGGAGAGAGAATGCGCTGGAACGAAACAGAGCAGGGAGCAGCGACCAACAACAGACAACGAGATGGAGAGAAACGGAAGTCACGGACTCACGGTCTCACTATCACGAGCAGATGAGAACAGCGACGGAGAGAGAGAGATGGAACCGGACAGAAGAACAGAAGAACAGTGACAGAGAGAGAGAGCTGGAGTGGGACGGCCGCCGGCGCACACGAAGTAGCTAACGGACTCGGCGCACGCAGAGAGAGGGGACGGTGGTGGATCTCAGATCTGCAAGGAAAAAGAAATCTTCTGAGTAGAGTGAGCAGGAAGGATGGGGTTTGGGGAAAATGAAAAAGAGTTTAAAAAAATCAAGATGGGTCACGGGAAGGAATAGCTGCTGACTGCTGAGCTGAATAGTGAATAGTGGAATTTAGAAAGAAAAAAAAGAGTAACCCAACGGGTTAACCCGCACCCGACCCGCTTAACCCGCGGGTTTTGCGGGGCGGGTTTTGCGGGTTGAAAATGAAAAATGGGTTCAAATATTAAACCCACCCCGCTTAAAAAACGCGGGTTAACGGGCCAACCCAACGGGTTGGACCCGTTTTTCCAGCTCTAGTTTTGATTAAATCTATTGAACTAGACATAGGGATTTAGGTTTTAAATTATTGATATGGTTGATGCATGTTTAATTTCAATCTAATGAAAGGGTGAGTTAATTAGCTATTGGGATCGAAATATATCTCTTGGTCATGCAATGCATTTGTCTAAGAATCAATCTTAATGAGTGGAGTTTGCTCTAGTTCTCATGAGCACATAGTGAACTTGGTAAATGACATATGATTAATTGACCTAGACATAGGCTTTTAGCTAATGTAGTTTCTTATGCTAACAAAACCATTTACGCATGTTATATGTATTTTATCCACACATCAAATTCCCCCACACTTGAATTTTGCTTGTCCTCAAGCAAAGAATATGAATAAAAAAAAATTAAACTCAACATCAAGAAACATGAATTAAGGAAAATTTCATAATTTAAAAATTCAATCAAGCAAGATAGTTTAGCACTTAATACAATTAGAGGCTTGAGTCTAGCTTGCACCTTTTCTCTTTACCAACCATTTGAGATTACTCATCTTTCCATCACTTAAGTGTTTAAGGACAAAGAGATAACTCAAATTTCTCTTGAAAAATGTATTACCATAGGCTTAGTTATCAATCTAATCTCTACTTCCAAGTTCATATACATAACAAGAATAAAAAAGACTTCCTCTGGTTGTAACAGGACCAAGGGTATAATGAAAAGTAGGAAAAAGATAAAAAAAAAGGTAAAGAATGTTCATGGATAAATCGATACAAAACAAAATCAGGTTGAAAAGACGAACAATAAAATATAATGCACAAGAGTATAACCAATTCTCACTTTCAATCAAATATTTTCATTATTCTTCACCATAATCTTTTTTTATTCTTCTTCCTTTTTCATCGTTTTTTCATTTTCATTTTTTTCATTTTTAAGCAATAAACCCCTTGAAGACAGAAACAATCTTTTATGACATCTCTTTTAATACATCAGATGCTCCAAAGAATCTAACCTGATTATTCAATTTGATATTCAAAGAAATCTATTTCAGGCTCAAATGGGGTAATTAAAGGATTATTTTATCAATGCAACTCTAGAAGTCAAGAAAAAATTAAGCCTAATTGCCTTAATCATGTTCAAGTATGTATGTGAATCAATAAAGTATCAACAAGATATCAAAACAAGTTCTAGCGCACATTAATCAAGCGAAATCTCACTCTAGAAGGAAAAAATAGAATTTTGTTTATGAAAAATCTAATCATTAAAGTTCAAAACTCAATTTCTGACTAAGTTAATAAAGAAATCAAATGCAAGCAAACATGTCTAATTTTTAAATAAGATGCTAAATGTTTTAATACTCAATTGAAAAAAAAAAATTGCCTTGCACAAAATCAGCTCATAAGCAGTAGATTCCTTTCTTAAACATATTTCTATCAGCTCAGAAATAATCAAGAAATTAATACACAATTCCCACTTGATTACCAACAATACTCAAGTGTTCATTGATTTCACAAAAATTTACACCAAATTAAGATTACTCCCCCCACACTTAAAATAAACATTGTCTTCAATGTTTAAATAGGAAAAATAAAAGAACAAAGGACAATGAAACTTCCCTAAAAATGAAAACACAAGATCATGAAGGTGATGGGAGAAGGGGACCCGGAGGTAGGCGTATAGCCATAAGCAAATAGTTGGTCAAATTGAGCAGTCTCATAATCCCAAAAACTGCTTAAGAAAAAAAGAAGTAAAAACTGAAAAACAAAATGCAAGAATAGAAAATCTTTTTTATGGCCAACAACTATATGCATCCCCTACAAAGGCTCAGAATTTAAGGAGACATTTAAGCCGACTCAACATGACCTTCAAAAAAAAAATAAAAAAAATGTTAGTCAATAAGAAAACAGGATAACAACAAAGTTTTTTTTTCTTTTGAAATTAGGGGGACACGGCCGTGTGACTTGCCAAAATTTATACAGAAGTATTTTGGAGGTTAGACACGGTTGTATCTAACTCTTTAATCGCTTCTGGAAAGGGAAAAACAAAGTAAACAGGGAAAAAATTAAATGTAACGACTATGAATGCTAAAGAAACCTAAAATAAATAACTGAGAAAAGACAGAAACACAGGTTGCCTCCTGTGAAGCGCTTGTTTAACGTCAATAGCTCGACGTTGCCTTTTGTTCAGAAAAATCAAGGTGGCTTAAAGCGCCAAAAATAGGATGACCTATTTCCTTTTTCAGAATTGTTCCTCCATCCTCGATTAATAGCCTTAGAAGTACTCCCAAAGATGTTTTGAACTTGACCTAAGCTTGGTTGTCTTGAATTCATCTTGGTATGAGAAATTTCACCAAACCATAGTGGTTTCAATTTATTAACAGATGAAGGATCCAATTTTAATTTATCAGAAGATGATAGACAAGTTCGCAATAAATCATGACTAATAAGAGGACCTTTCTCTGATTCAACAATCTTCTTGGAAGTAGGAGGATCAGCATTGCTTGATGATATAGAGCTTTTACCAACTGAATCCCTGTAAGATTTTTCTTGAACACAAGTAACGGGGGCATCAAGATCTAATGTTGGGGTAGATTTATCAAAGGCCTTGATCGTCACTTGATCTTCATCCACCTTCAAAATGAGCTCGCCTCTCGGCACATCAATCAGTGCTTCTGAAGTAGCTAAGAACGATCTTCCAAATATAAGTGGAATATCAGCATCGTCGTCCACATCCACAATGAAGAAATCCATAGGAAAAATGAACTTATCCACCTTTACAAGCACATCTTCGACCACACCCCAAGGAATTAGATATGATCTATTAGCAAGCTGCAACATAGTGAAGGTAGGCTTTGGATCTCCCAAACCTAATTTTTCATAAATAGACAATGGCATCAAGTTGACACTAGACCTCAAATCACAAAGTGTTTTTCCTAAAAATTGTGAACCAAACTCACAAGGAATGGTTAAACTACTGGGGTCTTTGAGCTTCAATGGTAACTCCTTTCGTAAAATAGCACTGCACTTTTCATTAAGTGCCATAGTGACTCCGTCCTCCAACTTCCTCTTCTTTGAGAGCAATTCCTTCATGTAGTTAACGTAAGAGGGCATCTGTTCCAATGCTTCAGCAAATGAAATGTTTTATTTGAAGCTTTTTGAAGACATCAAGGAACTTAGAGAATTGTCTCTCTTGATTATCCTTCTTCACTCTCTATTGTTTCTCCTCCTTTTCATGGGTTTCCTTATCGTTAAACTTTTCTTCCCTTATGGAGCCTTCAAGTTGCTCACCACTTCTCACTGAGATTGCTAGAACGTGCTCCCTTGGGTTAGCTTCCGGTTGACTTGGTATTCTCCCTTGAGCCATGTTGAACAAACTTGCTTATTGGGCTATTTGAGTTTCAAGCATCTTAGAATGAGTGATCATTTGATCTAAACGAGTATTGATTTGCTTGATGGACTCGCCATATTGTTGAACTTGTGCTTGAATGACTTGATTTTGCTCATTTTGGGTAACAATAAAATTCTCCATGAGGGCTTCTAAATTAGACTTCGCACCTTGAGAAGATTGTTGAGGTTGTTGGAATCTAAGTGGAGGTCTATTGTTGGATGGAACCTCTATATCTTGTTAGTTACCATATAAGAAATTAGGGTGGTTTCTCCATCCGGGGTTATATGTGTTGGAGAAGGGATTACCTAGAGCCTTGAAATTGCCATTTTGCACATAACTCACTTGCTCTAAACAAAGGTCTTGAGAATATGTCTCCCCTACATTGTATTCCGAAGTCAAATGCCCTCCTCCACATATTTCACGAGTTATGTTAGGAGTAGCGACAACATTGACATTCAGCTTCTCAAGTGACTTGGTCAAGGCATTAAACTTGGCATTCAACATGGTAATGACGTCAAGCTCTATCATTTCGACATGCTTCTTTGAAGTTGGTCTCTCACTTGGCCACAGATAAATATTCCAAGCGAACTCATTAATCAAAGTCCTTGCCTCCGTTGGAGTCTTGGCCATCAAAGCACCGCCAGTTGTGGCATCAAGAGCTGCCTTTGTAGAGAAAGTCAACCCAGCATAGAATGTTTGTATAATAACAAAATCCTGTAGGCCGTGATGTGGACACTGACGAATGAGATCTTTGTACCTCTCCCAAGCTTCATAAAGTGATTCATCTTCTTTTTGGGAGAAGGTAGTAATGTCTTGACGAAGCTTGATTGTCTTTTCAATCGGATAGTACTTGTCCAAGAAAGCTTGCTTCATCAAGTTCCAGGTGGTAAGTGAATTTGGGGATTCTGAATGAATCCACTTCTTTGCTTTCCCCCTAAGAGAAAAGGGAAAAAGTCTGATCCGTATAGCATTGGTTGAAACCTCATTAATCTTTATGGTGTCACATAACTCCAAGAACTCATCCAAATGCTGATTTAGGTCTTCAGACGTTGGCCTGCTGAATTACAATTATTGGACTATCTAGATTAGTGATGTCTTTATCTCAAAATCGTTGGCCTCCACCTGTGGCTGTACAATGGAAGACTGACGAGCGTTATCATTGGGAGTTCCATAATCCCTCAGCCTTCGCTCTTGATTGATGACTTGGTTATTGTTGCTCACCATGTGGTCTTCCTCAATTCTCTGTGTTCTTCTTTCTCTTCTAATATTTCTAAGTGTCCTCTCGATCTCAAGATCAACAAATATAGTAAGATCTTCTTGACTCCTCATTCTATGCATAAAAAAGAAACAACACTTAAAAATTCAAAGAGAAATAAAGTGAAAATAAAGAGTGTTTAAATCAACCAAATTACCGCTCGTGTTAATATTAACACAATCCCCGGCAATGGTGCCAAAAACTTATTGTTAATTTTTCACAAATGTACGGATCATACAAGTAGTAAATAAAGATCGTTCCCACGAGGATCGATTAATTACTAACGATTATGGCGATTTTGATTATTTAAGCGAACAAAATCAATAGTGAAAGCTAAATTAAAATCAAAACAAAACTCAAAGCAATTAAATAAGCAATTTAATCAAGAAAAGTTAAGATTCAATCAAGGTTTAAAATCCTAGGACTAGGAATTCATTACACTACCCACTATGATAAATTGTAATCCTAACTTTGCTAATGTTCAATTATGTTCTTGAAGGCGATTTGTCCTAAATTATTTAAAACCCAATTTCTTAGCACTAAAAATATGCTAAAACTTCATCAATATCATTCTCATGGCAATTAATCCAAGTTCCAACCCATTAAGATTCATGACAATCATTTACCCCTCGAAGGATTTAAGTCTATGTCTAGGTCTCAATTCCTAAGTTCAATTCTTAGATTATCAAGCAATTAGATTTCATCTTTTAATCCTTCACCTAAAGCCTAAGATTATGTAAATATGAAGCGCAACATATCATAAATATTAAGCACACTAAGAATGAATCAAGAACAATAATTCTCATTAACAAAGAATCAAATTAACAATTCAACATAGAGAAATAGAGAGTTTCATCCTAATCCTAGAAAAAGTGGTTTAGCGGCTCATGGAAATTGTAGCACAAATAAGAACAAAGGTAAAAGAAACAACTATGATTCTAAAACAAAAAAAGAGAAGATGAAGAAGATGAAGATGGGGGAAAAGACTTCAATGGTTGATCTTCAATGACTTTTGCTTTTGCCTTCCAAGCCCTAGCCTTCAATCCTTGTGCCTCTTAAAATCTCCTGTAGCCTCTATATGTTTTAGGTTTGAGGGTTTTCTTCTATTTATAATAATTGGGGTGAAAACTGTCTCTTTTATGCTCCAGAATAACTTACACGGCCATGTGACTTAGTCAGAAGTGTTCCTCAAGTTACACAGTGTCGTGTGAGCTTAACAAAAGCATTTTCTAAGTTACATAGGACCGTGTGTAACTCCTTAATCACTTGAAACATCACTTTTTGGAGAACTGATCTTCATAAAAGTTGTTGCTCTTTTTCTTAACTTTCCAATGCTACTAGAATCATCTCGTTTCGACTTCTGGAACTCAAGTTATGCTTATTTTATCGCTCAAAGGTAAAAAACTCCGTGAATCTTGGCCATATAAATTCCGAGCTCAACTCCATTGTAATGAATCCATCCAAAGCTTCATAGAGCTATGTCAAACCACTTCTTTTGGACCTAAAACATAGAGAAAGGCCAATCATGAGATACCAAGGATAATTAGATTAAATGTGATATAAATTCCAACATAAATAAATGAAAGCACACCTAAATTCACCTCAAATCAAGTACACGATGTGTGTATTTTATCTACACATCACATGTTACTTGCAAAGGTTGCATATTGCCAAGTGAAGTAGTTGGTGAAGAAGAATTCCCTATTCTCTAATCATTGTCTTTTATTCTCAATTTAATACTTTTTAGTCTTGAGAACCATAATCAATTCACACGTCTTTTCCCTTATTGAATGTGCTTGAATAGAGGTAATTAAGCTATTGGTTAATATTTGGCATTGAATTTAGCCATTGTCCTCATGGGAACGAACTTTACTTTTCATTTTATTACTTGTGCGATCCGTGCACTTGTAGTAAGAAAAAAGGCGAACATCCAACTAACGACGTTGTTCATCGATCCGGAGCATTTGTTGGGCTACCAGTTCCTGGAGACGGTTTCTGGTCATATCGGAACTGGTGGTGCCTCAGCTAGAAGCGCACTCAGCAGCATCGTCGTTCACGGGGTCTAGGCGTGTTCGCACTGGGGCCCTAGATCCTTGAACGACATTATTAGCTATTTCTCCAATGCGACCAAGCCTGTCCATGACAGATACTCTGTGCGACGGATGTGGACTTTCATCCGAAAATGAAGTCTCATGTCCACCGCGCAGATGTTTCAGGATGTATGCTTAGTTTCTTATAGAAGAAGCTTCAGCTGCAGGTGGTGGAACTGGATGAGGAGGGAGTTGCGCCACTGGCTCCTGTCTTTGGTCTGCAGGGGGTTGTTCAATGTTGACGTGTGTTCACCATGATTGTGTGGGATTAGAAGTTTATCAGCTTCTCACAGACAGCGCCAGTGTTCTGAAGTGAATTCAGAGGGTACCTGAGATAGGCACTTTGCAGTGATTTCCTTCTTGAGCATCAGCGATTGAGCGTGTTGAGACAGGGGATGTGTACCTGCAAAAGGACTCTAACACTCAAGTCAGGCTGTGCACAAGTAGGGAATTGTTTTGTAAGTGATTTACTAATACCTGTTTAATGTTACTTAACTTGGTATTTATAGAGTGTGCATGGAATTGTAATGCAATCTGTGTTGAATGTAGATATTTAGGATCAATATCTTAGTAGAGATTACCCTCCCACTATTACTGGAGTGAATCCCTGTAAATTAGGAACTTTGATATGAAGCTATTTAGCAGTTTGAGATAGTTATGAGTCTTATAATATCGTAAGTTAATGATTGACAGTTACGGATATTTAGGGATATATCCTCTGCACAAATCTAGCAATCTTGATATTATGGCCCAATGTCGCTCGACATGCATGGCTCCGGGGTCCAGACTACCATTAAGACCTCAGTTACGTGGTCTAGGGAGGAGTCCAGTTATACGCATATGCCGAGTTGATCTGTTAGGAGAGATCCTAGATCACGGTCCAAAACAATTATGATGATTGGTTTTGATATTATTTTAAATTTTGGGGGATTTGATGAGGTTCTGAAGTAATTTTGAAAGGAAGAGTATTAAGAATATATTTTTTTATCATATTTTTTAACATATATTTTTTTATTATGTTATATTATATACTAAAATAATACTCATATTTAATTACACATAATTTAAATACTATTTTAATATATATCATGACTCGATAAAAAAATTATTATAACATTCCTCTTTTGAAAGAGGTAGAGTGGTTTTTCTGAGGGCCGTCAGAGCTGAGTAGATTTGGAAGTGATTTGATGAGTGATATTGTAACCTGCTATACATTTTATTACTACACCTCAGCCGTTAATTAATTTTTGAGCCGATTCTGCGGCTGTTACTCTGGGTGCACAATGAACAGGGTGCATCATAAACAGAGCCTTAAACATATACTACCTCTATAAATAAAATAATGCATATTGATATAAAATTTATTGTTAAATAAATTAACTATTAATAAATATTTAACACATCATTTAAAAAAAATATCATAATAACTCCATTCCGCCAAAGTAATTGCTAACAATTGCTCGAAGGAACCAACTCTTGACCTTTTATGGAAGCATAGTACATGAACTTTCATTTTTTTTTTCTAGTTTATAATCTTTTCTTAGAGATGACTAGACATACATAAAGTATCTAATCGGGACAATTACGTTGGGCTTGGAAATTGGGTAGTGGAAGCCCAAATTGATTAAAAGAGATACAACTTTTTTTAAGTGAAGTTGCATTTAAAGTAGGTAAATAAAAATATTTATAATTAAATTTTATTAGGTTAAAATTTTGATATACTTTAAATTAAATTAAGGGTTAATATGTTCTTACTTGTTCATTTTAAAGAAATTTTTTTTTACAAAAGGAGATTGATTAATTTTATACTAGTGTAAATCAAAATTACTCGTACACTATTAGATAATTTTCTTACAAAATTCATAATTAGATTGAAAGTTACATTCATGTAGATCATATTTATATAATTTTATATTAATCCAAACTTGTTTAAGTACTTCATTAATATACGTCAAGATTAACGTAATATACTTTTTGAAATACAAGAAAATAAGAATCACTTGATTATATTCTTATTTATGTTTAATTTTTTCAAGATTTAACACAAATGATTAAAGTGTTGGATAGTTTAATTTAACAGTTAGATCAATAAAAATTATATTTTAAAAAAGTTATTAAGTGATATAAGTATATCAAGTCTTATACCAAGTGTAAATTAATCTCTCTCTTGACAAAAAAAATTATGATAATAAAAAAGAGAGATTTATAAAGTGCTTGAGCAAGAAATTTTCCTTATTTAATGTCATTGAATTTATACCACTCTAATTATAATATTAAAAATGAAATTGAAATAAAAAATTTAAAATATAATTAAAGAGAGAAACATTAATAACCTACATACTTGAGGCAGTATACATTCCATGATACAAAACAATAAAATTATCTTATTCTTAAACCATCTAAAAATTTCTCATTTAAAAATATTTCTCATAGTTAGTTTGATGAGGATAATAGGAGTGAAAAATTACTGAATTAGTTTTATTAGTAAAACTATATTAAAAAATGATCCATGAAGTTTTCAATCTATTTTTACCCCATACCAATCTGAGTAAGTTATTAGTTATGAAGCACAGATACGGATACTTTATTACACGGACACATTACACGGATACGGGAACACATTAAATTCAAAAATTCTAGACACGTACATGACAGATATATATATATATATATATATATATATATATATATATATATATATATATATATATATATATATATATATATCAAAGTAAATTAAAGAACTTAGTTTATGTATATATATAATTATAAAATTTAAGAAAAAAGATTCATAATTCATTAATATCATTTCTATAAGCTTGAAGATTTACAATATCTTAATATATATCATATGTGCCAATACTTGCTACCTAGTAAGTTCCTCTCAAAAAATATGGAGCATAATTTCTATTGATATTTTTAAAAAAAATATCCTAAACCAACTTCTCATAATAGAATTAACCATGTACAAGTACATGTGTATTCAAAAAAATTAATTAGAGGGAATAATGGTATGAGACAAGTTTCGGTGACGATGAAGTGGATGACTTGGTACGACCAGAGGTAAAAGGAGCAGATGAAAAATAGTGGTGTGTCAAAAGATAAAATTTAAAAGCCTAATATTGACGTGTGAAAAGATACAATTTAAAATACTAGTCTGAGAAAATAGTGACTTAGGATGTCAGTCATGTGATTGGGTTTAAGTGGGTTACAAGCTTACTAATTAGACGTTAGTCATGAAAACTAATTTTTTTAAAAGATAAGTCGTGTTCAAGTCGTGTCTTAGACGTGTTCAAGTGTGTTCGAGACGTGTCCAAGCGCATTCGAGGCATGTCTAAGTTGAAAAAAATAATATTTTTAATCACATATTCGGATATATAGGACGCGTGTGTCATACGCGTGTCTCCATGTATCGGACACAGACACGTGACTAACACGCGGATACACCTCAAGAACGCTACGTCCATGCTTCATAGCTTATTAGAAATGAGTTAAATATTTAAATAATTTATTAAAAAGTCCTATGGTTAAAATTTCAGTGTTATTATTACACTAAAAAAAATGGTCGTGAAAATTTGTTTGAAAATTGTAAAAAAGTAAAATTTCTATAAATATGCTATACTTACGTTTTGTAAAGACTCCTCACCATCTTAAGGAAAACATGCCAAATTTACCACGTTTATGATTGACATTAGATTTCATGCCCAGTGATAGGGAGGGTATTGACTGACATTGGATTTCAACACCAAGGGTTCCTTTTGGCATATTGAAGCTGTGGGCAGCTGGAGCTATGGTAAAAACCTGATATAGATTTCGCAGCTTCATTTCATTTTTGTACTTACCAAAGACTCTAATTAGGACATAAACGAAATAACAAATGAGTTTTTTTTTTCTTTTTCAAATTGAATATGACTAGCTATTCATATTAAAAGACAATAGTATCTCTATCAAATATTCAGAAATATATGATTTAGACATAAGGGCATAATATCAATTGTGAGTCATTCCCTAAACTTTTCAAATTTTTAAAATTAATAAAATGTTTGTTGGGATCTTATATATAGCATTGAAAAGGTATAGTTATTGCATTGTGTAATTTATTGTTCATTAAACAAGGCTGGAGGTACATATATCCATACTATTGTTTGCATAATACATTTTAACTACTGAAATCTACATTTTTGTATTATTTCAATTTTCAAAGAAGGAATTTATAAATTTATTTTATTTCTCAAGTATACTTTGGGTTGCAGACGAATATATACAGGAAAAATAGTTACATTCCACTTGAGGCAGCCATGTAGAAATAGAACAAATTAGGAAGCTGCTTTATAAAATCTTGCTTTTGGAAAGTATGTTGTCTCAATAAGGGATGATCAGGTATTCTTCTCTAAGACAGAAAGTGCCGGTGTCAAGTAGTTATTTGCTTTGTCGGGCAAGTGTGCAACCTAAGCAGACAAAAAACTAATCAGTTTCCATGAATGCAGACTAGATCCTAAGGAAGTGCTTTTTAAAAAAAAAAAAATTCCTTCACAAAATGCTATCAATCCTTGTTCCCATACCAGCTCATAAAGCTCCCTCCCTTCCTCCGCAACATACTCGTAACATACCTAGTCAAGGTAGAAAAAGGTTTAGTTTCTTTTGGCTTCAAGTCCAGTCTTATAAACAAGCAAGGTTTACTCACATCAAAGCTTTTGTTTCTTGCAGTTGTATCATGTAGTGCCTTCACACATATATCAGCCACATCAGCACAGCTGATGCCCTAAAAATCATGTATAACATTTGGCATTAGTCAGATCGATTATTCCTATAGTGAAAAATGGTTAATGGGCATGTGAAATACTAAAGTAAAATAAATAAAGAAAATGGGGGAAAAAAACTCAAAAAGAAACGTGTATCTGATAGCAACTGTTTGGGGAAAAGGCTTCCACAATGATAGTAAAGAATAGAATATACTAACCTGGGATATTCTGTTTCCTTGATCAAATATTAGAGCACGCTGCCCACCAGGTTCTTCCTGTCAGAAAAACTGCAAGTTAGTTGACAGAAGAAGAACACTAAATTATATTTCCCCAGAATGAAGAGAGCGAATTTCCTTCAATATTACATTCAGCTTTTTTGAGGTTCTAATAATTTTCTGTAATATTCTCCTTATTAGAAAAAATCATAATGGAATCTTGCAGTTTAAATATTTCTATAATAAACCTTCTATTCCTGAACTTCAATGCAACCTTCAATTTTGTTAAAAAATTTAATTTGGCATACAGAATGACCTTGGCATTAATTAGAAATCATACAAATCAATTAAAACATATAGCTGGCTGCCACAAAGTGACCCAGACAAAATGAGCCTACCACAGTGAATTCAGCAACCATTTAGTGGATAAAGCCTTTGGTTATGAATATTTAGCAAGCCAGGGTATCTCTGTCTTGTCTGTATTTAATAGCGTATTCCAATGAAGCAGCAGGACTCTTATGACTTTATAAGTTGCAGGGAATGCTGGCTAGGATTCTTTGAAGGGTGGTGATTAAGGCTTTCAGATGATGTTTACTAAGGTTTCAGTAGGGAGTAAATGAATTTTAAGGTAGGTGATCTGCAAGAAGTATTGTTCTGTTCATTGCTCGGGGTCAGATTCTTATAGAGAATCACGGGATACAGACAGTGTGAGAGGAGTTCACAATTTTGGGGAACTTGTCAGCAGAATAGCAACGTGATCAGGTCATGGAGGATGATATTCAATTTTTCTTGCATACACACAGCCCTAAGATACACACACGCACAATGGGTGAGAATGCAAGAATATCTCGATGGTATTAGTACTGCTTTAATACATTATTTAAACAGTGTTTGAGAGAATTGTCTGTATTAGATACAAACTACTAACACCTATTTATAATACTAATCTAGGTCTAGTGCTAATATACTCCCTCCGTCCCTTTTATTTGTTGTTTGAAATAGTTGCACAAGCATTAAGAAAGTCATCAAATAGCCTCGATTATAAGTAAAAAAAAAAACTATATTTGGTTGAATTACCTTTTATTGAAATACTTAAAATATTATTATCAGTCTATTAATCTTCTCTCTCACTTATTAATACCAAGGGTAAAATTAGAAAAAAAAAATTAATGCTTCATTGATTTTCTAAAATGACAGATAAAAAGGAACAAAGAAGCCTTTTCTAAAGCAACAAATACAAAGAAACGGAGGGAATAATAATAAGGCTACTAATGTCATAAAACTCCTAAACTAGAGTTCAAATATTCTAAGAACATAGGTAATAGAAAGACGAAACATATTTATTTAAAACATAAAAGCAATTATGATTTTAAACTAATTTATATCTTTTATAGAGCAAGAGAACACAAAAAATCTATATCTTTTACATAAAATCCAAATGATCTACAAATAGAAATCTCCACACATATACACACACACAAATACAAAGAGGCATTGAATTATATGAAGGATTGGTGGTACTCTGATAGAAATCGGATCAGAAAATGCAACAGAAACAGAGAATTTACTGATATTCAATAGGATATTAAGAGAAACAAATTGATAGTCCAGGCATTCGAGAGGCCTGGTTCTCTCCCAACTTCCTTACTGACTACTTTCCTACCTCCCCTCTTCTCTCTCTCATCCTTATATCAATAAGGATCTACAAGGATCCTAACCGAATTCCCTCTCCCTCCACTACACTGCCAAGCTGGCAGTTAGTTAGCAGTGGTTACAACATGTCCCATGCCCACTTGGGCCTCTGAGTTCCTACGGCCCACATCCCTTTTCCTCACGTATACTTTAGTAATAGGAGGCTTACTAACAATACTTCCTCCCAAAGCTTTCACCTTGTCCTCAAGGTGAAATTCAGGAAAGTGTTTCTGAATGGTTATCATGGATTCCCATGAACTCTCAAAGTTTGGAAGGTCTTGCCACTTGATGAGCACTTCTGGAATTCCTTCAGGGTTAGTTCTTTGGTTCAGGACTGCCAAAGGTTGAACCTGTAGTTCCCAATCTTCTGAAATGAAAAGTGGCATTGGTTGACTTAGTGTAGGTGCAAATGGACTTCTTTAGTAGGGAGACATGAAATATTGGGTGAATCCAACTTCCATCTCAATTTCAGTTTGTAAGCAACTGAACCAACTTTCTCTAAAATCTCAAATGGGCCATAGTATCTAGGGCTGAGTTTTTCGTTAACCCTCCTAGCTAGGGACTTCAAACGATAGGGCTGAATTTTAAGGTAAACAAAGTCTCCAAGTGGTAGCATACATCCCTTCTATGTTTATCGGCTGTACTTTCATCATGTTCTGAGCCTGCACCAGATTGTGCTTTAATTCATCCAACATCGATTTCGTTCCAACATCGATTATTGACTTCCTCAACAGTAGATGCATCTGCAGTTCCTCTAAACAAAGTAGGTGGGTCTCTGCCATAGAGGGCCTTGAAAGGAGAAACTTTAGTGGCACTGTTATAATTGGTATTATACCAATATTCTGCCCAATTCAACCATTTGGGCCACTTTTTTAGGCTTGGTGCCGGTGAGGCATCTTAGATAAGTCTCAAGCGGCGGTTCACTATTTCGATCTGGCCGTCGGTACTGGATGATAAGCCGAATCAACCTTAGTTTGGTCCCGATTGCTTGAAGAGTTCGGTCCAAAAATGACCGATAAAAACTCTATCTCTATCTGACACCACAGAAGTTGGAAATCCATGTAACCTTACAATTTCCTTGGTAAATACCTCAGCCACTTCCTTTGCAGTGTAGGGGTGACACAAGGCAATGAAGTGGGCGTATTTAGTGAGTCTATCAACTATCACCATGATGGTGTCAACCCCTTGAGCCTTTGGTAAACCCCCAATAAAGTCCATTGAAATTTCGGACCAGACCTGTGTTGGAATGGCAGTGGCTGCAGCAAGAACTTGCAGGGGCTAGGGCTTGGTATTTGTTTTTCTGGCAAGTATCACAGGCTGACACATGGTTTTGGACATCCTTTTTCATTCCTTCCCAGTACAACAATCCAGAAATCCTTTTGTAGGTTCTAAAGAATCCTGAGTGTCCTCCTGTTGAAGAATCGTGAAATTCTCTAAGGATGATAGGAATTTTCGAGGATGATCTAGGCAACACCAACCTTCCTTTGTAGAGTAATTTACCTCCTTGAGTCTGGTAGCATGGGTGGGAATCAGGTTTGCTTACTAGATCTGTAAAATGCCCCCGAGTTTTGCATCCGTGCAACTCTTCCACCAAATTCTCTAATTCAGTCAGCTGCATAGTAGATATGGCAGAGAACAACATCTGCCTTGATAAAGCATCAGCAACTCTATTTTCTTTCCCTGGTTTGTAGTGTACCTCGAAATCAAATCCTATCGCTTTGATGTCCACCGTTCTGCTCTTCTCCCATCAATCTTTGTTCATTTAGGAACTTCAAACTCCTTTGATCTGTTTTTATCACAAAATGCATTCCCATCAAGTAGTGTCGCCACTTGTGGACAAAGAAACACTATAGCCATTAACTCCTTCTCATACACCGATTTGCTCGAGCTCTATCTCGATGTTTGGTGATAAAAGCTATTGGTTTTTCTTCTTGCATCAAGATGACCCCAATCCATCCCTCTCCCGAAGCATCTGTCTCAACAGTGAAGGTTTTCTCAAAATCGAATGGCTAAAACGGGTAATGAGGTCATGGCATTCTTCAAGGCCTCAAAAGCTCCATGAGCCTCTTCTCCCAAGCAAAGCTCTCCTTCTTAAGTTGTTGAGTCAAGGGTCTGGCTATTTTGCCGTAATCCGACAAACTTCTGTAATAACTGTCAAACCCGAAATCCTCTCAAACTTTTCACATCCACCGGTGTTGGCCAATTAACCATGGCCTCTATTTTTCGAGGATCGACCTTTACTCCCGTTCTTTGAAATCGGGTGGCCTAAATCTTTATAACTTGTCTTTGTTTTGCACTTCTTCTTGTTGATAAATAACTTGTTCTCCCTTAGTAAATGAAGGACCATCCTCAAGTGCATAAGATGCGTCTGGCGATCTTTACTTGTAGATCGGTATGTCGTCAAAGAACACAAGTGCAAACTTTCTTAGGAAGGGTCTCAAAGACATGAGTGCTTGAAATGTCGAGGTGCATTGGACAAGCCAAAAGGCATTACAAGGAACTCATAGTGCCCTCATGAGTCCTAAAAGCTGTCTTTGGTATGTCTGTTTCCTTACTCTAATCAATAACCAGATTTCAAATCAATTTAGAAAATATCACATGCCCTCCTAGTTCATCCAAGAGCTCATCTATGGTGGAATGGAAACTTATCGGTATGGTTACCTTATTTAATGCTCTGTAATCCACGCAGAATCTCCACCCTCCATCTTTTTTTTTTTTGACCAATATCAAAAAATTTGGAATATGGTGATGCTTGGTCGTATAATTCCAATGATAACATCTCATCCACTATCTTTTCTATTTCATTTTTTTTGGTAATGAGGGTACTTATAGGGCCTAATATTTGGTATCTGAGCACCCTCCTTAAGGAGTAGACCATGAGGTTCTTGAAACAGACCTTCAAAATCATGCAACACAGTTTCTATTTCCGTGTCAATAGTGCTGCCTTCTGGCTGTATTGTTGTCATCAATCTGTACTCAATGTAGAATCCCTTTCCCTCATCTTGCAGGGCCTTGTATATAGTTTTTAACGATGCGGCAGATTTAGATAAAGCAGGTTCTCCCTTCAAGATTACCTCCTTTCCTGCCATCTCCATTTTCAGAGTTAAATCCTTAAAATTTGCCTTAATTTCTCCCAATCCTCCAAATCCAGACCCAAAGCCAACATCGCCCCACCTAATTCAAACAAAAGAAATCCCGATTAACTTGGATCTCCTGCAGTACGCTTTACACCCTTGCAAACCCCTTTACTTCGATCTTATGACCATCTCCCACCTCCACTAGGTATGTTGGTGTGTCTCACGTGTATGTCTAACTCCTCAACCACCCCTTGGCTATGAAGTTGTTAGAAGCCCCATAATCTATAAGCACAACCACCCTTTTCTCTCTATTTGCCCCAGCAATTTCAAAGACTTTTTGGACGTCATGCCCATCATGCTATAGGCTGACAAGTGCAATGCTTTCTCCTCTGCTTCGTTCTTCTCATCATATAGTACTTCCCCTTGAATTTCTTCTACTTCTTCCTCATTTTCAACCACCATCAAATGAAATTGCTTGAATTTACATATATGTTCAGGACTAAACTTTTCATCACACCTAAAACAGAGGCCCTTCTTCATTTTCTCCTGCAACTTCGGCGTTAGACAATAATAGCCTCCCTCCTCTCATTCTTGCTTAAATTATCATCGGGTTTAGTTTCTATTGTGGACTTGCTTGGTGTAATTGGCCTTGGAGAAGCTTTGTAGTTCTTGTAGAGCTTCTCCTTGCTCGGTATTGGTATTGGACCGCAGCCCCAATCCCATAGTAGTGGATTTTACAAGTGGACTCATTCTGGGCCGAGCCCCGACTCTAGCTTCCCCACTTGGGCCTACCTTGACAAGGTTGTGCTTGATCCATCAAGTCGGATAATGAATCAAACTGTAAAGTTTCAATTCTGCCCTTATCAAACCCATTCATCCATATTCCTTTCAATATTTCTTCGTCGATCTGTGGAGGGACCTGAAACCATCTCAAATTGCTCCCGAAACTCACTAACAGATCCAACTTGATGTATTCCAAAAGCATTTCATAAGGGTTTGAGCCATCGTCAAACCTCCGAATGACATTTGCTCTCGGAACGTTGACCAAGTTGCCTCCGAGGTCCTCGATTCCCACCACTGAAACCAGTTCAGTGCTCGACCTTCTAGCGCCACCATGACGGCTTGTAGCCTCTCCTTTCCCCCCATTCCATTCACGATAAAGTAACGTTCAACCCGATTGACCCAGCCGTAGGCGTCGTCGCCGTCAAACACCGGAATCTCCATCTTCCTCCACCGTTCGTCAGTTTCAACTCGAGTTCGTCGATTGTTTATGGAGGGACTTCCCCCAATCTCTCGGGTCGTCCTTCTGACTCGTCCCTCTTTCGCCTCTCACTGTTGCTGCGAGGAAAGTCACGGATCAATCGTAACAGCTCTTCTTGAACCTCTTCACTCTTCTTCATCCTCGTATCCTGGGTTTCCTTCCACCTCTCAAACCCCTTCTCCATGGCTTCTAGTCTCGCCTCCATTCTCGTGCTCACCATTCACAGCTCCCAAGATCGGGAGCTTTGATACCACTTGATAAAAATCGGATCAGAAAATGCAACAGAAACAGAGAATTTACTGATATTCAATAGGATATTAAGAGAAACAAATTGATAGTCCAGGCATTCGAGAGGCCTGGTTCTCTCCCAAATTCCTTACTGACTACTTTCCTACCTCCCCTCTTCTCTCTCTCATCCTTATATCAATAAGGATCTACAAGGATCCTAACCGAATTCCCTCTCCCTCCACTACACTGCCAAGCTGGCAGTTAGTTAGCAGTGGTTACAACATGTCCCATGCCCACTTGGGCCTCTGAGTTCCTACGGCCCACATCCCTTTTCCTCACGTATACTTTAGTAATAGGAGGCTTACTAACATACTCAAATGAGTAAAGTGAATTTGAAGGCTTGCTTTCTTAGTTCTTACATTTAAGTCACACAAATTGCTGACAAACAGTGGCGAGCAATTCAAAATATACAGTGAGGATAATGATCTAAGCTCCATAATCTATAGCAGAATATTAGTGAGGTTGGTGGGGCCATTTGCCTCCATAAGACATTTGCCACAGATTTCATGCAATCACACACATTCTCATTTTACTTTTTACTTTTATTTTTTTGTTCCCTAGTACTCAAATGCCACAAAAGTGCTTCATTTTGCAACTAAATAATAACATTAATTGTGAAAAAATTTACCAATCATAAGCCATTAATTAATCAATCCAATGCACATTTCGGTACATGTTCCACCAGCAACAGGGACTTTACCTCCAGGGGACCGGGACGAATTATTGTGTATCCAAGGCCGGATCTTCTTAAGGAATCTTCCCCTGCCTGGAGAATTTGACAATGACATAATCAGACATATTCCCCCCCACCCCCCACCCCCAAAATAAATAAATAAAAGAAGCAACTCTCAACTACGTCAAAGAAAGTAAACAAAGAAGGGAACCAACCCTCTTGGCTTTAAGAACCTGCTCCCGTCTGGAAGGTTCAATTCCTAGTCCTGAACATGAAACTAGGACAAAATCGGTTTCTTGTCCAGTCTGCAGTATATTCACAAGCAAAATATACATTAGGATTATGGTATCATCAACATTAGTGCATAACATATATCATCCAGATGCCTTGTTAAGTACAGTCATCTTCTGTTTTTTTTCCTTTCACTTTGTTACTAACTTTAATTATTGGTATCAAGCAGAACAAGATCTGCAAGCAAGCAATGAAAGAATGTATGCCGTACAAGTACTTTTCACACAGCCAAGCAACAGTACAAGAGATAATAGGATAATAGCATCCTTGGCATAATTAATTTGAATATGATAACGATGACAATAATTCCCTTCATGAATTGCTCCAAAATATCAATATACCTAAATGAAAGAGAGGCTCAATAAGTGATTGTTGGGGGAAGGGGGAGAGCCAGTTTTGACAAAAGTTGGTCTAAGTTGTTAACAATTGGACAAACAACTGCCAAGCATTACATTACAAGGTTGCCAGAACCAAATATTTTAAATTGATTAATATCAGCACATAAAATTTGAGTGCGTCATCTTCCAAGTGAATAAAGATAGACAATTTTGATACAGAAATATAATGTGTGTGTGAGAGAAAGAGAAAAATAAAGGAGAAAAGATAAGTGAATTTAAGAGAGCATTATGCAATATAACATAAATGTTAAAGGACTTCAAAGACGTCTACCAAAACAGTCATACTTTGTAAGACATCCACATTTATAAGAATAACCACATCATTCAAAAGATAGTTAATTAAAGATCTTAATAAAATAACCACGTGTTCATCCTTTGCAGTCCATGCTATTGCTGGCATCCTTGGACATTATTATCTCTAGAAGAATAAAATGGTACAACCGTTTTATCCTTCTCATTCATCTCAACATCTGCCATTGTAATCTACAATTGAACTAGTGATTTTACAATGCGTACACAGTGAACATTAGACAAGCATACAATCAATATTGTCATAGTTTATGCCATAATAAGAGGAAACTGCATAAAAGCACCTACAGGCAAGGCTTTTATATATTCCAATATAAGCTTAAAGCTTCTCAAATCCTGTTGCATTGTCACATTCACTTCAACAGGCCTCTGAAACAAGAATAAATAAAGGATCAGCACACTGGAATTATACACTATTTTGAATAAATACAAAATGTTTAGGTAGGGAAAAGAGAAAAAAAAAAGTTTTAAGTAAAAAAAAAGTGCGGAAATAAGGGAATTTTGTAAAGTATTGTACACGTGTTTAGAAGTTTATAACGTATTTAACAGGAAACGAAGATAATAGTCATTAAAAAATGCAAAGTATAATAACTAATAAGGTAATGGCCTCACTTTTGGTAGGTTGCTAAGCAGGAAGCCAAGTAGGATCTAGTCATCTCAATATGATCATGATTTCTTAGAATAGAATTGGTAAGGCATAGAGTCATAGACTCTCTGTCCCTCATGCACATCTAATTCTAATTTACAATTTTTTTTCCCTTTGTCAATAACCTTTTGCATTTGTTTAGTCTGATAACTAAGGTCCTAAAACTATTTAACTCCAAAAGTTTTGGTTCATATAGCATGGGTTAACTTGAATTTAGAGAATGACTTAGAGAAGAGGAAAGGTTTTAGAATCTGCTTGAGTGAATGACACTCAGCACACATGATATTTATATGTATCAAGAGAGTAAATATATCACCTATTTACAAGACAATAATAATGAATTTAAGCTATTTCCTATGACACTAGTTATTTCCTATGACACTATCTTGGCTATTGATACATGAACCTAATTAATTCATATTACTTATTTCCAACATTCTAACACTCCCCCTCAAACTGGTGCATGTATGTCATATGCACCAAGTTTGAAACACATACAATTAACTCTAGGACCTTGAAGGGATTTGGTGAAAACATTGGCCAGTTGCTCATTGGAATCAATGAAAGCAGTAGCAATTTCTCTGTACTGAATCTTCTCCCTCACAAAGTGACAATCAATCTCATGTGTTTTGTTCTCTAATGAAATACTGGATTTGAAACTATATGCAAAGCTGCTTGATTATCACACACAACCTTCATAATTGCTGTTTATAAACACCTAACTCCTTTCGCAACTGTTTTAGCCATATAAGTTCACATGATACAACTGCCATTGCTCAATACTCAACTTCGGCAGTTGACTTAGCAACCACAGTTTGCTTCTTACTTTTTCAAGATATCATATTACCTCCAAAAAGAACACAATATCCTGAGCTAAAACGCCTATTTGAGGGAGAACCTACCCAATTAGCATTTGTATAACCACATATCTACATATGGACTTTATCCTCAAAGAGCAACCCTATTCCTGGAGCTCCTTTGATATATCTAAGCACTCGAACAGCAACATCCCAGTGTGAGTCACATAGGGAATCAAGTAATTGACTCAACACTGTTACAGCAAAAGAAATATCTGACCTAGTTACTGTGAGATAGTTCAACTTCCCAATCATTCTTCAATACCATCCAGGGTTTGATAATGGCTCCCCCTGTCCTGGAAGAAGTTTGACATTGGGATCCATGGGTGTATCGATAGGCTTACACCCTGTCATGTCAGCCTCTTCTAGAATATCCAAGGCATATTTCCTTTGGGAAATAGAAACACCATGTCTAGATTATGCAACTTCTATACCCAGAAAAAAAATATCGAAGCTTGCCAAAATTCTTAGTTTGAAAGTGCTTGAATAGATATTGCTTCAACTGTTCAATACCACCGCAATCATTACCGGTAATAACAATGTCATCCACATAGACAACAAGATAGATGCATTGATCAGGAGAATGGCACCGGTAGAAAACAGAATGATTGACTTCACTTCTGGTCATGCCAAAGGCTTGTACAATAGTATTGAAGCATTCAAACCAAGCGCGGGGTGATTGCTTTAGACCATATAGAGATTTACGAAGCTTACAAACTAGTCCAGACTCTCCCTGAGCAACAAAACTAGGTGGTTGCTCCATGTAGACTTCCTCCTGTAAATCTCCATGAAGAAAAGCATTCTTTATATCGAGCTGATAAAGAGGCCAGTGACGAACTACAGCCAAGGCAAGAAATAAACGAATGGAAGCAATCTTGACCACTGGAGAAAAAGTATCACTATAATCAAGACCATAAATTTGGGTGTAGCCTTTAGCCACCACATGAGCTTTCAACCGATCGATAGAGCCATCAGGGCCAACCTTCACTGTAAACACCCAATGACAGCCAACAACAGACTTACTAGGTGATCGAGAAACTAGATCCCATGTGCCATTAGAAAGCAGGGCAGATATCTCATCAATCATAGCTTGTTACCAACCTGGATGAGACAGTGTTTCACCTGTGGTTTTGGGAATAGAAACAGAGGACAAACTCGAAAAAAAAGTGCAATATTGAGGAGAAAGACGATCATAACTCAAGAAGGCATAAAGAGGACGAGGATTGCGAGTAGAACACGTACCTTTTTGAAGAGCAATGAGAGGACTATCTGGTGTAGGATCCAAATAAGGAGAAGCAACTGGTGAAGGTGGTGAGTTATCTGGGACATCTTCCATAGTAAGCATGGCACTAGTAGATGGACGAGTGCGACGACGATAGACAATAGGAGAACGTGGAGGACTAGCAGAGGGACTAGAATATGATGAACTTTCGAGACTAGGTGATATGATAACATGAGGATCATAGACAGGAAGAGGAAGTATAGTGTTCACCTGAGAGATATCTGCAGACGAAGTGAAGAAAGGTTGTTACTCGAAAAAAATGACATCAGTAGAAACAATATAACGACCTATATCAGGTGAATAACAGCGTACCCTTTCTGAAGACAAGAATAACTAAGAAAGAGACATTTGAAAGCTTTAGCAGTGAGTTTGTCTTTTCCTGGAGTAAGATCATGAACAAAACAGGTACAACCAAAGACATGCGGAGAAACAAGGTAAGCAGGAGTATCAGGAAACAATATAGTGTGAGGAATTTTATCATGCAACACAGATCAGGGCATGCGATTAATTAAATAACAAACTGTAAGAACAACATTTCCCCAAAAACGAAGAGGAACATTCATGTGAATGAGTAAAGTCCTGGTTGTTTCAATCAAATGACGGTTTTTACGTTCAGCTACTCCGTTCTTGTTCTGAAGTGAATTTAGAGGTGCACCTAAGATAAGTACATCACAGTGGTTTTCTCCTTGCGTAGCAACAGCAGAGCGTATTGAGATAAGAGGGGTTGGTACATGCAAAGGGACTCCAATGCTCAAGTTAGGCAGTGCATAAGTAGGGTTATGCTATGAGTGATAATTTACTGATACCTGTTTAAGGTTACTTAGCCTGGTATTTATAGAAGTTGGATATATACGTTCTCTTAATGGAGAGATACGTTCCCGTAATAGTAGCAAGAAGAGATATGTTCCTTATATAGTTGTAGAGGATCCCTATATTATCAGAATACTGGTATGGTAGTTATGCTGCGATTATTCTGTTAGATCATGATTAGCAATAATAGATATCATAAAGATTTATCCATTGCGCAGATCTCTCGGTAAAGCTGTTACCATCCAGTGCCGAGGTCTGACGTATATTACTAGGGGTCTCATGATAAGTGTATTCCTACTGAGGGCGTTGATGTCGAATTCCGATGTACTGCGTGCTGGGTTGACCTACAGGTTACGAACCCGGATTACGATCTAGAACAGTTGCTTCCAACTTGGCGCTTAAGTGGAACAATTAAGTGTCAAGGTACCAAGTTTGAATACACACGGTGTACAGTAGTTATGAGAATCCAAAAGGGCCGAGGTCTGTTATTTTGGAATACCTTCGGGGTTGGCTTGTGAAGTTGGAATCCGTGGTAGATTAATGCTTTCTTTACCATCCCAATATCCGAGGTGTGTCCTTTGTTGCCCCCGTGCATGGTTTCATAGGGTTTTTGTCTTTTCTTGCGACTTTGCTCTGCAGCTTGTAACAGTATGAGCTTTCTTGGGAAACTGCTGCTTTGATTTTATTGGAATTAAAGATTCTTTAAGAGGATATCAGTTTTCATACTGTTTCTCAACTGTCCGCTACTCTCGTCACCAATAAGAAGTGGGGAGCATTAAAGCGCAACTTCCAACGTGTAATCAGTTCACTTTTTCCGGAGCCAATCAAAGTGCTTCATTCCCTCTATAAATAGGGAATGTTTGCATTAAGACCAACATTCCTTTTGTTGTATTCCTTTTGCTTTGTGATTTTTCTTGAAAATATCCTCTTTCAGAGAATGGCTATCCTTATTCAGAGAATGGCTTTCCTTTTATTTTTTGTATGCACCTGGAGGGTTTTGCCCTCTGCTAAGATCATTATCTTGTTCTTCCCAAAGTCTTTAAAGGTGTTTGCTTTTCTACAACTAACTTCTCCGGTTGAGGCCTTTCTTTCTCAGCGTAATGGTTTAGTAAGAACCAAGTAACTGCTCTACCTGTCTGGGTCAACATGCATCTAGGCAGCAGAAGCCTCTCTCTCCCGGCGTACATGGGAGTGTTTGATCTACCCACTCTTACCGTGAAGGAGTGAGGTTTTTGCCAGGGTGCATGGAGACACTCGGGGGCGCTCTATCGTTGCCCCTCCTCTTTCTTGAGTGATCTGGAGGCACCTAGCTAGTCTTTTGGCAGGTCCTTTAAGTGTAGTTGGATGTGTAGGAGGGTTCTTCCGAGGAAAGCTCTCCTGGAGCAACCTAGGGTGGAGCATCCTATCTAACAAGGAAGAGACCGGTGCTGGTTTTGGAGGGACCGTGGAGGTGGCAACGACTTGGGGGGTCGTGACTGTGATGTTGGTTTCCTTCCCTGGGTTCTCCAACGGGCATTCTTTACAGTACACTTTTTGATGTATTTTTCCTTCTTTTTTTTGTTAAAGTTGATGATGTATGGATTGAGAACAAGCAATAAAAATTCTTCTTTTTTGAATTCTGTCTTGTATCTTCTCTTTTCTCTTTCCGTTTTCCACTTTGCTCTTTTTCTACTGGGGTGAGTCCAACACTTACCCTGTAATAATCCAAGTTGCCCCCAGCTTGGTACTTGGTTGGTACAACGAAGTGGCAAGCTTGAGTTCCTACCCCCGGGGTCCGTGCTCCGTGTGGGGTTAAGGATTTTAACTTTGTCGATCGCTTTGATCTCTGGGATAGCTGTGGTCCGGATTGACCTTCCTTCACCATATCACAAATGGACACACCGGGTGCAACCGGGGTCCGTATTGAAAATCCGTGGTCCGTTTAAGATTTCCGGACTCAACTTGCTGAGGTTGCGTGTTGCTTGGTTTGTTGTGCAACCGTCCTTTCAAAAGTGAGGGCCACGTGGCATGCCTTGGTTGGGTAGTCGTGCTTAGTGCTTCGCGCGCCATTATGGGCGTCTTTCGAAATCTGCACTGTTAAGACGGAAATGCCCCCTAACCGTTTGGCTTCTATAAATAGGGATTTAGCCTCCCTTTTTTGCAATTTTACTATTTCTTTCTGAAATCCGATGGCCTAAGACGATTTCCGATGGTTTTTCGTAGCGGAGGAGAGCATTTCCCAGCAGTTTTCGACAGTTCAGACATTCAGTTGTCAGTTTATTTTCATTTTCTTCAAGGTATTTCTTCTTTCTTTCATTTGTTTCTGCTATCTTTGCATCATAGAGTGGTCGTGCGCTCCATTTGTAGTGCACTTCCTTTCTCCTTTTTTCAATAAAAGGAGTTGGGAAGTTACAGTTTTCGAGTCTTTTCAATGGAATTGCCCTTTAGAGCACCTCCTCTGCCGTGCGTGGTACCACGCACGGCAGAGGTGTCCTTCTGAGGCTTAAACCTTGGAGGGTGCGGAGGCTGGTATGTGGGCGTGAACTATCTTTTTTGTTTGTCACATTCCATGTTTGAATCTTTAAGTTAATTGATTCTGACAGCTGCTTATCGACCTCTATGGGTGTTTCCAAGAACTTGACGGCCAAAAGAAGAACAGCTAGACCTCAAGCAACGGCTCCAGACGTCTGGGTGCCGATTGAAGAAGATCCCATCCAGATTGCCCGTGGTCCAAGGCTAGTATACCCATGGGTTGGGGATGACGCCTATGATCGAATATCCATGTTCCAACCTGGAGTAGAGCTCGAAGACTCCAGGGCTACTTGATGCTGACTGAGAAAGGTAGTAGGGACCATGAGTTTCAAATCCTGTCTCTGGAGAACGAAAGGGTGTGCTCCTCACTGCAGGCGGGTGCACACTACATGTTCCTATACGAAGACTTCTTTACATGGTTCGGACTCTGGATCCCTTTCAATGACTTCTAGCTTGCCGTCCTCTGTATCCTCCAGGCTGCTGCTACCCAAATTCATCCTAACGGTTGGACAAACATTCTTGCCTTGGAGATAATTTTCCGATTGGTTGGGTTGCGGTGCTCGGAGAGAGCATTTTTCTATTTCCACACTCGGTGGAGACTTCAGGATGGTAATGCTCCTCAAAAGACCTGGCTTTCAGTCCAATCAAGGCTTGTCCAGAAAGTCTTTCTCGTTTACCAAGAAAGTTATAAGGACTTCAAGGAAAAGTTTTTTAAGTTAATGGCGGCTCCCAGTACTCGTCCTTTCTGGCTAGACAATGACAGAGAGTCGAAATTTAGCCTGTACTAGACTCGGGGGGCATGGAACGTTCCTATTCAATTGATTGAAAAGGAAAAACACCACCTGTACAACGCTGAGATTGAGTGTGTTGATTTTTTTACAATGTGGGTTCAGCAAATTGGTTTGATTTCTTCTAAGGATGTGCTGGATACCCTGATGACGCAACTCTCTGGGCCATTCCAGGTAGTGTAGGCCGCCATCCACATTTAATTATAAGCTCTATGATAATTTCTTACATATTTTTCTTGTTCTCTGACTCTTTGCTTGTTTTGCAGAAAGTTTGGCTTCAATGGCATCTGGAAATGCTTTGGCAGTCCTCGAAGCCTTGAAGGCCAAGACAGCAGCTAGTCCATCCAATGCCCCCGTGGTTGCTGTTCTGGCTCCTCCACCCCCACTAGTTGAGGTTCCAGTAATTGAGGGGGAACCTATTCAGCTGGAGGATTCTCCTCAATGGCCGCTCGAGAGGCGGAAGAGGAGGGATGTAGAAGACGGCAGGTCGGATGACCGGGGTAAGCGGGCGGCCATAGAGTTTGGGTAGGTCGGACAAATCAACCTGTACTCGGACAACTCGGATCCCGAGGATTTTATGGACTTCAACATCCTCGACGACCAAGTGGTGGATCATGTCGCTTAGTATGACGCAAAGAGGATTCTGTCGACCTTTCAGACATATGCTCTCTGTCTAGCTACCGAATCCCGTTTTCTAGAGAGGTGCTATGACGATTATGATAAGGAGATGGTAGAGAAGGTGTCGGAAGCTGAGCGGGGTGAAAATCGGGCTCTAAGGGCCAAAGAAGAGACTTTGAAGGCTAAGAATGATGCTGAAGCCAAGACCTAGGAGCTGGAGAAAGAGGTGGCTGCCTTGAAAGACACTTTGAAGTAGAGGGAGGCCAGCTTGGTGGAAGTTCAGAGGAAGGTCACCGTACTCCGGGCTGATAACAAGAACCTCCATGCTCAAAATCAAGAACTTCAAACTAGGCTGGCCTCTCTGCAAGGTGATGTTCAACAGCTTATCACGGTTTGCACGAATATCAGTGGGGAGCAGTTTCAAAACGCAATTGACCAAGTCCAGCTCTTCAATCCCGGGGTGGCCTTGTGTTAGGCCCACAAGTGCAGTAAGGACAAGATAGGGAATATTGAGAGTCTTAATGTTAATGGGCTGCAGCATTGATGTGGGAGTTAGAGGAAGAAAAGAGGTCATAGGATATTCAATATGTTAATGGGATGCAACATTTATATGGCAACTAGTTGGAGTGGAGAGAACTAATAAAGGCAGCACTTAGCATTTACCTAGGGGTTATGGCTAATGAATATGCAGTTGTGGAGAGAATAAATAGGGAAGTGGAGGAGGAGAGAAGGCATCCAATCATTTGAGTAAAGAATTGGGGCCTTTGGGCAGGGAGGAAGCATACCCTCAAAGATCTGCAGGTTTCTTAGTTCTATTTTTTTGTTTTTTAGTGTAATCAAGAAAGGTTTTCCCTATTGTAAGGAGCTAGACTCTATTGTTTCCTTCTCAGTAAAACCAGTTCCTATCAAATTGGTATCAGAGCTCTCGATCTTGAGAGCCCTGGTTCAGACAGACAAGAATGGAGGATGAGATGGAAGCTATAATAGAGAGGATGGAAGGAATTGCCCAAGAGAACCTGGAGCAGCTCCAGCGAATTGAAGACATCATGGCTGAGCTGATAGGGCACTAACAGAAGAAGCAACTGAAGATCCCTTATTTTGACGGAGAAGACGTATTGGGGTGGCTGGACAGAGTGGAAGAATATTTCCACCAGAAGGCCATCAAGGATGATCAAAAGATACAGGCTGTTCAATGGGCTTTGAAGGGGCGCGCGTTGAACTGGTATATCTTTCACAAAATATATTTTAACATCTTGAAAATCTTTTTTCCATTTTTAAATTCTGATTCCTTACACTCACAATGAAGCCCTAAATCCTTTTGGAATCTTAAAATTCCCTCTAAGCCCTATGCTTTCATTTGGACAGCAATACTCAATAACCTTCTGTTATAGGAGTTTAGAAACTGCCACCACCTTTTTTGCTTTGAGATGCTAGGGTAAGTTCTCTGGGTTTTTTGGTGAGCATTGGATTTTTGCAGTCTCTTGAGATTTTTTTTGGATCCCACTCATTATCCAGATATTTGGAAAAGAAAGCAGGGCAAGTTGTTGTGGATTAATATTACAAAAATGGGATTTCTATTACAAAGACAAATACAAGGTCCTAATATACAAGCTAAATTTAATGAAGCGAATAGGAATCAATAAGGTAGTGCACATAACCTGTCTTCTAGGCTCAAAGCGTATTGTCAATGTATGTACAAGAAAAGGGTCCAACACTGGATCATCTGGTTTCACTGGGCGGAATGAAGAAAATGGTACTCTAACCTGCCATAGTAATACAGACAGGAATGAGGAGACATGAAAGCTATAAATTGACCAATCATCAGTGCTAAGAAAAAATGAAATTTCAAAGCAGGTTAGTCAGAGTAGAGAAACCATAACTTCATTAAAAGGAAAATGATTCTTACCCTACAAAATCCCACTTTTGTACTAATTCTTGCAAAATACAATTTACTCTGACTTCGATCTCCCGAAGGACCAGCTTCTAGAATTAATACATAAGATCTTCCATTGCCACCAACAGAGAGAACCAGACCCTCATACCTATCATGACAAATTGACTCATTATGCATGAATGCATGATAAAAGTTCATATTTTTAGCAAAATACAAAACAATTCTAGATGATTATCACATCCACAAAAATCATCTCTATAATATCTGTTACCTGTCAAGAGTACAACCTAAAGGTAGAGAAAGCTTTTTTGACAGTTCCATGTAGCCTCCTCTATTGAAGACATACCCTAAAATTGGTATGAAAATATAGGGGTCAAAGGAGAACGTGTAGACTTCTCCCTTATAAGCAATACATCTTACAAAACCTTTTGGTGTTGTTCATTAATATCCACCAGATATACCTGAGAAAACAGCATCTCCATTCTCAGTGAACTCAAATTTAGCATCCATCCCTCCATCATATTTTGTGGCAACTACATCTTGGAAGTAAGTTCCTTGACGAACTTCCCATCCATCCAATGAAGATGCAGATTTGAATTTGGCAATCAAGAGCTTGCTCTTACTGCTTTTCCCAGCCCGCAATTGCGCCAATTTATTATTGTGATCCTGATTTGTGTCAAATTAAAGTTTTACCAAGCAATATTTGGATGTAAATTAATATGTAATGATGTATTATCTATGTGGATATACAAATATAGGTGGGATTTGTCTAAATGTTTATTCATGGTATGCCATTTCCTCTTCATGACACAGGTGGGCATGAATACAGGCACACATTTTGGGAAGGGGGGGGGGGGTGGATTTCAAAGTGTGGAGGCAGACCTGAAATGCTTTAGATAGATTATAAACTCCTCGATGATCAACCCTGAAGAGATCACCAGTAATAGCAGAGCGGGCAGTCGCACAATAGATTATTTTGTTGCAGCCTTCTACAGTAGCCTTGACAGTGGTGGGATCACCAACATCCCCAATCACTATCTCTACTGACCTTGGAAGCAGGTCTATCACCTCCTGATCTGCCTTTCTTACCAAAGCCTTTATTGCAGAAAAAAATCATTTAATCTTTTAGACCAGTTTATGTTGAACAGACAATTATCAGCATATAATGAAGCTGTTAAATCATATAAAGCAACAAATTGCATTTCTAATATTTTTATTGTATAATATCCAATTACATAAGGTACATTATTATCTGAAAAGGTATAGTCATAGTAAATTCCATGTAAGGCTAAAATACTACAACTACAACAACAATAACCAAGACTTATCCCACTAGGTGGAGTCCCCTACATGGATCAAAGTCTAAACTGTAGTCTCCATTTGATTCTATACATAAATTCAAGAAAAAAAAATTGGAATGGTAAATTCAAATCATGAGTGGCAAGTATTTCCAAAACTTGCAATTGTATCCAGTCAGTGACTAGTTCTTCAAATTCAGTAATTACCATGTTTATTTTGGATAAAAGTAATTACAATCTTTATTACCAGATTTTTTAGTCGCTCCCCACAAGTCCTGCGGGCTAACTCTGACATTGCAGAGGCCCTCAATTCAAGTACGCTTGCCACCCTGGATATATCTATCAGATTTAAAAGCAATGAGAAAAGGCGAGGACAGAGGAGGCACCTTCACGGCGTAACCCCTGAGCATGAGCTTACGAACAACAATGCGACCGATGCGGCTGGTGGCACCAACGACCAGCACAGTAGTATTCTGAGCGCCAGGGATTGCGAACTCGCACATGGGGCCTTCCCGGATGAGAAGGGCATCAAGGGCCTCCTTATCATCGGTGCGTATGGTCCTAGAGATCTGACCCAATCCCGAGAATTTTCTCCAAACCTCATCAAATAATTGCCGCGATCTTCGACCCAGTCCCACCGGGTTCACGTCGTTCAGGCTAAGCGACACAGATGGTGGTTGTTGTAGCACACTTTGCTTTTGTACCTCTCGTTTTTCGTCGACACCGTCATCATTTTGGGCATTTTCGTTCTTGCTGTCCTTGCCTGCATCGGGAGCAGCAGCCCTGGGAGCTAGCAGCAACCGAGACCTCCGTCCCCATCCCCAAGAAGCGCAGCGTGGATGAACGTAATTGAAGGACAGAAAACGATTGATTTTTGAGAAAGAAATGGAACCTCGAAGATCCGAGGAGACTCTAAAGTTTGAGTACACACTGCTATTAGCTGTTGTTGTTGCTGACGCTGCGGCGCTCATGATTCAGCTGTTGCCTTTGAAAAACTAGAGCCGCATATGTCGTAATATCGTGTCTATGAACGTGCTTCCACAAAAGCTTGTTAAGTGCGTGCAAAACCAATACGCCAACGAGTTTTCGCTTTGTTGTACACTTGTACATAGAAACCAGAAACAAGTGGTCCGTGTTTCCGTAGTAGCAATTGGATTCCTGTCATGTTCAATTGTTCATACATGAAGTAGTGGACACTGGACAGAATGGAGAGCCAAGAGGGAATAATTTCGACCACATAATTTTGGAGCAAGAATAAGCTTTTGTGAAAGAGTACTCTTGAACTTGAAGTCAGAAAAAATTATCCAAATTTTTGCTAAAATTTTTTTAATTAGATTCAAGCAAAAAAAAAAGAAATGGTGAATTCAGTGCGGCCACGTAGACGACGTAGTTCCCTTTTTTCCGCCTCCATAGGAGAAATTCTTGTAGGCATCTATGATCTTTAAGTGATTAATTATAAGAGATTAATATAAAAGTTATAAAAAAAATTTATATGTACAATTAGATCTCAATAATAATTTTTTTATATGTTTTTCTTATAATTAACTATTTGATAAAAAAAAATTTGAGAAAATCTTAATCCAAGCATCTATGCATGAAAAATACCTAGCAGCCCTTGCACGTTTTTTTTTTCTTTCAGTATAAACCGTACAAGGTTTTTTTTTCAAATTTTTTTTATTATGTGTTTAAAACATATTTTAAAATTTAATTTTGTTTAATCATTTTAAAATTTAAGTTTTAACATGATATATATATATATATATATATATAGATGAGGATCAATTTCTGTCAAGTGTAAATCTTTTTTCTCTTACACTCATTTTCAACCATTAGTTTTACTTTCATCTAATGGTTAAGATTATTTCATTAAAGGTAACCATAGATGAAAGTAGATCTAATAGTTAAAAATAAGTGTAAAAAAAAAAACTTACACTTGTGTAAATTGATCCTCACTCATATATATATATATATATATATATATATATATATATATATGTATGCAGCATATT
This sequence comes from Ormosia semicastrata, assembly GCA_029884595.1. NCBI lineage: Eukaryota > Viridiplantae > Streptophyta > Magnoliopsida > Fabales > Fabaceae > Ormosia > Ormosia semicastrata. Next base: position 266,011 of record JAQQTO010000015.1, on the reverse strand, counting down.
ATAAGTATAAGGTTAATTTAAAATTTTATTACATATAAGCTTTACTTATTTTTAATTTAACCTCTATATTGTTAAAAAAAAAAAGAAATCAGTCCTTATTTCTATAAATATTTTTAAAGTAATCTCTATTATCAATTTTTATTATAACATCGTGTCGATTTAGTTATTACTTGATTATTTTATAGAGATAAAAAGAATATCTAAAAGAGTACATATTTAACAAATAATTACCTATAAGATCACATATTAGAATATAATAGTACTTATTGGATATTTTATAGAAAAATGAGCATTTAAAAAAAATATCTACTAAATAAAAAAATACTTACTAAGTTAATCAATTGATAATATTATAACAAAAATTAATGATATGAACTATTCTAAGTCTTGCAAAGTCTAAGTTTTACTCAAGTCCTTTAACAACTAGTAGATTGGCAGCTATCTCTAATGTTCTGGGATTCAGTACTGGTTTGCTTCCTTTTAATTATTTAGGAGTATCTCTGTTTAAAGGTAAGCCTAAGAGAAGACATTTACATCCAATTGTTGATAGGATCAAGACTAAGTTAGCCTCTTGGAAAGGCTCCATGTTGTCCATAACGGGGAGGGTTCAACTAGTGTAGTCAGTAATTCATAGCATGTTAGTGTATAGCTTTCATGTTTTATGCTTGGCCTGTTTCATTGCTGAAATTAGTTGATCAATGGGTTAGAAATTTCATATGGGCAGGAGATATTTACACAAGGAAATTGGTTACTGTGGCATGGCACAAAGTTTGTTGTTCTAGCCTTGAAGGGGGTCTTGGGATCAGATCTGTTAAAGACATCAATTCTGTAGCTATGCTTAAGCTTTGTTGGGAACTATCTTCCTCTAACCTGCAGTAGTCATGTCTGCTTAGAGCCAGAGTGTTTAGAGGTAACAAACAGGTTTCATATCATGTGGTTTCATCTATATGGCCTGGTTTAAAACCTTATGTTTCTACTGTATTCGATAATTCTGTGTGGTTAATTGGTGATGGGAAGCAAGTTAACTTCTGGAATGACAAGTGGCTTTCTTAGCCAATTTCAAATTATCTTTCCTTTCTTAATGCTTTGAAAGATTTATTAGAAGCTAAAGTTTCAGACTTCATGTTTGAAGGAATTTGGCAGATTCCACAAGTTATCTCAAGCAAACTTCCTACCCTTTCTGCTGAAATTAATCAGCTGGTTATCCCCAAATCTGTCTGTGATGACCAGTTTGTGTGGATCAACTCAAACTCGGGTTCTCTTAGCCTTAAAGATGCTTTTCTCCATTTGCATCCGCTTGGCCAAACCTTATCTTGGGGTAAGCTTATATGGAGTAAATATATTCCTCCATCTAAAACATTTGTTCTTTGGAGATTTATTCAAAGGAAGATGCCAACAGATGACAGACTTATGCTGAGGGGTTGCAGCTTAGTCTCCATGTGCAGCATGTGTGGTTCTTGCTCTGAAACAGAAGAGCATTTGTTTCTAAATTGTCCATTTGCTATCTCTTTATGGAACTGGCTAAGTAGTACCATTAACCATGCGATTGATTTGTCCTCCATAATTTCGATTTTGAAAGTCTGCAACAAGGATTGGTGTTCTCAATTAAAAGATGTTATTCTGTCTGCAATCACCAATGTTTGTTGGACTATATGGTTTTGTAGAAACAAAACTAGATTTGAGGATAAGAAAATTCATCTAATAGCTGCTATTAATAGGGTCATTGCTAATGTTGGACTCACTGGAATGACCTCATCTGGAACCATGTCTTCATCAATTTCGGATCTAATTATTCTAAAAAAAATTGGAGTCACAGTGCATCCGAGAAAAGCTCCAATTATTGTCCAAGTGAATTGGTTTCCTCCTCTTTGTTCTTGGATTAAATGCAATACGGACGGCTCTGCTAAGGGGTGTCCAGGCCACTTGGGTTGTGGAGGGATTTTTAGAGATAGCAATGCTGCACTTTTGGTTGTTTCTCATCTAACCTTGGCATTTCATATGCTTTGCATGCTGAATTTACTGGTGTAATGTTAGCTATTGAAATTGCTTTTGATAAAGGTTGGCACAATCTTTGGATTGAGTGTAACTCAAAATTGGTACTCGAAGCTTTCAAAACTATTAGCTTAGTTCCCTGGAGGCTAGTTAACAGGTGGAAGAACTGCTTGTATCTTGCTGGTAGTATGAATATTAGGCTCTCTCATATTTTTAGAGAATGAAATTCTTGTGCGGATAAGCTAGCTGCTCATGGTACTATAATTCAAGGTTTATATTGGTGGAATTTGATTCCTGGTTTTATTAAGGAAGACTTTTACCATAATAGGTATGGTCTTCCTAGTTTTAGATTTAGATGATAGCTTTCTTTCTTGAGTCAGGTTGTTGCCCCCCCCCCCCAGGTTTTTTTGTATTCTTTTTTATTTATCTTTTTTAATAAATTTATGATATGCTATAGATGATTAGTGTGGGTGGTGGTGCCAACTTAGTTGGGATGACTATTCTTATTGTGATGCTTTTGCATATCATTTTTTGCTTCAAAAAAAAAAGTTATTGGGTTCAACAAATAAATAGTTAATATTATATTATAATTTAGAATAAAAAAATGGCAATGGCCTTTAAAAGTCAAATTATAATAGATTTTATCCTAAATTTAAAGAAATTTAAGATTTGATTAAGGAGATAGGAATTTTAGTTTGAATGAGGAGATAATTAAGGAGATATGGAGGAGAATTTGTTTCTAAAAGATTAGATATAGAGCATGAAAGGTGAGAAAAAAAGATTAAATAAGAACTAAGGACACATGGACACAATAAAAGGAGAGTACATAGAGAAAATATCCTTTCAAGATAATATTCTTAAAGGTAGGAGTCAATGATAGTCTCATTTAACTTGATTCACATAATTGATTGTGGGTTATTGATTATGAAGCACTAATACTTTTAAAATGATTATATTAATATTTGATATGTATCGTATTAAATATTTTTTGAATACTTTAAACATATATTTTTAATTATTTTTTAAAATTTTTATACCAATATAAGTGGGATATTATAATAACTTGATAAGTAATAGTATTTTATCATGTTTATAATGGTTAAAGTTGACATAGGTAATATTTACGTCAAAAAAAAAGTTGACTTATAAAAGATTGATGCTTTTGTTCTAATTTAATATTTGTTGTTTTATGTTAATATTCATTAATTTTATATGTTGAATGTTAGTCATATTCGTATCTTATAATTCTTAGATTTAGTCATATTCGTATTTTATAATTCTAAGATTTTGCCATATTCACTGTTATGTCGTATTTGTGTTTCATATTTATATCTGTACTTTTTTAGTTATTAATGGTGAGATAAAAAAGAGGAAAAAAATAATGGTGATAAGAAATATAAATTAAGTGAGATTTTTTGTGAAACTAACATAATGATGCTAGTCTTATTTTATTTTATTAGACCATACTTAGTTTTAAAAGTAATAATACTTTTAAATTAAAACTAATTGAAAATGGTCAACTGGGCATATCATATACAATAGGGTGAAAATTTTTTGTTTCAAACTAATTAATGACATATTAAAATTCTTAAATCTATTTCACTCCAAATTATGGCTTGTACAAAATATAATAGATTAGAGATTTAAAATATAGAATTACCTTAAGAGAAATCACATCTTTAAGGAGACACCATGAGAGAAAGATAGTTAAGAATCATTGTCGTCATAAAGGAGAGAAACTACTCTTATTCTCTATATGTGCAAAAATTCCTTGTAACTTTAATAGGACAACCACAGTACATATAAGATGAGAATATGGGTCTCTCATTGTATTTACAATACGGGTTAACTTACCCATCATAGAAAACTCATACACAAGGCCCACAAATCCAAAACAATATTATTCACATGAGTTTAAGTACTTATAAGAGGCTAATAACAAAATTGATCACAAATGAGCTAAACTAATAGATGCTCCATAACATTTGACATTCAATTAATCGGAGTTTTAGAAAATTAGTGACTATGCTAGTCCACACATATTAAAATAATCTAACAATCTCCCACTTGAATAGCATAAACACTTAATTTTAAACAAAATAACTCTCCAGATTAACGTGGCCACAAGAATGTCAACTATGACCAAGCACTTCCAACCACCAATCCAAAATGAAATTATAAGCACATCAACAATGCAGAAAATCATACTCAATAAGAGTATTGATATCATACATGCAAGATATTTATAACCCAGTGACCTAACAAAATATGGAATGTGGGTAAAGGGAAAGCACAACAAAATTGTATGCCAAAAGTGTGTTCAATGTGCAATTCCCTACAAAATGATTCAGGCATCCACCAAGGATGTCTACTGAGATTCAACAAAATAACTCAAAGAAAATATCTCAATACAACAAAATAGGACTGTATACTAAAGTCTCCAACAATACATCATATCATTACAAAAGTGTGCACAATAACAACATATGGTAGCAATAGTTTCAATGAGTCTCGAGACAATATAATAATTATAATTATAACGTACACTCTCCTTATAGCACCCTAAGACAAATTATCGTAAAATAAGTAGTATATTTCAGGATAAAGTATATTAAGCATCACTTTCTAAAATGCATAAAAGATAAATTCATAATAACTTGTAAAGTCATTATAGAGAGCCACGAAGATGAAAAAGGTCATATATATACATCATTGGCTAAAAAGTCATATTATAATACATAAACTTTTACAAATAAACCAACAAAGTAAATAAATACAAGCTGATGTAAAAAGAAATAAAGTAGCTAAACTAGGCCTTTTGCTTTTTCTTTTTCTTGCCCTTTCCCTTTGGAAGGTATTCACCTAGATTTACATGGAACACACAGGGGGTGAGAAATCATAATTTCTTAGTATACGCATACCAAGACCAGCAGTTATTTATTTAACAACAAATAAATCAACCGTAAACGTACATACACACGATATAACCAATTATACGATAATCAACAATATCAAAGAATCATTCATACAATCTTAAGATACTATCGAATAAGCAACCAATCCATCAAACAATCAAGCAAGACAACTGCCTATACAATTGTCAACAATGCAATGCTTTATGTTATGAGGTATGATTATGCTTAAACAACATCCTAATATTATAATTATGCAATGCCAATGCAGTTTTAAATTTTAAAAACACAAGTTACTTACTTATTTCCCAAAAACCTCTGTTTCTTGTATATACAAAGCAAGATAAGTCTAAAAGCCTAACCCCACTTGGTAATAGGTAGACAACTTCTCCTCACCAATGTAAGAGTACTACTTCTACCCCCATATCAATAACCTGACCATACTAGCATACATGCAAGGAGAATTCAGATCCAATACCTCATTTTCAGGTCATATGATTATGCACACCATCTAAGGTCACAATACATAGGAAATTAGTAAATACCAAGTTCGAAAACCAAATATCCAAGCCACATTTTTAACACTAGAACATAGGAATCTTAGCTTCACTTATCCAACGAAGTAGTAAGATTCATATTACTAGCTAAACAATATCTAGAACATCACACAATCACTTCACAAGTGAATTAGAAATCAACCTCATATTGATCAAGGTTCTAAACATTAACCTAGGCATTCTGTCACACTTTGAATGTCTAAGAATTTCCAAACTTTTCACATACGCAAGTTGATAATTCTCTCCAAGAAATATCCCTAAAAGTGTCTCATTACACCCTAAAAGACTTGCACAAATGATCCCATCAAGTAGGGAATTTAATTAGCATCACAATGCTAAAAACAGCCCATGCCATGTCTCAATGCTTGAGCGCGTAAGGACCAAGCACTTGAGTGCGCTACAGGTATTAGGGCACGTTACTATAGTCGTTGCGCACTTGAGCACGTATGCTCTAACACTATACGCTTGCCCTATTCTGCTACGCGATAGGCGCTTGAGCGCGCAAGCCCCAAGCACTTAAGTGCTGAGCGCCTAGTAACAAATTGTAGAATTTTGCAGATTTATGCACTGTTTCATTGGTGCCAAATATGAAATTCAACCACTTCAATTTGGTTTCTAGGTAATTTTAAGTCCCTAACAAATTCAATAACATGAAAGAAACATAAAACACCAATTCATTTCATAAAATTTGGATCCATAAACCAAATCACTCATCCAACCCCCAAAATTCCTCACTTTGAGCCTTATTGATCCAAATGGAAAGTTTTCAGTTTCTAATCTAAACTCTTAACATGAACAAGTGATAAACAACACTTAAAACTCATCTAACCAAGAAAATCACTCAAAACACCACAAAATCTCATTTTGGCATATCAAACCTCAATACAAGGTTAAACATGAAAATGAGAAAAAATGAAGTTTTGAGCTCAAGAACCCCTACCTTTGGAGCAAAGATGATGAAGATGATCACAAGTCCTCAAGCTTGCCTTTTCCCTTTGATCTCCTTTTCTCCCTCTTATCTTTCCTCCTTTTCCTTTTTCTCCTTTGCTGCAACTAGTTCTGGTTTCAGCCGAGAGAGAAAATGAGTAAAAGCCAAAGTTGAATGAAAGAAAAATATCACAAAGAGGTCAAGGATAGTGGTTATAACCGTGAGAGGCTTAAGGCCTTAAGTTATAATACTGGTACTTCTTAATATACTAAAAACACTTAGATTTAACTAAATCAATTTTTTCAAGTTCCAACAACTTTAAAATAAATACTAAGATTCATTAAAAAAGTCGTCTCACCAGTATCATATTTTTTTATATCTGTGACTAGTCAATCTAATACTTAAACACACAACCAGTATGCCTAAAAATACCAAACTGACTCTGATTATTCTCAAATTTTAATCACATCACAGAAAACACATTTGTGACTTAAAATAAATTATCTATATATATTTCCATTAGCTAAGCCATTTATGCTAATATCTGGGTCATTTTAAGCAGTTTTTCACCTTTCGATTTACAGCAAAGTGTCTAAACTAACTCAGACTGTCACAAAATTAAATAAACATGTTAAGCAAGTATTAAGCTACTTCTGTAACTATTTACAAGTCTAACATGTTGAAGAGGATGTTACACTTCCACTAATCCAACATATAAAAACAAAACAACAAAAACAACCCCATTAGAGTCTAAAAGTTTTAAAATACTCTAATGGTAACATCATTATTAGTGAGACTATTAGCTCTGTGGTAGAGTACTCAATGTGAGTCTGAAAATCACCATCTCTCTTCAACAACACAAATACCAAAATAGATTGAAGCACAATATTGCAGAGTTATCCAAAATATGGTCATAACAACAAAAATAATATTAAGACAAATGTATATAAAATTTATCAACTACAGAGTCTCACAAAATTACTTCATTATCAACTACAAACTCTACATTCACAATTGAGGAGATTACAAGTGTCATATGACACTTTACAATAAGTCAACTCCTCTTTGTCATCGCAAACACAAAACCACAAAAGAATTTCACAAATAAAGTAATCTATACTTTACAAAACCATAATGATCACTTAAAAGACTTGCAACATACGAGTGAGATCAAAATCCTTAATGTCTTACACATATTATGGAATCACTTGTAAGTTTTCAGTAACTCACTCAAAAAACCCAAGTGTCATAATAGCAAAAAATAAGAACATAAAAATAAACACATGCACACTTGAGCACAAAATTATATTACTAGTAGCAAAAGCACGTGAGACCTATACTTAACCACTAATGAGGACATAACCAAAAGATAGTCTCCAACTCCCACTATAGTAAGCATTAATGTACAACAAGAACATAAACACATTTCAAAATTTATAATGATATGTGCCTTGTGAAACAATCTGTCAATAGATTATGATTTAAAATGTCTTTATGTCTTAGACATAAAATGATATCACTAAGATTTTTCACGTGATAGAAACAATTCAATATAGAATATTATCTTTTATTTAACAACAATAGCAATACTGGCCATCAATATACAATTAGCACAAAGCGCATTAATAACAAATTTGCTCCCACTTACTTATGACAACAACCAATTATGTAAACAACATCAAAATCAATATTAAATAATAATACCTGATAGCTCGTATCAAGTCAACTTAACTTGCACTTAGGCATTTAATTGCCTATAATATTAGGCTTCATTCATAGCAGATTATAAAATTTACAACAAGTATTTCAAAAGGAACAACAATTACAAAATCGCTTTCTTCTTATAAGAAACGAAGAGCTTCAATTCATATTGATTGTCAGGTAATTTACAAAATCAACATATAAATACATAAGAATTAAATGTACATATTCTTTTACTTCAATCCAAAAGAAACAAAATTTCTCAAAGTGAATGTCATAGGTACAATTAGTTTAACTGAATGTATTCATGATAAATTTTGTACCATCGACAAAAGAAGCTTTTTATGTTTTTGTTTTTAAGTTGAACTAATCAACACAATAATTTGGGCTAAAAATAAATAAATAAATAAATCCTCACAAAATGATTAAGCCATAATTAGAAGAACGCTTCTTTCACAACAATACTTGAATAATTTTAATCCCAAGATTTTCCTTGAGAAAATTAGCAAAACTAAAAATTCCTTTGAGGATTTTGACATTTGAATAATATAAAAAGAAATCTTTATAGTTATCATTTCAAAATATTAAGCCAAAATAATTATCACTATCCTATCGACAAAAATAATATTTCCCAAATTGCTACGAAAATACTTATTACAAAATAAGTTCAACAAGCTAGTAGTTTAATACAGTACAAACAATGGTACATAATAAGAAAATTATTTTTTTAGACCTTTACAAGCTAATTATGCTTTCAATATGTCTTATTAAGACTAAATCATATCAACACAATATGACAACTATAAGGAGTTCACTATATTATAACATACTTTAGGAGACTCAACAATGTCCTCAATAGGCCTCAACAAGCAACAACAAAGCGATGACAGATACAAAAGTTAGAGAAAATCATGCATTAAAACATTTATTATACTTAAGCAACCATAATTATATTAGTTGTCCCTTATTCAATTAACTGGGCAATTAATAGAACTAGAACCCTTACATCATTGCAATCCCGCCTAAGGATCCCAACTTATAATATATAAGTCTCTCTCACTTGAAAGAGTAAAATAGTTGAACTAATATTTCCATAATTTATATACAAGTAATATGAAGATTTTTAAAATAAATATTTAAACTATTTTCTCTATCGCACAAATAATTATGTCAAATAATGTCACACCGAAGGCTATGTCCATTACTTACACAACCTAACATTAATTGCAATTCATTCAACATTATTAAGAAAATAATTTAAAGTTGCTTAAATCAATTTGATAAAACACTTGACAATAAGTAACATTATAAACATTATATATATATATATATATATGTCACAATAATTTGAGTTGTTATGTCATTATAATCCCACTTAAGGCTCCTGGATTACAATGAATAAGAGAACTCCCATAAAACATTAAATATTATGTCCCTAAAGCTAGTATCTAGAGGATATTGAAAACTCTAAGGGCACAATCATTTAATGCATTCAACAAAACATCAGAAATCATATTAATAAAGACAAACTGATAGGGTAAGTGCATTATTAACATAATTTCCAATGAAAAACACAACAACATTATTAACAATACAACATTTTGCCGTAATTGATCCCGCGAAGGTGAGCTCACAATTATACAAATGTTCAAAACAATTATATATATTCTGAATGAAATTATTAGAGATAAGATCTTATAAGATTTACAAAACACAATACTGGTCTTACAATAAGTGAGTTGTGACCATAAGAAACTACAATAATCAATGACAAAATTGCTTATATAGTTCCAAAATTTTCATGCCACATCAATCAAATAATTTTCATATTTTCATACATAATTGCATATTCTAAAATAGGCATGAAGAGGGAGAATAAAACCTTAAGAACAAATTTCTCCATTTATGTAATTTACAATATGTTAATAACCATATAAGTTTTATAACTAACTTCAAATAGTGTGTTGCCCATCCTTGTGTGTAGAGCTGACAAAATTAGATGCTAATTTAGTGGGATTCAGATCACCAAAACTTTATACAACTTTCACAAATGACTCACAAAATAAACATTAGAGGAAACAATAAAATCTTATTGAAATGAGATTTACTTCTCAATTTTATGAGATATATAAAACTTAACTACAATAATAACTTAATATAAATTTGTCATTACCTTAAATGTTTCTCAATAATCAAAATTATTTTAAATAATATTATCATAATGGTCATATTGAAAGAAATTTATATAAATTTGCAATGACACAACATACACTAAAATTGATCATATACAATTGTACTTTAATTCTTGATAATATATATTAAATGACTTTAATATTATTAATACACAAAGTTCAATACAAAAATAATTATATGCAACACATGATACAATATCATATTCTTTATAACAACAAAATTATTTCAAGAATAACTCTCAAGATCATATTGCACAATTTTATGGAGCTTAACTAATAAAATTAGCTTTGACAATTAAAGAGGAGCAAAATATGCCTATATAAATAAATTTTATAAATTTTAATATGCTCAAACTTATTTAAATAAGTCTTTCATAAAAAAATTTCTTAACAACAATAAAGGGCATAATCAATATGAATTTCTTGACATCAAAATAATATATTTATCAATATCAATACTTCTTATCATACAGAATTTATCTAAATAATAAATACAAGCAAAATTATCTAAAACAACTCTGAATATTCCAAAATAACTTTCTGGATCAAATTGCACAATATTTTGTTAAAGCACAATAATTTGTAACACATTACGCAATATTATATGCACAAAACAATTTCAAAATTATTTAAATATCTAAACTTAGTCATATACGATAGTATACAACATATCATAAGCACAATAATATCACAATTATGTTCCAAAATTTTCAAATAAAAATTCAGAGAATATACAGTATCAAAAGCTCTATAATATCAAAATATGCACAAAAATTTCAGAGCCAAAATTGGAGAGCACTAGGCTTTTTTTTAACACATCAAAATTCTAAAAGAAAATCAAAATAAATAACTCCAGCCATTCAAGATTTACCAAAATTTTGATAATACAACCTATAATCAAAATTTTTAAGAACCTACAGACCATTAACACTATGTCAAGAAGCAACAATAGTGAACAACATATCAAGTGACGTGCTAGTTTGATATCTTGATCTTGATTCTTTAATCCATTTAAACCAAATATAATCAAGAATGGTTTGTTGAAATCCTAAAACATGACTTGCCGAAAGGTTAAGAATCATATATGTATGAACTAAATGGAATATTGATAAAAGCTTTGGATTTAATCATTGAACATCATACTGCACATGCATATTGGAAAGACTCAAATTTTACTTCAAACATTAATCCAAGAACAACCCCATAAATCAATGGTGGTCAATAATAAAAAAAAGGCACTGAATACATAACTAATGATAATTTTATCATTGACCTATGAGGAAACCAGCGCAGGTTGGTCTGTAAACATGAATAGAGTTAATCCAATAAAGGTGGCCTGAAACATTTGATTGCTAATTTTTCATACAAATTCCAATTTTAGAACTAAACCATAATCCACACACCACAATTCAACGTAACATTGGCGTCATTCATCTCAACAAGTTTTACAATAAACCCATTTAAAAAAAAATTCAATCTAAAGAGAAAACATGTAATTTACAGCCATAGTTAGGATTAAAGTTAGCTCTGATACCAATTGGAGGAATTTTGTTTCAAACTAATTAACGATATATTAAAATTCTTAAATACATTTAACCCCAAATTATGACATGATGTATAAAATATAATAGACTAGAAATTTAGAATATAGAATTACCTTATACCAAAGAGAAGTCACATCTTTGAGGAGACATCATGAGAAAAAGATAGTCAAGAATCCTTGTCGTCATAAAGGAGAGAAACTACTCTCATTCCCTATATGCACAAAAACCCCTTGTGGCTTTAATGGGGCAACCACAATACATATAGGATGAGAATAGGAGCCTCTCCTTGTGTTTACAATACGGATTAACCTACCTATCATAGAAAACCCATACACAAGGCCCACAAACCTAAAACAACATTATCCACATGAGTTTAAGTGTTTATAAGAGCCCAATAACAAAATTGATCACAAATGGACTGAACCAATAGATGCTCCACAACATTTGACATTCAATTAATCGGGGTTTTAGAAAATTGGTGACTATACTAGTCTACACATATTAAAATAATCTAACAAGGGCAAGATTACATTGACCTCCTATGAGGTTTGCTCTAATTACACCAAACTCCCTTCTAGTTTTAGAAATTACACCAGTCTATCCTACCGCTAACGAGATTAAGCGACGTTACATAGGAATGTGCAATCCCAATTTTACCCTCTCTATTCCTTCCTTTCCCATTACGCAACGTTCCTCCAAATTTCTCCCAAATTGAAACCCTAGAAAAGTAACACCCACCCATCGAAAAGGGAAACAGAGAACACCAAAAAGAGGGGACCGTCGTGGGACCACTGCACCACTTTTGCTTTGCTTCTGATTTGGAATTTAGGACCACACCATCATGATTATTCTACAGGTAAGTATTTTAGGTTTACTTCTTCGATATGCTTTTGAGTAGGTTTTTACAGTTGTTGCTTTTGTTGTTAGGGTTCAATGGTGAATTCGAAGTATGTTGTACAAGACCCTAGAACTCACGTCCTACTTCTTCATTGCATGGGCAAGGGTGGAGAACTTGAACAACTTACGAATGTTGATCATGACCTATATTCATTGTTTGACCTCTATCAAGATGTGGAAGCAATAGTTGAACAACGTACTGACATTGAACAAGGTAAAGGATTCAATCTCTACTACCTTCTTAGAGATAGTGTTCAAAGGAAGGAAAATAAGTATGATGATGATGTTATGAATATGTTGAGTTTGTACAAAAATTCTATGTACATTCATGTCTAAGCTTATGTTGAGTCTGCTAATGTCATAGAGAATGAACCTATTAATTTGATGGAGATTGAACCTTTTAATATGATAGAGAATGGACTTGCTAATGTTGTCATAGAGAATGAACATGCTAATGGTGAATTAGGAAATGAACATGCTATAGATCCTATAATGCATGAGGAAGTTAATCCAATGTCTGAGGAAGAAAATGTAGTGCCCAAGGAAGAAAATGTAGTCCTTGAGGAAGTTAATTCTATAATGCATGAGGAAGTTAATCCAATGCTTAATGATGAACTGCATATGGAGGTTGTGATAAGTGATTTTGATGAAGAATGGAACCAAATGGCTAGACATGAGTAGAGTGAAAGTGAGAATAAAAAGGAGAGTGACTCTGACTCAGTAGTGGAAGAAGAAAAACAGAATAGAAATAATGGTGATGAATTAAGTGACTATGAGGAGAGGTATCCAAATTTTGGCCATGATGGGTCTAATGAAGATATGGCAGATATTTATATTGATAAAGGTATGACAGGAAAACTATTTACTTATGAAGCTAGTTACTATTTCAGGATGTTTATGCATTTAGGGAAGCTCTTAAGGACTTTATAATACAAGAAGGGTTTAAGATTGTCAGGCTTAAGAATGAAAAGTGTAGGGTAACAGTAAGATGTGCTACTGAGGGGTGTTCTTGGCACATTCATACCTCCCCTACACCAGATGAAATGACTTGCAAGATTAAGACCTATAATTCAACTCATTCTTACATAAGAACAACTAAGAATTCCAATGCCACTTCTACTTGGAGAGCTCAAAAATTAGAATCTAAGTTTGTTGCTGACCCTCAAATGAGCTATGCTAGTATGAAGGATGAATTGTTGGATTAGTATAGTGTAGAACTAAGTAATGTCATGCAATTATACCATGCAAGAAGCTAATGAGGGAAATCATGCAGAATCATGTTGGGTTGTGCTTGCCAGGGAACCAAATCCTAGAAGTCTCATAAAGATGGAGTTAGAACCTAGGATAAACCAAAACCCTCAATTCAAGAAAATTTTTGTCTTCCTTGATGCAATAAAGAAAGGTTTTGTGAGAGGTTGCAGACCTTGGTATGGAATTAATGGTTGTCACCTCAAGGGTCCCTATGGAGGAGTTTTATTGTCTATTATAGCTATTAGTGCTAACAAATGAATGTTCCCAATTGCTTCTGCTGTGGTGGAAGTAGAATGTATTAGTTCTTAGAAGTTTTTCTTGAACCTCCTTCATGATGCTTTAGAATCTGTCCCTAGGTGGAAAAAGGACCCTTTGACTATAATGTTAGACATGCAGAAGGTACAAATTACTTGTCTAAAATGTTTTGTGGGTTGTGTTTTTTATATGGTTTATATTTCTGACTTATGCTTTCTTTTTGTTATATGTTAGGGTTTAGATAGGGCTGTGGCAGAGTGCTTCCCAATGCCAAACATAGGTAGTGTTACTGCAACCTATCATGTTTATTCATTGAAATATATTAAGTAGTATTAGGTTTTGCAACTAGTTTTCATTTTGCCATGATTGTATGTGTAACTTATGCTCATTAGTTATAGGTATTGTTATAACCATTTATTAAACAATTTCAAGTTGAATTATAGAACCCTGATGTTTTCAACTCAATAATAGACTATTGTAAAACCATGCAATGAATTTGTATTTGAGAAGTCTATAACACAAATAAAAAAAGTTAGCAGTGAGGCTTCAGATTAGCTACTAGCTGCTGAGATGCCTAAACATATGTAGGCTAGGCACACTATATACCCAGCATGCAAATCTGACCACATTACTAACAATATGTCTGAGTTTTTCAATAGTTGGGTATGGGATGATAGGAAGAAGACTATCCTAGGGCTGGTTGAGTCATTAACTACTAGAATAATGGGGGGGTTTCAAATGAGGTAAGAGAATGATTGTAGCTTTCAATTTATGATAACTCCTAGGATTAGAAATGTTATGGACTGAACAATGCAAGATGGTAGGGTTTTTAGAGTCATTTATGTAGGGGGTGATGAATTTCAAATGAGGGATGGATTCTCTACATTTGTAGTGAATCTTAGAACTAGATCATGTGGGTGCATATATTTGGACTTGTGTGGTTTGCCTTATAATCATGCTTGTACATGCATAGCCTAAAGAAAAGTTAATATGGAAAGGTATTGTGACCATTACTACTCCACTAGAATGTATTGCAAGACATATAAATAGTTTGTTCATCCTATGCTAGAGCTGGATGATAGGAACAAAGGTGGATATGGCCCATTGGATCCACCTAAGCTTAAAAGGTTACCTGGCAGGCCAAAGAGGAGCAAAAAGAGAGGTCTTGATGAAGGTAGAGTTGGACATAATGATGCAGGAAGGTATAGCACAATGAGGTGTAGCACTTGCAAAGAGTTTGGCCATAACAAACTTAGTTGTCAAAGAGCAAAAACTACTATGATGAAGGTATGATTTGCTGAATTTATTTTCTAATTATGACTTGTACTTTCTAACTTGGTGGGTTAATAATACTACATTTCAAAAGAAACTTGCAGCTGCTGCTGCAGATGGTGGTCCAAATGCTAGTCAAACTTTTGTTGGGAATTCAAGTGCACCAAATGCTGCCTAAGCTTTAGTTGTGTCTTTAAGTTAAGTTGACGGGAAAAAGGTATGAATAACTGATTTTTTTCTTTCTTCTTATGACCTATACTTACTAACAATGTGTTTTAATATTGTATTTCAGAAGCAACTTACAACTACTGCTATAGATGGTGGTCCAAATGCTACTCAAACTTTTGCTGGGAATTCAGGTGCACTAAATGCTACTCAAGCTTTAGTTGTGACTTCAAGTCAAGTAGGTAGGAAAAAGGTATGTGAGTTATACTTGTCTTTAGTCAAATTTGGATATTGAGTCATTTTTAGTTATTGCTTTACTATTACCATGCAGAAGCAATAGAGGGTAAGTGCAAGTGCTAGTCAAGGGCCAACAAGGGCTAATCAAGCTACTGCAGTAGGGGCAAGTGCAGGTGGAAGTGAAGCTACTCAAGGTGCAACAAGGGCTTCGATTGTAATTAGTGCGAAACAAGGTGGAACAAGGGTTTCAATTGCAACTAATGCTAGTCAAGATGTAGCTCACACTTCAGTTCCAACAAGTGCAAGTCATAGTAGGTAGAAGAAGCTTCAACTTAAGAGGAAAAGGCAAAGAGGCAACATAATAGCTTGAAGGACAAAGATTCTAGTTTTTTCTTTGGATATTGGATAATGCATAGGTTTTTTCGTTATTAGACATATGTTGTAAATTGTGGAAGTACATATTTTGGACATAGTGGTAGTATATAGTTAGGCTATAGTGGTAGTACATTGTTAGGAAAATTGGTATTTTGGGTATAGGATGTACTTGACAGTTTATTTTTTGGGATGCTGTCATTTAAATTGAATAGTGGTAAAATTTGACATTTTTGGTATATGATGTACTTGGCAGTACATATTTTTTGAGATACTGCCTTTGGGGATATTGGTTGCATAATGATGGAGTTGGTCTATTATTTTTGAGTCCAACATGTGCTAAGTAGTACTTTGACCTTCGTAATTATGCATATGTTGGCATTATGTAATAATACACTTTGAAGTAATGAAATATAATGATATTTTGCATAATTATATTCCAATACCTATTGTAGTGGACATTATATGTTGAAATTTATTATGTTAGTCCCATAAAAGCAAAGAAATGCACAATACTATTTCAATACCATGTCTTATCAACACCATATCATTTCAATGCTAAAATTTGATTTGTTATTAAATGATTAATTTTTACATAATTGCTACTCCTTCTAAGGAGAGTTTACATCATACTTCACTCATCTATATAATACACAATTAAGCACCTACTTACTTGCATACCTAGGTACACCATACCACTACTTTACTTTAGTACATTTACAATAAATCCTAAAACAACAAACACCAAAGACATTACAATGGAAACTAAGACCAACAACTTCAAGGAATCAAGTGAGGCTTGAATCAATATCAATTACTCCTTAACCATGCACAATTCTCTGTCATTCTCAATGTTCTGCTTTGCTCCTCCTTTTTTGATTTCTTGTATTTCTTCACTGAAGCCATCATTATCAACAAGATAGTACTTGGACAAGATTGGCATATTAGCATTGGTTGGAATGCACCACTGGAAGAACTCTCATTCCCTATCTCTGCAATAGTAAAACAGCCTATTTGGATTGCTTTTAGTACCTGAAACTTGGATGTCAACATTTTTCCCACAAATACAAGACTTATTGGGTATCTTAGCCCTAACCCCTATTCGCTATGTTGCTTACTGCAAGTGCACGGATCTCACTTATAATAAAGGTAAGAGTCAGATATCGTTCCCACATAGACTAACATTAAAGTCAGTGCTAAATATAAACCAAAAGTTTAAGAATTACTATCCAAGAACGTATAAATTAAAAGATGAGTATCTAAACTAATTGAAAGTACTTAAAAGCTTTAAAATTGAATTAAAGTTGAGAATTAAAGAATAGAGATTCCATTTTCACCTCCTACTTCAATCGATAACTAGTAATCCTTATGAGTAATATATATGAATTGATTAGGTTAGCTTGAGAATCTAAATTAGTTAAAAGTCTATGTCTAAGTCAATCAATCATGCTTTAGTTACCTACTTCACTATGTTTCCATGAGAACTAGAGTAAATCCACTCATTAAGATCTATTCCCAATAGTTACTATACATGACTAATAGGTATATTTCTGTCCTATTAATGAATCATCTCACCCAATCCAATTGAATGAAATAGAATATGTATCAATCATACATACGATCTCAAATCCAAATTCTTATGTCTAGGTTCATTAGATTTTAACAAATTAATCAAAAGTTGATTAAACATTCAAAAGCATTAAGTACTATATGATTAAACAAAATCATATCATGTATATAAACTCAAAGGATTATAATATTATTCAATATTCATAAGAGGATCTAAAGAAAATCCTACTACACAGCTTAACCAGCCATAAAGCATGAAAATATAGCAAAATATATCATGTTCATGAGAAGGAAAATGAGAAAGTAGAAGATAGAGAACAGAAAGCTCAAGGGTGATGATCCTTCAAGCTCCAATCCTCCATCAAGGTGAAGAAAGCCCTCAATCTTGGTTACTTCTACTTCCTTTATGTCTAAATCACAAAACCCTAGTAGATGCTCTCCAAAAAACACAAAAACTATTGTGCAAAATGGATACAATAGTATTTATAGGCTAAATAAAATAGAGTCACACTGTGGCGTCAAACACATCACGTCGCGGCGCGCGTGTAATTAGGTCACAGACACTTGAGGCATTGAATCTCAATGTCGCGGTGCCCTAGCCTTGGGTTTCATGTACTGGAATAGGGGATGCTCAACGCCGCGGCATTAACATGCACACGTCGCGGCGTTGAATGTTGATATTCAATTTTCATTTTCTCTTGGGCTTCCTAGTCCAAAGCTACTCCAAGTTATTCATTTTCAAGCTTTATTTGAGACCTACCTATAACAGAGAAAGTATCACTTTAATAACTTATGCAAATGTACTCAATTCATCATAGTTTAGGAAGTATTTGTCCAAAATCACAATGGAAGTCATCAAAATGAAATCAGAAGAATATGATGCTAAAATATTCTATTCATGCATACAAACAAGGACTAAGTAACCTATATAGCACAGAAATAGGGCATAAATAACTATACTTTGTGAAGTTATCACACCCCAAACCTAGATTTTTACTAGTCCTCGAGCAAAACAAAGTACATTCACAAAGATCAATATTATTAACCTGCATTTAGCTAATTTTAATATTCCACTTTCACCTAACCCAAGCTAGTATATGATGATTGCATAAACCTCAAAGAATACATATACCTCACAATCAATTTCACACATAAACAATCCTCATCGTGCTAACATTCATAGCTTCCTTTCGTACAAAATATTTTTCCCAAAATCATGCAAAGAAAACCTCTTCCATATAATTCATATTCACCCAGATAAGGTTATAAACATACACATAAATATAATTCACAGAATTCATAAGATTGTAATACAACTCTCTCTCCACTAGTGTAAATCACACAAGATTGAGGATTAAAAGGGACTTAATTAGCTTGTAATGTAAGGCCATGGTGATAGCTACATAGAATGCAGTTATTTGTGCCCTATCCTTGTGCTAGAATGAATGCTATGTCCTTGTTTAAATGCATATTTGGAGGGTTTTGTGCTTATATTTGATATATTCTGAATCTAAGTCTTTCTGATGTGTTATTATGCAAAACTGAGCTTTAATGATCATGGATTGAGTAGATTTATATATGTTATTGATTTGGTGTTTTCTCTATGATAGGAGGGGCTCCAAACAAGGTTAAATATGGAGCAATTGAGCTTAAAGAAGAAGAGGAAGCCAAATTGGCATTCCAAAGACAAGCAACGCCATGGCACAAGTAAGGCAGAGCACGCCGCGGTGCAAAGAGGATTTTCAACCTGGTCATACTTGGACCCGGGGCAAGAGCGTCGCGGCGTAGTGAAGTGAACGTTGCGGCAGTACATAGACCGACCCATTGTGCGTCGCGACGTGCATATGTGGCCGTCACGGTGTGAAGGCGGCTGCTGAGTCTATAAATAGATTTTTACACGTTTTTCTCTAAGACTCTCCCATCTCTCTCTGTTTTCTCTCTATTTTTCTGAGTTTTGGCCATTTGGCCATCTCTCTCTTTTTAGGTTTTGTTAGTTTAGTTAGTTTAGGTTAGTTTTAGGTTAGATAGCTTGGCTAGATCTTCATTGCTGGTGGATTGGAGGCCAGGATCAAAGGATTGAAGGAGGATTCAAGCTTCAGAGACAAATCAATGAGCTTCTTTCTCTCTTTTCCCTTTTTCTCTTCTCTTCCTTATCTTTTGTATAGCTAAGCTATGTTTTAGGAATATTTTGAATCCTTTGATATATATTAATGATGTGTTTTTCTCTGAGTTTGTATGGATGTTTGATTATGGTTCAATCATTATCTGTGTTTAATGCTTGTTCTTGGTTGGCCTCAATTGCATGATCCTAATATTGGCAAATGAACTAGACATAGGGATTTGTTGATATGGATATGGTATGGTTGATACATGTTCGGCGAGTTCAATTGGCTTGGATGAGTTGATTCGTTAATAGGATAGAAATATACCTATTAACCATGTATAGTGTGTGATTGAGAATAGATCGTTCATGAGTGGAAGTTGCGCTGGCTCTCAAGGAAACTTAGTGAGTTGGGCAATTGAAACCAGGGTTGATTGACCTAGACATAGGCTTTTGACTAATGAAGATTCTCAAGCTAACCTAATCAATGCATTTATGTTTATGAGGAGAATTACATGTTGTTGATAGATGTAGGGGGTGAAGGAGGATTTCCTGAAACCTAACCGTTTTTAGGTTTATTACTTTTGTAGGTTAGATTGTTTTTATATTATTTTTCTATTTTTATGTCCTTGTCTAGAATTGATTAAGCTATTGGTTGGTATTTAGCTTTATATCGTAATATCCTCGTGGGAACGAACTTTTACTCTGTATCTATATTACTTGTACGACCCGTGCACTTGCGGTTAGCAAATGGGCAACACGTTTTGACCCTTAACACATGGGTAGTGGGTAACAGAATAAAGGACAGGATTTAACACAAACATTGAGATACATAAACATGTTATTTCATGTCTTGAGTCTCTAACGGATATTAACAGGGTATTCAATAGTAAATGTAGAAAACTCGCCAGAACCATTTTGATGCTTTTCGAACTTTACTTATCTTATGCTTTACTTTGGCTTTTCTTTTTCTTTTGATTTTCATTCATTTTTTAATTTTTTTCTTTTGCAAAGCAATGATTTTTCTTTGACTGCATCTGGTTCATTCAGGCTCATTTTGTATTGAATCCATAATACCTCTAATCATAAGACTCACTTCAAAAAATAACATATTATGTACTCAACAAACAATAATGGTAGGAAGAAAATGCAATGCTTTCACATGCATTAGAACAGTTAATAGGTTAACGAACACAATGATTATGAAAAATAAATAAGGCCAAATATATATATAGCTTTAAAAAGGGACCTATGATAAAATCATTCAGGGGAAGCTTGAAAGGCTCAATTAGTCCAAACAATGCCCTAATCATTTCCTCAATCATGCATAACCTAAGATTTTGCCTCAAGAGAGTTGTAAAACAATCTCTAGGATAATTGAATTTTTCACATGTATCGTTCATAAACTTTTTCTAGACAAACATTCTTATTCTTTCCAAAATTCAAGAAGCATGCAAATGGAAAACGCACAATGCATGAAAAGAAATTAGAATGCTTCAGCATGTGCCAAAGATTGCATATGGATTCACAGAAAATGAAGGTCATTTTGCATCCATATATATCATTGGACAATCATTCACACTAGTTTTTGAATGTTACAACTCACAATGTGAAAGGGAACGACAATTGTATTTTGAATGGATTTTCAACAAAAATTTTATCAAGATAATTGCTCTTATGGTTATTTTCAAAACAAAAATACTAAAATACATACATATAATACTTAAAACATATGCATATAAATATAACAGTATGAAAATATAATACTACTATATATCAAAAATAGAACATAAAGTTTAAAGACACCCTCAAACCCGAGGGAAACAGTGTCCTCACAAAAGTACAAAACACAAACACACACACACACACACACACACACACACACACACGTATATATATACACACATATACCAAAAAGAAATATAATGAAAGAAAGGTGCACTGAATGCCATGAAGCTAGATAAGTGGATCATTATTGTCTGGGCCATCAACATCAGTACCATCACCATCCCCATCATCATTATCACTATCTGGGACCTCTACAGCAGGTGCTTTAGAAGGTCCAGCTTGGAAGGGGGCTGTAACAAAAGTGGGTGGGAATGCAGGAACTGAATAATCAACTATCGAATGGCCGAGGCGTGTCGTTATCCATCTCTATATCTGAATAGTATAAGACAGCATAGCTGTCATCTGCATGCTCTGGGCCTCTATACAGGCTAGCCGGGCGTCCACACGAGCACACCAATCTAAGCCAGCTGCAGGTGCTGCTGCTGCTCTAGGCGCCTACCTCTGTCGAGCTGGAGCTAGAGCTGCTCTAATTATCTCAATGAAAGTATCATTAAGAGGCTGCCGAGCATCCATAAGCTCCTCATATGAACCCCAGCGTACATTATGTCGGGTGCATAGAGTCTGTATGAGGAATGGGAAGAAGGGGCTCCTAAACTCCCTCGCTGATCTCTGGATTTGCTAAAAAATAAGCTGAGTAACATTGATAGACCGGCGCTCCAAGATGCAATAAATCAATATGGCACGGTCTCGTGTCACCTGAGAGAGGTTAGCGGATGATAGAATCTAGGTGCTAATGAAGTGGTACCAAGCTCGTGCCTCTAGTGTCAGGTAGGTGCATAGAAAGTACCTCGGCCTGTTTATCTGAACATTCATAGTCCAAACTACAGGCTGAAAGTCACTCGTGCATATCTGAGTAGTGACCACATCAATATCGATGCCCTCCACCAGCTCCTAGTGGTAGAGCTCATTAAATTCATAAATCTCAGTGGCCATAGGCAGGCTAAGAGCTGCACGAATAGAAGCTATAGAGAATGAGACTGTGCGCCCTTTGACTCGGACTATAGTAGCCCCTTCACCTGAGTAGGCTAGGTTCACATAGAATTCGCGAACTAAAGGAGGACAGCAGAGGACTCTGGGTGCTGAGCAAATGCACTCCAATTAAGGTGGTTAATGAGCCCTTCTAATTTTGGGTGAATAACTTTGAAAAAAGCAAAGCCGCACTCAAGAATGAGCGGTCTGGTTATGAGAACAATGTATCTCTTGGCAACATCCGCTGAGATAAACTATAGGAGGGGGAGAAGGCTCCCTGTTTCGCCGACTCGATGAACCACGTTGCATAAATGTTCCCCTCTTTGGATCCATAACAACCTAAAAAAGAATTACTAAAAGTCAGATTTGTAATTGGAAGTAATAAATACATTTAAAAATAAGCAATTCTGGAAAATATGGAATTAAGTGCTGCGACATTCAATGCCAGCGCCGTGGCATTCAAAATGTTCAACATAACGTTGTGGCGTTCATACCAACGTCGCGACATTCAAAGGTGTTCATCATAACATCGCGGCATTGGACATCAATGTTGTGATGTGCAAAAAAAATACTTTACCCATATTATGTGTAAAAACTAGATTAACCCACTTTCAGATTCCAAGCTAAAAATTAACACAAAAAACTAACAAAAACCTAAAACTAACTACTAACAACAACTACTTAGCACAAAAGTCAACAAAACTAAAAATAGAGACAAGAACAAACAACCCAAACAGAGAGAATGTGATAAAAATTTACCAAAAACTTAAAATATATAGAAACATACCTTATAGAAGCAAATGTAGACGGAAAAAGGTGATGGAAAATAGAGAAAACAAAAACTAATTAGAGAGGGAGAGAGGCCAGAGGAAACGAGGGAGAGGGAGAGAAGTTATGGTGTGAGGAGAACTAAACGTCTCAACATAAAACCCCAACAGCCTCCGCGCGCCGCGGCGTGAAGCAAAATATGCTGCGATGCTCATTAATTCCCTCATAAATTAAATATTTAAATAATTACTATTTATTATTTACTAATTACTATTTTATTATTTTTGTAAACATGCTGGAACGCCGCGGCGTTCTGGTATCATGCGTCGTGACGCTTTGCTCTCTGGATTTTGGCCCATAACACCATCACACCACGACGCTAGGAGTCTAACTGCATAATTCTGCAGCAAATTGAGTTCTACTGGGACTTATGGCCAAAATAGGTCTCCAATACCTGTAAAACATGTCCAACAGGTCAAATAACATTTTATATAACAAAAACTTAGTTAAACTACAAAATTAACATATTAACATATTAATGACATAAAATACAAACATAAACATTTAGGTTCCCTCCCAAAAAGGGCCTTATTTATAGTCCTGACAAGACTTTGTAACTCTCAAGTTGGGGTTGTTAAAGCGAAGGAAGTTTTCCCCTGATCAATCTTTCCTCCAAAATAAAGTTTTAGGCGTTGGTTGTTAACCTTAAAACTTGATGATCGATCCAGTGGAGTAATCTCCACAGCTCTATGGGGAAACACTTTTATTACCATAAAGGGCCCTGACCACCTCAATTTAAGTTTTCTTGGGAATAGTTTGAGCCTGGAATTGTAAAGGAGAACTTGCTGACCATATTCAAACATTTTCTGCATAATTTTATGGTCATGCCAAAATTTCACCTTCTCCTTATACAATTTTGCATTTTCGTAGGCTTACAGCCTAAATTCGTCCAGTTCATTGAGCTGCAAAAGCCTTTTCTCCCAAACAGATTACAAATTGAAGTTGAGCTACTTGATTGCCCAATAAGCATTATGTTCAAGCTCAACCGGAAAATGGCATGCCTTCCCAAATACCAACTTGTAGGGAGACATACCAATGGGACCCTTGTAAGTGGTCCTATAGGCCCACAATGCGTTATCCAATTTCTTTGACTAATCCTTTCTAGTTGGACACACTGTTTTCTCCAGGATTCTCTTTATCTCACGATTGGATACCTTCGCTTGCCCACTTGTCTGTGGGTGATAAGTAGTGGCAATCTGATGTGTCACTCCATACTTAGCGAGGAGGGCTTCAAAATACTTATTGCAAAAATGTGACTCTCCGTCACTGATTATGGCCCTAGGTGTTCCAAACCTGGTGAAGATCTGTTTTCTCATGAAGCTAATCACTACTTTTGAATCATTAGTAGGAAATGCACATGCCTTCACCCACTTGGACACGTAGTCCACAGCCACTAGTATGTACTAATTCCCAAAAGAGGGAATAAAGGGGCCTATGAAGTCTATGCCCCATGCATAAAAAATCTCTACCTCCAAAATGGAATTCAAGGGCATCTCATTCCTTCTCGAGATATTCCCTGATTTTTAGCATTGTTCACATCTTTGCACATAGAAATGCGTATCTTTGAAAAGCGATGGCCAATAAAATCTAGACTGGAGTACCTTTGCAGTAGTTCTTTCACCACTGTAATGTCCACCATATGGAGAATCATGATAATGTCTTAAAATCTACTCCACTTCCTCCACAAGCATACATCTCCTCAACATATGGTCAGAACATTGTTTAAATAGAAATGGCTCATCCCATCATACAAGAATTTCTTCTTTTGGTGAGAGGTTAAATCAGGTGGCAGCACACCACCCACAATGTAATTCACCATGTTAGCATACCATGGGCATGATTGAGTGGTGGTTGTACATAACTACTTATCAGGAAATGTTTCCCTGATTGTGATCAGTTCAGCTTGGAAATATTTATTTTCAAGTCTTGAAAGGTGGTTTGCTCCTTGATTTTCCCTACTTTTCTTATCTCTGATCTCTAGATCAAACTCTTATAAAAGTAAAACTTACCTATTCAATCGTGGTTTCGCGTCCTTTTTACTCACTAAGTACATTATTACCGATCTGCGTACACAATCACCCTCGTGCCCACCAAATATGCTCTAAACTTATCAAATGTGAAGACAACGGACAACAGCTCTTTTTTTGTTGTTGTGTAGTTCAGTTAGGCATCATTGAGTGTTTTGCTCGCATGGTAAATTGAGCAAAACACTTTATCTTTTTTTTGTCCCAACACCGCACTCACAACATAGTCGCTCGTATCGCACATAAGCTCGAATAGCAAATCACAATCTGGAGTGATTATAACTAGAGCTTGAACTAGTCTTTTTTTTAGTTCCTCAAATACAACCTGACATGAATCATCAAAGGTAAATTGGATGTCTTTCTCCAGAAGGTTGCAAAGAGGTTTGGCTATCTTTGAAAAATTCTTAATAAACTTCCCGTAGAAACCTGCATGGCCAAGAAAACTGCGGATTCCTTTTACTGAGTTTGGTGGAGGAAGCTTGTCAATCATCTCTATCTTTGCCTTGTCTACCTCCATCCCTTTTATAGAAAACTTATGGCCAAGAACTATGCATTCTTGGACTATAAAATGGCACTTTTCCTAATTCAGGATGAGGTTGGTCTCCTCGCACCTTTTCAACACGGATGATAAAGTCTGCAAACAGCTATTGTAATCATCCCCAAATACCGAAAAGTCATCCATAAACACCTCTAGCCCATGTTCAATCATATCTGCAAAGATGGCCATCATGCAACGTTGAAAGGTTGCAGAAGCTTTGCATAGCTCGAAAGGTACTTTTTTAAAAGCAAATGTACCATAAAGACAAGTAAATATCATCTTTTCTTAGTCCTCCGGTACTATGGCAATTTGGTTATATCCAGAATAACCATCTAAGAAGCAATAATAGGCTTTCCCAACAAGTCTATCTAACATCTGATCTGTGAAAGGAAGTGAGAAATGGTCTTTTCGAGTGGCCTTATTTAATTTGCAGTAGCCCATGCACACCCTCCATCCAGTGACCTTACGGGAGGGAATAAGCTTGTTATTTTCATTAATAACCACTGTCATACCATTTTTCTTCGGCACACATTGGATTGGAGATACCCAAGGGCTGTTAGAAATAGGATAGATAATATCTGCATCCAGTCACTTGATTATCTCTTTCCTCACCACCTCTTTCATAATTGGATTTAGCCTCCTTTAGTGTTCCACAACTCCACCCTGATTGTCCTCTAACAAGATCTTGTGCATACAGATAGAAGGGCTAATGCCTTGAATATCAGCAATAGTCCAATAGAGAGCATGCTTGTATTTCCTAAGCACACGGAGAAGCTTCTCCTCTTGATCATCTGAGAGGGATGATGATATGATTACTAGCAGGGTAGATGTTGCTCTCAAATAGGCATACTGCAAATGGTTCGGCAGAGGCTTTAACTCAAGCTTTGGAGGTTCTTCAATGGAAGGCTTAGATGTCACTTTTGTTACATCGGACTGCAAGGTTTCAAACTTAGATGAACGATATTGCCTAGGAACCGCATTGAGGTGTTTGATGTAATCAGATACATCGTTTCTTGAATCATCATCATCCTCAGTTGATGAAGTCATTGCTAAGGCAAGGGAATCTTCAGAATTATTGGCTTGAAATGTATCATTAATGATATTATCAAGCAAACTAATATAAGAATACTCTTCCTAATCTTGAGGAAGGTTAATTGCTTTGAAGATGTTGAAAGTCACCTCTTGATCTTGAACTCTCATCGTCAGTTCTCCTTTTTGAATGTCTACGAATATTCTACTTGTAGCTAAAAATGGTCTACCTAGGATCAATGACACCCTTTAATCTTCGTCCATATCCAGAATAACAAAATCTGTAGGGAATATGAATTTATCTACTTTTACCAGGACATCTTCCATTATTCCCTTCAGATATGTATATGAACGATCAGCCAGTTGGAGAGTTACAGATGTAGGCTTGCATTCCCCCAAACCTAGCCTCTAGAATATGGATAGGGGCATCAGATTGATGCTTACCCCCATATCACACAATGCTTGTCCTAAGAATTTGTCGCCAATGGCACAAGGAATTGTAAAGCTTCTTGGGTCCTTTAACTTTGGGGGAAGCTTTTGTTGCAGAATAGCATTGCATTCTTCAGATAATGCAACAGTTTCAAACTCACCTAGCTTACGTTTCTTGGATAATATATCCTTCATAAACTTAATATAGCTAGGTATTTATTCCAGTGCTTTTGCAAAAAGGATGTTGATATGAAGTTTCTTGAAAACTTCCAAAAATTTCTTAAACTACTCATCCATCTTGTGCTTGATTTGCCTGCTTGGGAAAGTCAAAGGATGTATATAGGGCTTATTCACCACCTTCTTGTCTTCAACCTTCTTGTGGTCAGTTTCCTTATTCACTTCATTGTCTTTGACCTTTTTGTGGACCTCTTCTTCCCATTTCTGGCTCTTTCCTACCTCATCCTCTATCAACTTTGTCTTAGGGTTTCCCTCAATGTCTTTCCCACTCTTCAGTGAGATTACCTTACAATGTTCATTAGAGGGACCATTTGGATTATCAATTGTATCAGTTGGGAAGGTGCCAGGGGGCCTGTTATTGATTGCATTGGCTAACTGCCCCACCTAAGTTTCTAAAGTCCTCATAGAAGCTAATTAGCTCTATATCACTGAGTCATTCTTAGCCAGATGAGCATCTATCTTGGTCATGAAAGAATCAATTTTTACTATTAACTGTATAAACATCTCTTTAAGAGATGGTTTCTTTTCTTAAGCTGGCTGTCTAGACTGGGAAGGGAATCCAGGAGGATTATAAGGTCTCTCAGCTCCAAGTGCTGAGGAGGAGGCCCCTTGATTATCCCTCCACGAGAAGTTTGGATGGTTCCTCCATCCAAGATTTACTGGTTCGTGTATGGGTTGTTCTGTTGTGATCGGTAGTTCCCCAAATAATGTGCACTTTCAAAGGTGGAAGGGCACCTGTCACTTGAATGATTGTCACCACATTTGTCACATAATACAAATGGGCTCTGGTGAGTTTGTTGTCCCATACTGTCCATTTTACTTGCCAATGCTGCATCCTGAGCTGACAATGAGGTTATAGCATCTACTTCATGCACTCCAGCTACTCTTCGTGGAGTGTTTCTTACTGATGGCCATTGATAGTTATTAACAGCTAATTCCTCTAAGAGCTGGAAGGCATCATCAAAGGATTTGCTTAACAAAGTGTCTCCAGCAGTAGCATCTATTATTGGGCGGTGATGTGGTAGCAAGCCCTTGTGAAATGAGTAGATTTGGTGCCAAGGTGGTATCTCATGATGTGGGCACCTTCTCAAAAGATCCTTATACCGTTCCCATGCTTTATGTAGGGATTCTAATTCAGTCTGAGTGAATGATGTAATATCATTCACCATCTCTTCAGTATTGGCAGGAGAGAAGTATTTGTTCAAAAACTTATTGCATACCTCCGCCTAAGTTGTGATTGATCTTGCTGGAAGAGAATATAACTAGTTTTTGGCTCTATTGTGATTAATCTTGCTGGAAGAGAATATAACTAGCTTTTGGCTCTATCTCTTAAAGAGAAAGGGAAGAACCTTAGGCGAATAGCATCCTCGGATACTCCGTTGCGCCTAAACGTGTCGCAAATCTCCAGGAAGTTTGAGAGATACACATTGGGATCCTCATTGGATAAGTCACCAAACTGCACAGAAGTTGGGATCATTTGGATAATGGCTGACTTTATCTCAAAGTTGTTTGCCCGGATGGCAGGACGTCTAATGCTGGATTGCAGATTATTCATTTGAGGAGTAGCAAACTCCCTCAATGGTCTAGTGTGACTATCGTCCTCCAACTAGAGCATAACGTTATCTTCTGCCATCTTATGGTCAATCACCTGAAATAATTAAAGAATTAAGATTTAAATTAATATGCAAGAAAAAAAAAGCTTGAATTAGAGTTACTTAAATTGATTGTTAATATTAGCTCTACTGAAATTAAACCATTGTCCCTGGCAACGGCGCCAAAAACTTATTCGCTCTTTTACTTACCGCAAGTGCACGGATCACACTTATAATATAGCTAAGAGTCGGATATTATTCCCATAGAGACTGACATTAACGTTAGTGCTAAATATAAACCAAAAGTTTAAGAATTACTATCCAAGAACATATAAATTAAAAGATGAGTATCTAAACTAATTGAAAGTACTTAAAAGCTTTAAAATTGAATTAAAGTTAAGAATTAGAGAATAGGGATTCCTTTTTCACCTCTTACTTTAATTGATAATAAGTAATCCTTATGAGCAATATAAATGAATTGATTAGGTTAGCTTGAGAATCTAAATTAGTTAAAAGCCTCTGTCTAGGTCAATCAACCATGCTTCAGTTACCTAATTCACTATGTTTCCATGAGAACTAGAGTAAATCCACTCATTAAGATCTATTCCCAATAGTTACTATACATGGCCAATAGGTATGTTTCTATCCTATTAATAAAGCATCTCACGCAATCCAATTGAATGAAATAGAACATGCATCAATCATATATATGATCTCAAATTCAAATTCCTATGTCTAGGTTCATTAGATTTTAACAAATCAATTAAAAGTTAATCAAACATTCAAAAGCATTAAGCACTATATGATTAAACAAAACCATATCATGTATATAAACTCAAAGGATTACAATATTATTCAATATTCATAGGAGGATCTAAAGAAAACCCTACTACACAGCTTAGCTAGCCATGAAGCACGAAAATATAGCAAAATATATCATGTTCATGAGAAGGAAAATGAGAAAGTAGAAGATAGAGAAGAGAAAGCTCAAGGGTGATGATCCTTCAAGCTCCAATCCTCCACCAAGGTGAAGAAAGCCCTCAATCTTGCTTACTTATGCTTCCTTTATGTCTAAATCACAAAACCCTAGCAGATGCTCTCTAAAAAACACAAAAACTCTAGTGCAAAATGGACATAATAGTATTTATAGGCTGAATAAGATAGAGTCATGTCGCGGCGTCAAACATATCACGTTGCAGCACGCATGTAATTAGGTCATAGACACTTGAGGCATTAAATGTCAATGTCGCGGCGCCCTGGCCTTGGGTTTCATGTACTGGAACAGAGGATGCTCACCACCGCGACATTAACATGCACACGTCGCGGTGTTGAATGCTAATCTTCAATTTTGGCTTTCTCTTGGGCTTCTTAGTCCAAAGCTACTCCAAGTTCTTCATTTTCAAGCTTTATTTGAGACCTACCTATAACAGAGAAAGTACCACTTTAATAAGTCATGCAAATGTGCTCAATTCATCATAGTTTAGGAAGTATTTGTCCAAAGTCACAATGGAAGCCATCAAAATGAAATTAGAAGAATATGATGCTAAAATCTTCCATTCATGCTTACAAACAAGGACTACGCAACTTATATAGCACAGATATAGGGCACAAATAACTACACTTTGTGAAGTTATCAACCCCCCACCTCCACTTTCACTCACACTTGAAGGCATTGTAAAACTAACTAGAAAACCAAGAACGAAGTGTCAGAAATGAGTTTGGCATTTTATCAAGCACATATTGTGTAATGACATTTTTTTACATCAAAGCTAACATAAGGAGGAAGAACATGAATGAAATTAGATGATAGTTGTTGAAGAATGCCTTACTATGTTGAATAAGCACCAAAATCTCGATGGGTCCCCACAGCTCCAACTTGGTGAAGCTTAAACTCCTCCACACTGCTAAACCCTCTACCTATCAAAGAAGATGGATGACCAACAACAAAAATAATGGCAACATATAGATGAGAAAGCTAACAAGAGGGGGCAATTTTGTCCATCATTAATAAAAATAGTAGCAAAAAATTACATATTTACCATTATGAATCACGTGGATCTCACGTGATGCTGTTGCGGTTAGATGAGCTAACAATCCGTCACACCAAAGGGGCCTAACAGCAACGCAAAAACAAAATATAAGGGAGGCCAATGTAATTTCTAAAACTGAAGGAAAGTCGAATGTAATTAGAGCAAACCTCAAGGGAGGTGAGTGTAATTTTCCCTATACAATAAATAGATATTATATCAAATTATAATTTAAAAGAAATATTAATACCCATAGAGCAAAATAATTGGCTAGTGACTATATAAAATTCGAATATCCATATATATAACACCAAAAGCTTATTATAATACTTCGGACTTATACATTCATATGGTTAATCAAGTTTCAATGAAAATGAGTTTATGACATGAAAAAATTAATATAGTGCCTATTTATTTTTCTTGTAATTAGAAACTTGGAGAGAATTGTTATAAAATAATTAGGTTCTAGAAACTTGTCACTTAAAAATTAAATCTTATTGGATGGTTACAAGAGGTTGCAAATTATGTCTTAAGAGGAAGGTTAGTTAACTAAATCACTTTTTATACTTAGAAGAATACATATGTTGTTGCTCCCTCCAGTCCGAATTAGATGTCGTTGTGGAGAAAAAAAACTTGGTCCTAATTATCTGAAGTTCTTATAAAATAATGAAGTATTCATTGTTTACTTTCCAACTCTACCCTTACACAATACTCCACTTAAGGCTTGAATGAAATTAGAGGAACTGCAAATGGCATTCAATGTTGTCCACTAGCCTTTTGTTTGGTTATTCAACGTAATCTATTAGTACTTCAATGCTACTCCACTAATTATTCATATAATTTTCCGAAGCATTTTGGCACCATGGCATTCAACATACTCTAATACTATCCGTGACAAAAAAATAAGAGTACCATTACTAGTAATATTACTTTCAGACTTTCAAAGACTTCTACACCATAAATTGGGATTTGAGTGTCGTAAAACTCTAGAAAAGAAAATGAAAAGAGTTGAAGACTCAATGGAGATAGGGGAAGACTCAATGGAAATAGTGGAGGACTCTATGGACATTGAAGACTCAATGGATGTTGAAGACTTAGAGGTACTTCCAAGTAAGAATACTATAGTAGATTATGACTTTAAAATGCACTTACAAATTGAGGGTTTAATTTGAACAAGTTCTCGAATGAAGAAGAAGAATAATTACAGCAAGTAGTTAGAACCATGTTGAGAATTTATCTTCCCAACTGTTATTAAGATATCACTCATGTTTTTGTATTTAGTGTGCTAAACATGTTTATGTATGGAAGACATGCTCAAAATTTTTGTTTCTTTCTCTTTATGAAATTGGATGAACGTGGGTTGTCAAGAAAGTGGGAAATTCTTCATTAGAATCTTATGTACAAATCTAACGTGCATATATTCGTAGCTTTCTCTTTAAAAGCTTATACAGGAATGAATATATTCTTATCTAATTATCAATACAAATACATTGCTAGCTATATAAAATTGGCGTAGAATCAACTATACGACCTACATTTTCTTTAATTTTTAAGATAGTAATAGGTAAAGCTATTTTATTTTATTCACAAAATTGATTGACATGGATTTTTGGCTTTTCTATCAGTGGCAAAACTATTTATTAAAATATTCTTTTTTAAATTATTTATCAAACTGTTACTTTTTTAAATTATTTACTAAAATACTACTTTTTTGAAATTATATACCAAACTATCACCATTTTGTCCAATATGATATTTTTTTAATATTTTTTAACCGTAGGATGCGCCAAATAAGATGACGCATCTATGAAGATTATACCAACGCGCTAGGCGTAATCTTCATGGATGCGTCATCTTGTTTGGCGCATCCTACGTGGATCTGTGTTACGCATAAAATACACTAAGAGCAAGTGCACTCTATTGCCAAGTAATATAGGACTTGAGTCCTAATTATCAATCCCATGAAGAATAAGCGATAATTACTAGATTCGTAAAACTCTTTGTCATCCAAACAATCAAAAGTGTATGAAGAAATTCTAAATAAAATTAGAAAACAAATAAAGAAAAATAATGAACAATCAAACAAAGAATAGATAATCAATGAGAGAGAGACTAGAGCACTAGGTTCACTTGAATTTAATTATTCAGATTTTCTTTCATTTATGATGTAAGGTAATTCTTTTACCAATATTGTCTTACCTACTATCGAATCTCAATGGTTGAAAAAATTGATGTTTGGTCATTCACTAATCTAATCCTAGACTTATCATATAGATCCACTCATTGAATGCGGATGGTCACCGATCAAACAATGAATTAACACATGTCAAAAGTGATCAAGTTATGACAAGAATGCAAGCAATATGATAGACCCTAAAAGAAATTACCTTAATCAAATTAGAAATCAAACCCAAATAATTAGGAAAACAAGATTCCCCATAGCCCTAGCTATATGTTTAGCCACTCATGTTACAAACAAACTCATATCACATTACAAACCCATAGAAAGAAAACCCAAAGAAAAGGAAAAACTAGAGGGAAAGAGAAATCAAAACCCCTTTTACAGTGATTGTGGTCTTCAAGCCTTCAAGAATTGAATCTTTCCTTCGAAGTCATCCTCCAAAGTCTGCTACCACGAAAGTGCTCTATCAAGATTAAGGACTTTTTTGCGTTGTTGTGAACCAAAAAGAGCTCTCTTGCTAAACTCGTTTTTCTCATTTTATAGAAAACCTGACAGATTTTTGTATTTGACTTGCATGATTTTTCTCACCCTTTAGATGGCCGAGTTTGTCCTTGATCTCAACAAAGAAGTTTTAGGATTTTCTATTAGGTTTTCAATGCCGCAAATGACGCATCGATTTGATATTTGTAACTCAAGATATGACTCAACAAGGAATGGTCAGGATAGTGCGGGAATCTAAATTTTACTCCAAATCAAATCTCTTTGAGAATCCTTATCCAATCTCTAATCTAAGATTTTGTATCCAATTAGAACTCTAATTAGCATCTAAAAATAAGATAAGAATCCTTCACATATTTATCTTTAGGAATTTCTTATTTTTGTACAAAATATGATTATTTATCCTAAAAATTCAAATATGATCAGGTGAAGAGATAATAATTTAAAAATAAACAAAAATATAAATAAAAATCAATTAAAAATCTGAATAAATAAATTCAAAAGATTAACACTCATCAAATACCCCAAAACTTGAACAATTGCTTCTACTCAAGCAAAGAATAGGAATCAAAAACAAGATTAAACTTAACATCCAAAAACATGAATCAAGGGAAATTTCACAATTTAAAAATTTAAGTTCAGCAATCAAATCCAATCAGGCAAGATCATTTAGTACTTAAAACAATTAGAGGCTTGAGTCTAGCTTGCAACTGTTCTCTTCACCAAACATTTGAGATCACTCATCTTTCCATCTCTCAAGTATTTAAGGACAAGGAGATTACTCAAATTTCTCTTGAAAAATGTACTACCATAAGCTTGCTTATCAATCCCATCTCCACTTCCCAGTTCACATACAACACAAAAATCAAAAGGATTTCCTCTAGTTGTAACTGAGCCAAGGGTATAATGAAAGGTAAGAAAAAGATAAATAAGGGTAAAGAATACTCATGAATAAATCAATACAAAGCAGAATCAAGTTGAAAAGATGATAGATAGAGCACATTGCACAAGAATATAACAAATTCTCACTTTTCAACCTAATATTCTTATTATTCTTCACCAACAAATTTTTCCTTTTTCTTCTTTTTCATTTTTTTTCATTTTTTTCATTTTCTCTCTTCTTTCATTTTTTTCTTTTATTCTTTTTTTTTCTCTTTTTTTTCAACCCTTGAAGACAAAAGCAACATTTCAAGATTTTTTAATCAACACATTAGATGCTCCAAAGAATTCAACTTGATTATTTGAATAGGTATCCAAAGAAATTAGTTACAGGCTCAAATGAGACAACTAATGGATTATTTTATCAATACAACTTTGAAAGTTAAGAAAGAATTAAGCCTAATTGCCTTAATCATATTCAAGTTTGAATGTAAATCATTAAAGTCTCAACAAGATATCAAAGCAAGTTCTAACGCACATAAATCAAGAGAAAACTCACTCTAGAAGAAAAATAGGATTTTATCTATGAAAAATCCAATCATTAAAGCTCAAAACTCACTTTTTGGCTAGAGTTAATAAAGAGAATAAAAGCAATCCCCTTTACTTCATTGGAAAAGATTACTTCACACAAAATCAGCTCATGATCAAAGGAATCCCCTTTAAAACATATCTTTATCAGCTCAAAATAAATCAAGACATCAACACACTATTCCAGCATAATTACCAGCAATACTCAAGTGCTCATAAAAAAATTTTCACAAAAATTTTAAAAGTACTTCCCCACATTTAAGATAAACATTGTCCTCAATGCGGAAGAAAAAGAAATAAAAGGATAAAGAAAATAACAACATAACCTGATGAATAATGACACAATGCCAGGCAAAGGAGAAGCACAAGAGTCGTAGCAAACAACATAATCTGAAAAATAAAATTTCAAAACACTTAAGTAGCATCTAAAAGAAAAACAAAAATAACAAAAGTAACAAAAATAATTAAAATAAGATAAATAAAGAAGTAACACAGGTTACCTCCTATGTAGCGTTTGCTTAACGTCATCAGCTCAACGTTGCCTTTCATTCAGGTAAATCAAGGTGGCTTAAAGAGCCAAAAATAGGATGACACATTCTCCTTTTAAAAGCAGTGCCTTGCATTCTGGTCATCTATCAAGAATGTCCGTGGGCCATCTTTCTTCACCTCTAGCACATTGTACGATAAGACACAAATAACCTCATATGGTCCACACCTTTTTGACCAAAGCTGACTAGGAAGACGATGAAGACATGAGTTATCAACAAGAATTTTATCCCCAATCTTAAACTCACGCTGCTTGATACACATATCATGTCGCTTCTTTGGTATCTTCTTGTAGAGTTTGGCATTCTTAAAGTCAGTGGCAGCCTTGGGCAAGGTCTTCTCTAGCATAGCAACAATCACAGATTCCTGCATATATGAAGACACAACATTACCCACAACATCAGTAGCTTCTATGCGATTACATGAATCAAAGGAATTAAGATTTTTAACAGAATTAAAAACATTAAACACTACTTCATCGTCATTTAATTGTAAGGTCAACTTCCCATCATAGACATCAATCACTGCCCTTCCAGTGGCGAGGAATGGATGTCCAAGTATGATTGGGATATCGTCATCCTCCTCCATATCCAACATAATGAAGTCAGTTGGAAAAATAAATTTATCCACCTTTACCAAAACATCTCCCAATGCACCACGAAGGTAAGTGATAGATCTATCGGCCAGCTGTAATGAAATATTAGTGGGCTTAGGTTCCTACATTCCCAATTTTTTAAAAAGGCATTAAATTAATATCAGCACCCAAATCACATAATGATTTCTCAAAATAAGAGTTACCAATAGTGCAAGAAATAGTAAAACTCCCTGGATTTTTTAATTTTGGGGGTAACTTCTTTGAGAGAATAGTGGAGCACTCCTCAGTTAGACATATCGTCTCAAATTCCTCAAGTTTACGTTTCTTTGTAAGTATTTCTTTCAAAACTTTTGCATACTTGGGCATTTGAGAGATGGTTTCAACAAACGGAATGTTAATTTGTAACTTCTTAAACATCTCCAAGAATTTGGCAAATTGCTGGTCTGACTGATTGTTCTTGAGCCTCTGAGGGAATGGGATCTTGGCATATGGTGATGGTTCATATACTGTGCGCTGCTCATGATCCTTCTTCACTCTCTGCCACTTTGGTTCTTTCTTCTCAACCTCTCATTCTTTATTGACATCTTGAATTAAGACATCTTTAGTAAGAACATCATTTTTTTTTGTCTCAATTCTTGACGAGGTAGGTGCTTCAGTTGCCTTCTCATCATTCTCATCATTCACATTGTCTGACTCATCAAAAGTATCTTTGTACTCTAGCATTTCCTTCTTTTGGGAGGACTCCCCAAGTTCCTTACTACTTCTCAGGGTAATTGCATGGACCAGTTCTTTTGGATTAGTCTCAGTAGTACTAGGCAATGTCCCTGGTATCCTCGTTGTCATCAAAGTAGCCAATTGACTAATCTGGGTCTCCATACTCTTTATTTTGACTTCTAAATTTTGCATGTGCTTCATTACTAAATCTTCAAAGCTTGACTTCTTTGTAGATGCTTGGAAACCTGGCAGTGGTTGCAGAGCTATCTTTTGATTCTGCTGATAACCTTGTTGACTTCACCATTTGAAATTAGGGTAGTCCCTCCAACCAGGATTGTACATATTAGCGTATGGATCGTATTGTTGTCGGTTTGAATTACTAACAAAATTTGCTACTTTAGGCTCAAGGGCGAATGGACTACTAACTTGACAGATAGTTTACACTTATATAACCCTGTCTTCCACATGTTTCACAAATGATTGGTGGGGTTGCACTATTTTTTACCATTAGAGTCTCAACTTTCTTTGTCAGAGCTTCCAATTAACTCAAAATGGCTGTAGAAGAATAAACAGCATGTACACTTGCTTGTTTCTTAAGAACTTGATGCTCATTTTGCTATTAATAACTATTCAGTGCCATTGTTTCAATCAATGCTTGGCTCTTAGTAGGTGTTTTCTTTCAAATTGTACCTCTCGCAGTAGCATCAATAAATGAACAGTTTATAGGCAACAAACCACTGTAAAAAGTCTTAACTAGCTACTAGATAGGAAATCCATGATGTGGACATCTCCTCAACAACTCTTGAAAGTGCTCCCAAGCTTCATAGAGAGTGTCCATGTCAAACTACACAAAAAAAGATATATCATTGCTTAACTTAGTAGATTTAGAAGGGGGAAATACTTAGCCAGAAACTGTTGTGTCAACTGATCCCATGTAGTGATGAAACCCCTTGATAGTGACGTTAACCATTGACTCGCTCTGTCCCTAAGAGAAAAAGGAAAGAGTCGCAATCGGATTACATTATCTGTCATCCCATTGTACTTGATAGTATCACACAACTGCAAGAACCTGACCAAATGCTGATTTGGATCATCCGAAGGCAATCCACCAAACTGAACTAAATTCTGAATCATGGAGATCAATGTTGGTTTGATCTCAAAATTGTTAGCTGTCATAGCTGGTCTTATAATACTCCCTCCATAGCCTTCAGCAGTGGGCATGGAGTACTGAAGCATGGTCCACTCTGCTGGGATAACTCTTTCTTCACGGGTTGCCTCAACTATTGGTTGTCTCTCCATCCAGTTTATATCTTCTGTCATAGCTACAATAAAAGATTGTTTCCTTAACTTACGAGCTATTTTCTCAATTTCTGGATCAAATGCTAAATCAGGAAACTGAGATCAAGTAAGCATAAACAAGAAATATAAACAGAGAGATAAAGTGACAAATTAATTAAAAATAAAAAATAAAAATAAGAAGTATAAATAAAAATAAAAATAAAAATAAAATAAGTAATAAAATAAAAGGACATCTAAATTAACGAGAGTTTTTCACTTCTAATATTACCAAACTTATTCCCCGGCAACAGCACCAAAATCTTGTTACGCGTAAAATGCACTAAGAGCAAGTGCACTCTATTACTAAGTAATATAGGACTTGAGTCCCAATTATAGATCCCATAAGGAATAAGTGGTAATTACTAAATTCGTAAAACTCTTTGTTATTCAGACAATCAAAAGTGTATGAAAAAATTCTAAATAAAATTAGAAAACAAATAAAGAAAAACAATGAATAATCAAACAAAGAATAGATAATCAATGAGAGAGACTAGGGCACAAGGTTCACTTGAATCCAATTATTCAGATTTTCTTTCATTTATGATGTAAGGTAATTCGTTTACCAATATTTTCTTACCTGCTATTGAATCCCAATGGTCATGGATGAAACAATATTCTAGTCCTAAATTAAATCACCTATTTGGTCATTTAGTTGAATTAATTAGGAATGCATTAAGCTTTAATTCGAGAGGTGAACTAATATACCTGTCAATTCCATTGGTAGGAAAAATTGATGTTTGGTCATTTACCAATC
This sequence comes from Ormosia semicastrata, assembly GCA_029884595.1. NCBI lineage: Eukaryota > Viridiplantae > Streptophyta > Magnoliopsida > Fabales > Fabaceae > Ormosia > Ormosia semicastrata. Next base: position 226,451 of record JAQQTO010000015.1, on the reverse strand, counting down.
TAATCCTAAACTTACCATATAGATCCACTCATTGAATGCGGATGGTCATTGATCAAACAATGAATTAGCACATGCCAAAAGTAATCAAGTTATGACAAAAATGCAAGTAATATGATAGACCATAAAAAAAATTACCTTAATCAAATTAGAAATCAAACCCAAATAATTAGGAAAATAAGATTCCCCATAGCCCTAACTATGAGTTTAGCTACTCATGTTTAATACAAACAAACCCATATCGCAATACAAACCCATGGAAAGAAAACCCAAAGAAAGGGAAAAATTAGAGGAAAAGAGAAATCAAAACCCCTTTTACAGTGATTATGATCTTCAAGCCTTCAAAAATTGAATCCTTCCTTCGAAGTCGTCCTCCAAAGTCTACTGCCAGGAAAGTGCTCTTTCACGATTAGGGATTTTTTTGCATTGTTGTGAACCAAAAAGAGCTCTTTGCTAAACTCATTTTTTCCTTTTTACAGAAAAGCTGACAGATTTTCGTATCTGACTTACATGATTTTTCTCACCCTTTAGATGGCTGAGTTTGCCCTTAATCTCAACAGAGAAGTTTTAAGATTTTCTATTAGCTTTTCAATGCCGTAAATGATGCATTGATCTGATCTCTGTAACCCAAGATATGACTCAATTAATGAGGAATGGTTAGAATAATGCGAGAATCCAAATTTTGCTCCAAATCAAATCTCTTTAAGAATACTTATCTAATCTTCAATCTAGGATTTTGCATCCAATTAGAACTCTAATTAACATCTAATAATAAGATGAGAATCCTTCAAATATTTATCTTCAGGAATTTCTTATTTTTGTACAAAATCTAATGATTTATCCTAAAAATTCAAATATGACTAGGTGAAGAGATAATTATTTAAAAATAAACAAAAACTAAATAAAAATTAATTAAAAATTCTAATAAATAAATTCAAAAGATGATTGTATTTAACACTTATCAATCTGCCATTTGTGATGGCATATTTACATTGAATACGCCAAGCGTCTTGGCATAAATAAGGCAAATACGCTATTTGTTTTGGCGCAATCCACACACGGCCGTGTCTTTTTTAAAAAATCAAACAGAAACGTTTTTCAAGTTAGACACGACTGTGTCTCTTAAAAACAATTAGACAGAAGTGTTTTGCAAGTTAGGTACGGTCCTGTCTAACTCCTCAATCGCTCAGAGGATCCTATCTAAGCCAAAATGATCTTCTTTTGCTTTGAAAATGGGATGGCTTCATATGCTTTCACTTCAAATGTGATAAATCTCATTCAATTTACAAAAATAAAGACAATGATAAGGATCTATGTAAAATTTACCAATAAACATAAGTAAATCACCATAATTTATCTGGTTTAAGACTATAAAATATAAGTTTATAAACCGTAATATAGGTTTATAAACCATAATATAGGTTCACTATAACACCAAACCCATACCCATTTGTTTGTCACAACGAGTCTTGTAAAGTCAAAAAAGTTTCTTCTTTTTTTGTGTTTGTTCCTGCATGTTTATTTGAGAAAAAAATACTATTTTTTTACTTTTATTTGGTAAGTACTCTCCCAATCATGACCCTTCTAATTTGTAGGAGTGACATTTTTCTTTTATATTTTTGGTTGATGTAGAAGGGCATAAACTTATTTGATATAATTCAACCAAAGTTCAATCACTCGGATTCTACAAAAATTTTGATAAAGTTTTCCCTAAATATTGGACCTCCCCAAAAGCACATGAACCTGTTTAATTCAACCATAGTTACCAAGATCATTAATAAAAACTAAGCAGTAAACATGTTTAATCTAGCAAGGGTACCAAAATCACAGTAGAAAATCATTAATAGTAATTTAACCAAAACCACTAAATATAACATTCTCAGATACACTAATGACATATAAATGCACGTCAATGAGATGAGCCCATATCAAAATGTGGTGGCCTATGAGAGGGATCGAAAGAAGAATCTGGCTGTGATGGGTATGGTAGGTAACTTGGTCGCGGGTAAGGATATAGTAGGTAAGGATATGATGGGTAACCTGATGGTGGGTAAGGATACGGTGGGAAAGGGTATGGTGGGTGATATGTAGGTGATACCTGAGTGGCTAGGTATGTAGCAATTACATTCAGAGCGGTAGCAGTGGTAGGAGACTGAGTCATGTGCTGGCCTGTAGAACCAAAGTCATCGGGATATTGAAGTCGTGTCTGAGTGCTCGCTAACCCTGTCCTCCTTCTACGTCGTGTCCCCTATTGACTGGACTCCTCAGGTGGCCCTAAAATGTCATTTGCTACTAGAGCTAGATGCAGATGTTCCATTCTAATGCGATCATGCTCTCATAATGAATATAGGATCTGCGCAACAACTTCTCAAGCGGCAGCATCAGTAATTGAACTGAACTAATGCTCTGCAATGTCCGCCTAAGAAACAAATATAAAATATGTCATTATAATCAATATAAAATACATATAGTCACTGGAAAATTGGTAAAGAGCTTATCGCATTCCCAATAGATGCACTAGTGGGAGAAATCTAGCGTCTAGTAATTCTTTTATACTAACGCATGCACTCAAAACGCGAAGCGAGGGGTGCTTGCAATGAGATTCCTCTAACAAGCTTCTCCCTTCAACTATCTCATGTGGCTATGTAAACAACATGTGTAGCTAGCCAATTCTCACCATGTCTACCTGCCAGTGTAATTGAGTGCAAACTATCAAGTTGGAGTGGTCTCCATGGTATAGGTTGGTCAAGACCAAATTGGCGCATCACTCGGTCTGGTTAGTGCCACTCAACAATGTGAAAAATATGAGAGGGACCACTGCTAATGCTATGTCCTTACCAGCCACACAAAAAGGTGGAACTAATGCTGTCTTCTCATCTGTGTGTGGTTGCCATATAATCTGCAAAGTGAGATATACACAAAATTAAGAAGCCATATACATAAGTAATTAGTTCAAATGAATGTAAAATAATACATACCTCATATTTCTTCAGCTAATCAAAGAACCAACGATAATATTCAAGTACATTGGTCATAATATCACTCAAAACTTTATGCTTGTGCCACCTATTTGTAAATCAAAGTATTATGAATGTAAGTGAGAAATAAAGCAAAGTAAGTAATAAAGCAAAGTAATATAAAGAAATGATATGAAAAGAAACTTATTGCTAACCTAATGGGTGTAATTGACCACGATCAGCATCATAGAACACATTGGGTTCAACATGGTCAGCCAGTGTAGGGGCAAGCCAAGGGAATCTGTACCATGCTCAATACTGCAATAGGATGCAAGCCCCTTCGATCTCGCGTGCCTTATAATTTATAGCTTTGCAAAGCTTTCTATACTAGTACGCAAAGACTGCAGACCCCCAACTGTATGTCCCGACAATAGCAAAGTCCTCCAACAACGAAAGGAACATCAAGTGTACAGACTTACCAAAATGATCAGGGCATAAGAAACCCCCAAGCAACCTAAGTATATAATATCATGCACACTGTTGCACATACTCGTCATCATCATTGTCAGTGACACTCTGTTGCCACAGATATGCCATATCAATGCGTGCACCAGATATGAGTGACTGAGTCTCATAAATCCCTAACAATCGATCACATATATCGAGCCAATCAGTCTTATGGGTAAGGCCAATAACAGCAGCGCCATCAACAGGAAGACTCGATATGATACCGATGTCCTCCAACGTTATGGTGCACTCTCCGGTAGGCATATGAAATGTATGTGTCTCTGGGTGTCATCTCTCAACCAATGCAGTAATCAAGGAGTGATCAATGCTGCAATAGCCTATACAGATAACCCACAAGAAGTTAGCCTACTGTAGATATGGAAGAGTTAGTGTAGGGGGTCCATATGTTTTATTTTCTGAGCACGTCTAACACACAGGTACCGAACCTCATGTCCCTGCCATACATGTTGAGAAACATGATACTCCTACAACTCCAAAACCGAGCCGTCCTTTAGGCTTGGGTTTACATGGAATATCATCTGTCACACTATATGCCAAATAATAATAACAATTAGTGTGACAATATGAAAGATAATATATAATATTTGTTATCGATAGTATAAAAGAAGGCACAATTAAAAGTAATATAAGAATCAAATTATATGGGAGAAATGAAGTGCATGCTGATAATCAACTAACATATATTAATAGTACTCGAATATAACATCATAATGGAGTAATACACAACAATATGACTCCAAAATGCATATTGATGGTTAGCTAATACAAGAGTCTAACAATGAAAATATATCCTCGATCAACTAGATGGCCCCACTCCATCATCCCTTAAGGAACTCGATTCACCAGTACGACATGTGCGAGAATCATGTCCAGATTAATGGCATCTTGTACATGTTTGTCCTAGCCCTGCTTCGTGCCAATCCATCTCATTCTTGAGTTAGGTTAATTTTGGTTGACCTTTAGATCTAAGCAATGCACAATCAGACACCAAAGTTATGTCAGGACCTACAGGCCACAATGGTTCATCCCGAACTGGTTCAAATTCAAACTCGTAAGCTCTGTAAATGCTCTCCATCTTGTAAACCCTATGCACATATCATAATGGGTCAGTTGCCATAGAAACACACGCAGCAATTGCATGAGAGCATGGAAAATGCAACGCTTGAAACATTCTACAGTCACACCGGCCTTGTTCCAGGTTTAAAGTATAAGAAATTCCACCCTGTTGTGTTACAGGGTTAAAAGCCTCTTTAACCATGAACTTGGTGTTCTTTCTATCTTACCGGTGAACTTGGTGTGAGCTAGCCTTTGTGTTCTCTCTTTTGCTTACTGCAAGTGCATAAGTCACACTTGTATTATAACTAAGAGTCGGATATCATTCCCTCGAGAACTATGATTAAAATCAATACTAACTATTAACCAATAGTTTAAGAGTTTCTATTCAAGAGCATTAAATTTAGGAAAAAAGTTGTGAAAGCTAATTTGAAGACTTAAAAACTATAAAGTTGGTAGAGAAAGTAGTTAATTAAAGAATAGGGATTTCTTCTTCACCCCTCATATCAATTGATAATCTGCATTCCTTATGAGCAACATAAATGATAAGATTAAGTTAGCTTGAAAAACTTAACTAGTTAAAAGCCTATGTCTAGGTCGATCAACCATTGTTTCATTTGCCTAACTTACTATGTGTCCATGAAAACTAGTGCAAAGTCCACTCCTTTAGATTGATTCTCAACTATTACTATTCATGGCTAAGAAGTATATGTCTATCCTTCTAGCTAATCAATTCATCCAATCATTTAGAATGAAATTAAACATGCATCAATCATACTTATGATCTTAAATCCAAATTCCTATGTCTAAGTTCATTAGATTTCATCATATCACTCAAAAGTTGATCAAACATTCAAGAGCTTTAAGGGCTATATGATTGAACATAAACCATTCATTTATATATACTCAAAGGAATACAACTCATTCAATATTCATAAGGGGATACAAAGAAATCCCTAAACACAGCTTAGCTACACATGATACATGAAGATCTATCACCAATAATCATGTTCATGGATGAGTAATAGAGAAAAATAGAAGAAGAGGGAGAAGAGAGCTCAATAGAGATGATCCATAAGCTTGATCTTCCTCCAAGATGAAGAAAACCTCTAATCTTAGCTACTTATGCTTCCTTTTTACCCAAAATCACAAACCCTAGCAGCTGTGGTCTAAAAAAGATGAAAGATGCTGAAAAAACTAATAAAACAATATTTATAGCTAAAATTAACAGCTGCGCACCACGGTCCTCTTCAATTAGGTCACTAGGGCCACGACTCTCACTACTTGTGCGCCTCGACCCTATAGCCACGAGTTGAAGTACTGGGTGCTGGTGATGCACCAAATGCCGCGACTTTCATGAGTGTGCGCCGCAGCCCTCTAAGCTAGGATACTCCATAGGCTTTTCCACCCTATGCTGGACCTTTACTTGCATCAAATTATCTATTTTGAGCTCACCTACATTTAAGATTTCACCCAGTTAAATATAAGAGCACAATCTACTTAAGTCATCAAGGAATTGAAAAGATTTTCTCAAAAATAGAATAAAAGACATCAATCATGAAATTGAATGAAAATAAAGCCAAAGTCTTCCATTCATGCCTCAAAACAAGGATTAACCAATCTATAAAACACACATATAGGAGGCAGAAATAACTATATTTCATAGAGTTATCACACCCCCAAACCTAGATTTTTGCTAGTCCTCGAGCAAAACAAAGTATGATTAATAAAATTTGTTTGAAAAATCAATTATCAGCACTAATCTAGTATCTAATCATGAAGTACATATTCACTTAACCCAATCTAGTGTACAATGATTTTATAAGTCTTAAAGATTGCTTGTGCATCATAATCAGCTTCACATACACACAATCTTTAGCATGATAACATTCAAGGTCTCTTATCCAACAAATTACATCTCCCACAAGCATGCAAGTTAAACTTCTACTTTTCAGATCATACACATTTGGATAAGTTTATGAGCCTACAGGCATACAATTCACAAAATTCACAAGATTGTCTTTAAACTCTCTCTCCACTAATGTAAATTATATACAAATAAGGATCAAAAGGGTCTTTAATGGCTTGAAATGTAAGGCCAATAGTTATGGGGTGAAGAACAAAGGGAAATAGATTTAACACAAATATTGAGAAGCATACTTATACGATTTCAAGACTTGAGCTCAATTGAAACTATCAGGGTATTCAAGATCAAAACTCCTTAGAACCATTCAATGCTTTTTGTATTTAACTTTTCTTTTTCTTTTCTTTTGCTTTGCTTATCTTTTTTTTTTTGTTTGAACTTTTACAAAGCAATGCTTTTCTATTTGCAGATGGTTCTTTCAGGTTCATTTTTGAACTTAACTTACACAATACCCCTAATTACTAGACTCACTTCAAGAAATCATATGGTATGAACTCAACCAACAATGATGGTAAGATAATAAATGTGATGTTTTCACATACATTAAGAATGGTTACATGGTATGGTATATGCAGGTGATAAAAAAAAAACATAAGGTCGACATATATATAGCTTCAAAGGGGACCTAAGGATATCATCATGTCATGGTAAGCTTTTTAAGGCTCAATCGGTCCAAATAATGCCTTAATCATTTCTTCAATCATGCACAATTTAGGATTTCACTTCAAGAGAGTTTAAAAATAATTTTACAGAAAAATGAAATCTTTACATGTACTTCCCATACACATTTTCTAGATGTGCATTTAACTCATTTTCAAGCTACGCAAGCATACAAATGAGAAACAAAACCATGCATATGAAGAGAACAAGAATGATTCATATGCTTCAAAATCGCGCAAGGTTTCACTAAAAGAGGCAAATCACAAACATTTATATCATCGGACAATCATAACCACACTAGCAATTCGCGCAAGCCATTCATGTCATTTATTTTAGCTAATTCAGTCATGCAAAATCTATGTTGTGCACAATGTATTAAAAAAATTATCATGTGCACTTCAATATACCAAAAGAAATTATCTGCACCATGATTAGCATCTATGAACAAAGTAGTTATAATCAGTTACATATAATTAAAAACCAAAAGTAGTTATAGACACCCCCCAAACCAGAGGGAAACAGTGTCCTCACTGTACATAGTAGGATAAAGCATAAAACAAAATAAAAAGAAAGATGCCCTATATGCATCAAATGAGCTCCTCGTCTGAAGAAGTCTCCTCCTCAGTATCCTCATCATTATCGGAATCCTGCTGTGGTTGAGACGGTCCAGCAACTGCCACAGGTGGGAACTGGGGCATGGGGTAGTGATCCATCGGGAAGTCTGACTGCTCAGCCATCCACCTCTGAGTCTGAATAAGATATGCAAGTTAAGCATCAATAGATGTGCGCCACGCAGTATCTAGAGGAGGGGTTGAACTAGACTCACCACGAGCTTGTCTCTATCGCCTAAGTCTCTGAGGCGTTGGAGCACCAGCAGGAGCCGGAGGTTCTCCCAAATGCTCAATAATGGAGTCTGTGATAGGCTGTTTTACTTCAGACAACTCCTCATGCGGCTCCCAAGAAACACGCGTCTCTCTACAAAGCTCCTGAATAAGGCAGGGACAGTACAAAGTCCTGGCCTCCTCTACCACTCGCCGAATTCGAGAATGGATAATGTGGGCCACATCAATGTTGTGGCACTCGATAATAACATAGATAAGGATAGCTCGGTCTCGAGTAACTTGGGACATGTTCCCAAAAGGAGTGAGGCGGTGAAAGATAAAATGGTACCATACCTTGGCTTCTGGGGTCAGGCATCGACGAGGAAAGAAACGAGGCCTCTGTGTATCAACAGTGAAGGTCTATCTCACAGGGAGGGACTCTGGAGTACAAATATGACCTGTAACTACAGTCAGGTCTATCCCTTCCTCCGGCTCCAAATGCATGAACTGCTCGTAGTCACATACCTCAGGCGCTGGCTCCAACTGCAGAACTCCCTTAATATCATCAGGAGAGTAAAAGACAGTGCGAGTGCGAACCCGCGTAGTAGTAGGGATGGCTGAGAAGGTGGTGTTCGCATAGAATTTGCGATCAACAGGAAGAACAACGGCCTCAGGATAAATAGTGAACTTCTGCCACTTATGATGAATGATTACGTCTACAATATCTCGGTAGATACTAGTCGTAAAGTTAAACCCTCTCTCAGGAATTACTGGTTTTTTTACTAGTGTGTTGTAGCGCTCAACCGCCTCTGCCGACACAAATCTCCTCCTATCAAAAGTAGGAAGAGATGGTTCCCTTTGTTGCTTGCTGGTGGAAGCTCTGCATTTGGAAGACATAGTGCTGTGTATATGGTACCTGGATGATGTGTGTGAAACAACATCACATTTTAGTCTTGTTTTGCATGCATTTTTAGGCATTTTAGGTATTTTAGTTTCTCTTTTTATTTTTTTTCCTTTAGTTCGGATAACTGCGGTATTTTTAGTGTTGTTGTGTAGGATTAGTGCTAAATTGGCCTTAAAATGAATGGAAAGCTTGCATGATTGAAGTTGGAGCTTTATGGATAGTAAATAGGGTCAAAAAGCTCACTCCAAAGAGATCCACGGCCTGCCTGTGGAATTTTTCACAGCCATGGATCGAGCAGTAACTTGAAAAAGCAAAAGAGAAACTCCAGAGAATTCCACAACTGTGGAATTCAGACAGTAAGATCCACGGCCTGTCCATGGAATTTCCCACGGCTGTGGATCGTAGCACGCATTAGTTTTTAAGTTTTATTTTTATTTCTTTTTGGGCCTTTTAGCCAATTAAAATCCTAGGGGTATAAATAGGTGTTCTGAATACAGTTTTGGGGTTCCAATTTGGTTAAAAGGAGGCACACTTGGAGGCTTTTGATCTTGATCTTTCTCCTCTCTTCTTTCTTGGATTACGGGTTTGGATGTTCATGAATATGTTTTCTTGTTTCTTCTTCTCCATGTCTGAGTAGTTCTCTTTGTTTCTAGGATTGGACAATGCCCTTTGATACATTGATGATGATTAATTGACTTTGTTTTCCCTTTTATTAATTTTGAATGTTCTTTGATTCAATCCTTATTGCGCTTATTCATTTGAATTTACTGGCCATATATTTACATCTCATAGATAATGAAGGATGTACTGAGAGGCGAACCTAGGTATTAGAACCATAAAAATTGAACTTAAGATCTAAATCACGAGAGTAGGTTTAGCCTTTCAAGGATTCAATGAATTACCATAAAGCATAATGGGTTTAATTTAAATTCAATTACCATAAGAGTAGGAATTGGTTTAATTGGGCACGATTCTTGTTTCTTAAGAAAGAAGATTAACTAATTTAGGATAATTCACCTTCAATTGAATTTCAATTTTAATAAAAGGGTTGTCAATTAGGATTTGTCTTATATCATTGTGGTTACCCCAATCTTGGAAGTTTTCTTGAATCTGAAAAACCTTTCTCAACAACTTACTATTTTTTATCTCAATTTTGCACTTTAGTATTTATTTACTTAATTGCTTGGTTACCATATTCTTATCACTCAACAATTTAATCCCCTTTGTTTAATTGAATTGAATTAATTAATTAATTGGTATTCATAGACACAGTCCTTGTAGATTTGATCTTTTTATTACTTAATGACGAAACCGTAGACTTGCGGATTTCACACATCACTAGACCTTGCAAAAATGATCCCAAAATTAGAAGACATGATAGATGTTAAAATTATAAAATAAACAAGGGTGGCAAACATGTGAACTATGCACTAATGCAAGAGGTATAGCCACCCCAACTCAGTCTGCATGATGAAAGAACTAAAATGGCAAAAATAATTGAGAGAGTCGCAGCCCCCAAAGTTCACGGCTGTGGCCCGCATGCCCAGAAATGAAAAAAATGGCAGTCCTTTTCCAAGGCTACCGCAACACAGGTTCATCATCAACAATGTAACACAGAAAACCCCAAAATACTCCAAGTTGTTTCAGAAACTAAAGAAACTAAAATAAAAATAGAAAATCACACAGAAATTTAAATATATCAAGATTAAACTAATATAAACACACAAACAGCAAATTACAATTGACAATCAACCTAAAACATACAAAGTTTCTCACTAAAAACAGGAAAGAATGCAAAAGGATATCCTAAAACAAAGAAACTTAAAGAAGCCGAGGAGAAATTCACAAAAATGAACGGTAAATAAGGTGAGTTCGTGTTACCTGGTGAGAAAATGAAAATGGGGAGGAAATGGGAGGCAAAAATCAACTGGGAGAAAGAGAGAAATAGGGAAGGGGAAGAGGGAAACTGAGAGAGGGAAAGAGAAAATGACAGAAATAGGGGGGTCTCAGTTTAAACATGGAATACCACCGCATGTTATGACTCTCAAGGTGACACGGCCGCATCCCGCAGTGGAGTGAAACGAGCATTTCACTCTAGGGCATCTGTCCCCCCCTTTTTTTTGAACGACCGCGGTGAAATAGGGCAATCGTGGCCTACACACTATGGGGGTTGCGACTCTGAGGCCTCTAGTTTTTAGCCCATCATGGTCTGAATGCACCTAGCGCTGCAGCCTCCATGAGTATGAGCCGTGACGCAAGAGGTCTGTCTACAGAATTCTGCACCAGACTCAATTTTTATGCCATTTTTGTATCTTTTGGGCCTTCAGCACCTGTAAAACTTGTCCAAAGCATTAATTTACAAATTGGACCACAAAAACATGGTGAAGGGCTTAAAGATATTAAATCTACTTATTAAGCTATTTAAGGACTTAAAGCTAAAGAATCAAACCCTTAGGTTCCCTCCTAAGAAGGGCCTAATTTATAGTCACGACAGGACTTATGAGGTCTATGATGGGGCTGCTAATGTAAGGGAGGTCTTCTCCCTATCAACTTCTCCTCCAAGGTAAAGTTTTAAGCGTTATCCATTGACTTTGAAGGTTGACTTTCCATCTAGGTCAGCAACCTCAACAGCTTCATAAGGAAACACTGTAATAACTCAAAATAGACCTGACCACCTCATTTTAAGCTTCCCTGGAAATAGTTTCAGCCTTGAGTTGAATAAAAGAACCTTCTGGCTTGGTGCAAAGCTTCTTAGAATGATATATTTGTCATGCCACTTCTTCACTATTTCCTTGTATATCTTGGCATTTTCATAGGCATCTAAGCGGAATTCATCAAGCTCATTCAATTGCAACATTCTTTTCTCCCCACAAGCGTCAGAGTCCCAATTCAGTCTTTTGATGGCCCAGTAAGCATGGTGCTCAAGTTCAACAGGAAGGTGGTAAGCTTTGCCAAAAACTAGTTGATATGGAGATATGCCAAGAGGAGTTTTGTAAGCAGTATGGTAAGCCCAGAGAGCATCATCTAATTTTTTAAACCAATCTTTCCTAAAGGGGTCACTATTTTTTCAAGAATCCTCTTTAACTCTCTGTTAGAGACTTTTGCTTGGCCACTTGATTGTGGATGGTAGGTAGTGGCTACCCTATGTGTCACTCCATACTTAAGTAGTAAAGCAGGGAAATACTTATTGCAGAAATGATATCCTCCATCACTAATAATAGCTCAAGGGGTACCAAACCTTATGAAAATGTTCTTCTTGAGAAAATTAAGGACCACCTTAGAGTCATTAGTAGGCAAGGTATAGGCTTCTACCCACTTTGAAACATAATCCACTATTACAAGAATGTAGCGGATAACAAAGGATGATACAAAGGGCCCCATGAAGTCTATGCCCCACACATCAACGATCTCTACCTCAAGAATGGAGTTAAGGGGCATCTCGTTTCTTCTTGAGAGGTTTCCAGTCTTCTGACAATGATCGCACTTGCTAACATAAAAATGTACATCCTTAAAAAGAGATGGTCAGTAAAAACCAGACTGAAGCACCTTTGCTGCAGTCCTATCACCACTATAATGTCCTCCATATGGAGAAGCATGACATTGATTCAAAATCTGTTTAACTTCCTCCATAGGCACACATCGTCTCAACATACAATCAGGACACTGTTTAAACAGGAATGGATCATCCCAAAGATAGTTCCTGATATCATGTAAGAACTTCTTCTTGAGGTGATATCCGGAGGCAACAAACCAACTACTATATAGTTTACAAAATCAGCACACCAATGGTCTAAGTGACTTATTGTAGCAAAGAGTTACTCGTCAGGGAATGTCTCTTTAATTACAACTGGTTCAGCTTGGTATTCTTCTTTTTCCAATCTTGAAAGGTGGTTAGCTACTTGATTCTCTATTCCTTTCTTGTCACGAATTTCTAGATCAAACTCTTGCAAAAGTAAGACCCAATGAATCAGCTGTGGTTTTGCATCTTTCTTGCTCACCAAGTATTTAATCGTAGAATGATCTATATAAACAATCACCTTTGTCCCTACCAAATATGCCCGAAACTTATCAAATTCAAATATGACTGTCAGAAGTTCCTTTTTCATTGTGGTGTAGTTCAATTGTGCATTATTCAGCCTTTTGCTCACATAATAAATGGAATGAAATATCTTGTCTTTTCTCTGGCCCAACACTGCACCAATCGCATAGTCACTAGCATCGAACATTAATTCAAACGATAGCTCCCAATTTGGAGTGGTTATCATAGGAGCTGATACCAGTCTCTTCTTCAATTCCACAAAAGCTGCTTGGCACGATTCATCAAAATCAAACTGGACATCCTTCTCCAAAAGATTGCAAAGGGGCTTGAAAATCTTTAAAAAGTCTTTTATAAACCTCCGGTAAAAACCGGCATGCCCCATGAAACTTCGGACTCCCCTAACTGAGATTGGTTGAGGAAGCTTTTCAATAACCTTTATTTTTGCTTTATCTACCTCCATTCCTTTTTGTGAAACTTTATGGCCTAGAACAATGCCTTCTTGAACCATAAAGTGACACTTCTCCCAATTAAGGACCAGATTGGTTTCCTCACATCTCTGTAAAACTAAAGTCAAATTATTGAGGCAATCATCAAAAGAATCTCTAAACACTGAGAAATCATCCATAAAAACCTCCAGAAACTTTTCTACCATATTAGTAAAGATAGCCATCATGCATCTCTAAAAGGTTGCTGGAGTATTACACAACCCAAATGCATTCTTCTGAATGCATAAGTACCATAGGGACAAATGAATGTTGTTTTCTCTTGATCCTCCGACGCTATGGCAATCTGGTTATACCCAGAATATCCATCTAGGAAGTAGTAAAAAGCTCGCTCTGCCAACATATCCAGCATCTGATCAATGAATTGCAAAAGGAAATTATCTTTGCTAGTGGGAAAGTTCAGCTTCCTGTAGTCCATACAGATACGCCACCCTGTGACTGTTCTGGTAAGAATCAGGTCATTGTTTTCATTAGCCACAACCGTCATTCCACCCTTTTTGGGTACACATTGTACGGGACTCACCAATGAACTATCAGAAATCAGATAAATGATGCCTCCATCTAACCATTTAATGACTTTTTTCTTTATCACCTCCTTCATGATGGGGTTCAGACGCCTTTGATAGTCAATGGATGGCTTGGCGTCAGCTTCCAGTAGAATTTTATGTATGCAAATTGTAGGACTAATGTCTTTAATGTCTATAATGGTCCATCCCAATGCTTTCTTGTACTCCCTAAGTACTCTCAATAATTTGGCTTCTTGTTCTTCAGATAACAACGAGGAAATAATGACAGGAAGTATAGATAAATCCCCCAAGTATGAATATCTTAGATGGTTAGGCAGCGGCTTGAGTTCCAACTTGGGTGGTGCAGCAATAGAAGGTTGCAAAATAGGTTTATCAGAAGATATATGCAATGGCTCAAAACTTACTTTCCTGAAATACTTAGGAGACGAGTCAAGCAGTTTAATACATTCTCTAATATCATCCCTATCTAAGTACTCATAATTAGATATCAATGTTAAAGCAAGGGAATCATGAGGGAAATTAGTATTAAATGAAGTATTTACCAGTTGGTCTATCATACCAATGTAAAAACATTCTTCTCGGTCACTAGGAAATTTCATGGCCTTAAAGATATCAAAAGTCATATTTTCATTAGCCACTTACATGGTAAGCTCACCTTTTTGTACATCAATTATAGTTTTACCAGTAGCCAAAAAGGGCCTTCCCAGTATCAACGGCACATTAAGGTCTTCTTCCATATCAAGGATAATAAAATCTGCTGGGAAGATAAACTTATCCACTTTTACCAGCACATCCTCAATAACTCCCTTTAGATACGTCAATGTTCTATCACTCGGCTGCAAAGTAACTGAGGTTGGCTTCAACTCCCCCAAATCTAGTCTTTGGAAGATGGAAAGAGGCATCAAGTTAATACTTGCACTTAAGTCACACAATACTTGCCCATAGAATTTATCTCCAATAGCACATAGAATTGTAAAGCTTCCCTTCAATTTTGGCAGAAGCTTATTCTACAAGATGGCACTGTATTCCTCTGTAAGCGCCACTGTTTCATAATCCCCTAATCTTCTTTTCCTTGATAGGATGTCCTTCATGAACTTCACATAACTTGGCATTTGTTCCAATGCCTTAGCAAATGGAATATTAATATGAAGCTTTTTGAAGACTTCTAGAAACTTTTAGAATTGCACATCCAACTTTTGCTTAGCAAAGCGATTAGGAAATGGGAGTGCAGGAGAAGTGTTCTTGTCATTTTTCTTAGCCTCTTCCTTCTTTGGCTCACCTTTCTTTTTCTCTTCAACTGGGCTTTGAATACGCTCCTGGTCATTTGGTTCTTCTAAAGTTTTTATTTTTGGATTGCCCTTAATTTCCTTACCACTTCTAAGTGATATAGCTTTACAATGCTCCTTAGAGTCTCCCTTTGGATTGCTTACAGTGTCACTTGGAAATGATCCCGGTGGACCGTTATTAATTGCATTAGCCAACTGACCCACTTGATTTTCCAATGCATGCATTGAAGTTGTTTGACTCTGAATAAGTGAATCATTTTTGGCTAAATGAGCATCAGTTTTAGTCATGTAAGAGTCTGACTTAACCATAAACTGCATAAACATGTCTTCCAAAGATGGTTTCTTATCTTGCATAGGTGGTTTAGACTGAGAGGGGAATCCAAGAGGATTATAAGGTCTCTCAATTCTAGTGGATGAAGAGGAAGCTCCTTGATTGTCCCTCCATGAGAAGTTAGGATGGTTCTTCCATCCTGGGTTATACTGGTTCGAGTACGGGTTGTTCTATGGTGGCCAATAGTTACCAACATATTGAGCACTTTCTGAAGCAGAATGACATCTATCGGTTGAATGGTTGTCTCCACACCGGTCACAAAGAACGAATGGGCTCTGATGTGGGCTTGGTCCCAAACTATCCAACTTATTAGCAATTGCCACCACCTGAGCTGAAAGTGACGTAATTGCATCAACATCATACACTCCAGCTGCCCTCCTTGGAGTATTTCTTTCAGACGGCCATTGATAGCTATTAGATGCCAATTCCTCCAAAAGCTCAAAGGCTTCCTCAAATGTTTTACTCAACAAAGATCCTCCAGCAGCCACGTCTACAATTGGACGATGTTGCGGCAGAAAACCCTTGTGAAAAGAATATACCTGATGCCATAGTGGAATAGCATGGTATGGACACCTTCTCAGCAAATCCTTGTACCTTTTCCCAGGCTTCGTGCAAGGATTCCACATCAGTTTGGGTAAATGATGTAATATCATTCACCATTTCTGCAGTCTTAGCCGGAGGGAAATACTTATTAAGGAACTGATTGCAAGCCTCCGACCAAGTTGTAATCGATTTTACTAGCAGAGATTGTAACCAACTTTTGGCCCTATCTCGAAGTGAGAATGGGAAGAGCTTCAAGCAAATGGCATCTTCAGAAACGCCATTGTGCTTGAATCTATCGCAAATCTCCAGGAAGTTTGAGAGATGCACATTAGGATCCTCTTTAGGTAAGCCACCAAATTGTACTGAAGTTTGGATCATATGAATAATGGCCGACTTTATCTCAAAATCGTTTGCCCGGATGGTAGGATGTCGGATGCTAGATTGCAGATTATCCATCTGAGGAGTAGCAAACTCTCTTAATGGTCTAGTGTGACTATCATCCTCCAACTGGAGCATAGTGTTATCATCTGCCATCTTATAATCACCTGAAACAATTAAAGAATTGAAAAATAAATTAATTTGCACACAAAGAAACTTGAACTAAAGTTACTTATACTAATTGTTAATATTAGCTCCATTGAAATTAAACTGTTGTCCCCAGTAACAGCGCTAAAAACGTTTTTACTCTTTTATTTACCGCAAGTGCACGGGTCGCACTTGTATTATAGCTAAGAGTCGGATATCGTTCCCTCGAAGACTACGATTAAAATCAATACTAACTATTAACCAATAGTTTAAGAGTTTCTATTCAAGAGCATTAAATTTAGGAAAAAGTTGTGAAAGCTAATTTGAAGACTTAAAAACTTTAAAGTTGGTAGAGAAAGTTGTTGATTAAAGAATAGGGATTTCTTCTTCACCCCTCATGTCAATTGATAATCTGCATTCCTTATGAGCAACATAAATGATAGGATTAAGTTAGCTTGAAAAACTTAACTAGTTAAAAGCCTATGTCTAGGTTGATCAACCATTGCTTCATTTGCCTATCTTACTATGTGTCCGTGAAAACTAGTGCAAAGTCCACTCCTTTAGATTGATTCTCAACTATTACTATGCATGGCTAAGAGGTATATGTCTATTCTTTTAGCTAATCAATTCATCCAATCATTAGAATGAAATTAAACATGCATCAATCATACTTATAATCTTAAATCCAAATTCCTATGTTTAGGTTCATTAGATTTCATCAGATCACTCAAAAGTTGATCAAACATTCAAGAGCTTTAAGGGCTATATGATTGAACATAAATCATTCATTTATATATACTCAAAGGAATACAAATCATTCAATATTTATAAGGGGATACAAAGAAATCCCTAAACATAGCTTAGCTACACATGATACATGAAGATCTATCACCAATAATCATGTTCATGGATGAGTAATAGAGAAAAGTAGAAGAAGAGGGAGAAGAGATCTCAATAGAGATGATCCATAAGATTGATCTTCCTCCAAGATGAAGAAAGCCTCCAATCTTGGCTACTTCTGCTTCATTTTTACCCAAAATAGCAAACCCTAGCAGCTGTGGTCTAAAAAAATGAAAGATACTGAAAAAACTAATAGAACAGTATTTATAGCCAAAATTAACAACTGCACACCGCGACCCTCTTCTTTTCATGTCGTTTCCCTCTTCAATTAGGTTATTGGGGCTGCGACTCTCACTACTTATGCGCCTCGGCCCCCTAGCCACGGGTTGAAGTATTGAGTGCTACTGATGCACCAAACGCCGCGGCCTTTATAAGTGTGCGCTGCGGCCCTCTAAGCTGGGATACTCCATAGGCTTTTCCACCCTATGCTGGACCTTTACTTGCATCAAATTATCCATTTTGGTCCTACCTACATTTAAGATTTCACCCAGTTAAACATAAGTGCACAATCTACTTAATTTATCAAGGAATTGAAAAGATTTTCTCAAAAACAGAACAGAAGACATCAATCATGAAATTGAATGAAAATAAAGTCAAAGTCTTCCATTCATGCCTCAAAATAAGGACTAAGCAATCCATAAAACACATATATAGGAGGCAGAAATAATTACATTTCATGGAGTTATCACTTTGCCATGTTGATTCTCCAGTGCTTCAATAAGTCATCACTCCATTCCTTCCCATTTGTCATCATTTTCGAATTCGCCTCATCTTTTTAGTTGATAAAGTATTCTATAATTTGGTATATGTCAACTAAATTAATGCAGTTATAGGTAGATTTCTGCTACCCTTCAACATTTCATTGTTGCACTTTGACAAATTAGTAGTCATATGACCGAATCTGCGGCCACCATCATATGCCAAACTCTATTTTTATTTTGGAATCACATTAATCCAATTTGCCATCTCAGTAGTAGCTGTCAACTTCTCTAGCCTAATATCAAACTTGATTACAATTAGTTCAATACCTTGATACAACAAATGGATTGAGTATTAGGAACTAATTGTTAGTATAATAAATTACAATACAAGTTGAAAATTTTAAATACCTGTGTTAATCAAATATATTTTCAACTCTTTATTATGGAATCTGGAGTTAAAATTGGAACTAATGTATCGTATGCAGTGGACATAATACGCATTCGGTGGCCACTACCTAAGATTTTTATTTGCCACTGATTGTAAGATGTCTCAATGTCAATCAGATATCAAGCACAAGTCCTCTTGTTGTGTGACATGTTCCCGAAGGTGGGCTAAGAACCAACTCCAAGCATCCTTTGTTTCCCATTCCATAATGTCAAATGCAATTGGCAGAAGTTTTCTATCTCTATCTTGGGTTGTTACAATTTACAACTTATGACGGTATTTGTCATACAAATGAGTAGCGTCAATCTAAACAATGGGCTTGCAATATCGGAAGCTAGCAATATATGGTCTAAATGTCCAGAATAATCGACAAAACACTCTTTTCAAATGATGAAGTCAATTATGCACAAAACATTCCTCATCTTATAACTCCACTATTATGCCTTCCATGTCTCTTCTCATGGCCGCTAGCTATCCAGGCAACACCTCATAAGATTTGTCCTAATCCCCAAAAACCTTCATAATGGCCAATTGTTTTGCCTTCCAGGCTTTTGGATATAAAACTTGGTAACTGAATTGACTTCGAATCCTTTCAACAATTAAGCATATAGGTGCATCAGGTTTTGTTCTAACCATCTCCAAAATGTAAGAGCAGATCATACGAGAGTCTTACTTATAGTGGTCTAATGACACAGTTGGGTTGACGCAACTGTGAGGTCCATTATATTTTGTAATCTGTCATACATTCGACCTCTTGCTTTGTATAACCCTAACTCTCTAATTACAACCTTCATCAAAACTAGGACATTTAACAATTAGTCTTCATGAATCAGAATCTTCAGTCTTGTACTCCTGATGCCTGTGAAACGAATGATGTTTGAGGGCCAACTTTATGACATCTTTTGATAAAAATTGCAAGCCAACATAGAATTCATCATTTATGCTCCAAGTCTCACAACTATCTAATTCTGGTAAGTTATCAGGATTACTCAATGCATTCCAATTGATCTGAGAAAACTGAGGGCATGGTGGCAAAAACACAGATTCAGGGCCTAGAGGCAAAAACATGGATTGAGGAGCAACCGATAATGAAACTTGTAAATTTTCTTTGGCATCAAAGTTTTCTTCCTCTATGTCAGTATCTGAATCATCAGCCTCAATTATCTATTCTTCATCTTCACTTGTGTCCCATACTGCATCTCTGAAAAGTAGGTTATCACCTTCAACCATTGCACCACCAATAACAATCATACTGCATGACTTAATTGGATTAGAAGGACTAACTTGAGATTCTGTTTCACTAAGAGCTTCAACATGCTCTTCATGCCTATTTGTTTTCTACCTCAACATATAACTCCATCGAGGCCATGTTCGAAGTTTGACAGAAGGAATCTATTATGTATTTTACATCATCATCATCCTTTAATGGAAGACTTATCCATCTCCATGGATTGTAGCATTGTGGACATCGATAGACAACCTTTGACACATATACATTTACTTGGAGCCTCAACTTTGAATAGATCTTAATTTTCAAGGCATCCAAAGTTATATTGGTTGTGATCACAATAGGCCTAGGAGGAGGATCTTGATACATGAGACCCTCTTTACCATTATACATTGTCCCATTGAAGTAAATGTGCACATTAAGGAATTTTGTCATGTTAATTCCACTTCTGAACAATAACAATTCAACACATATGCAATCAATTTACACGTGTCAATTACAACAAAATTACACATCTAACAATGAATTTATATTATTATTATTTTAAGTATAAATAACTTTGTAAGCCCTACTAATTTGAATTAAACTACATTTAGTTAATTAAACCATGTCAAGTACTCAAGAAAAAATATTCATACTATTATTTTACGTATAAATAATTCATACAATTCACGCTATGTATCCTATTAATCATATTAGTAATTAGTCAAGAAAAAAAATTTGTAAACCTCTAAATACGTATAAAATAACATAAATGTATAATTAACATTAATATAATAAAAAAAGCCAACAAATCATAAACAAAAAAAAATTTAAGCATTATAATAAATACTTACATATAAGGAATACTATATGAATATGATCAAATCGGAGATTCATACACCACTTCTAGTAGCAACTGTCAAATGAATTAGGTGATAGAGAGTTGAAAGAGTTTAGAAAAGGGAAACTTATAGAGAGAGTGTGAGAATTGAGAAAATGGAATGAATGGCACGGATGGAGGAGGGGGGATAAATATATAGCCATGTTATGTCAAACGTGTTGGCGTATTTGGCTTAGTTACGTCAAGCATGTTGGCGTATTTAGTGTAAAATCCACGTAGGATGCGCCAAACAGGATGACGCATCCATGAAGATTATGCCTAGCGCATTGGCATAATCTTCATGAATGCGCCATCTTGTTTGACGCGTCTTACGTGGCCAAAAAATATTAAAAAATGTCACATTAGACAAAAGGGTGACAATTTTGTATATAATTTCAAAAGAGTGACATTTTGGTAAATAGTTTAAAAATGGTAGTTTGGTAAATAGTTTTAAAAAGTAGCATTTTGGTAAATAGTTTTGCTACCAGTGGTAATTTGGTAAAAAAAGCTTGGATTTTGAGATGCATACATCTCCACCCGTATTATCATGAACAATAAAGTTAAATTCATTTTCATTTGCTTTGGATTATTTATTCTCCCAATTCTAATAGAACTGGATCTAATATGCAGTCATATCTAAAACATAAACTCATAGTCTTAGACTATATATTGAATGCCCTTAGAAAACTGACTCACTTCCTTCTAGTCCTTCTCTTACGTTACTAGCACTATACATGCATCAATCCTAACGTGATAGAGTATTAGCAATAAAAATTGATAAAGCAACCAAGATCATTATAAGAAATTATAAGTTTAAGTGAAAGACAAATAAGATAAAATCATCAAATTTAAAATGACAAAGGAACACTAATTAGGTAACAATATCCCATTCACCATGGCAAAAACTTTTTTTTTTTAAAATAACTTACATAACTGAGATTTTTTGTACTAATTCAGGATCACATTTCATTTGAGTAGGAAGTTGGCCCTCCCTTTCTAACATTTCTTTCTTAGCATGTGGAATTTTGTACTTGTGAGAAACTTTTGCTCGCATGATTTCTATCATGCACAATTACAATGTTAAAAATATACGATTGGACTTTATTGTCGAATAAGCTCCATATGACTTCGCAATAGCATTAACAACCTCATCAATAGTTTTAGTTGACTCCTTATATAGTAAGGATTGAATAGCACTATGTTTACCAAGATATTTCAATTGTTACTAATTAGACTATGGTAAACCCTTTGTCTATAGACAAAGTTTAATTCTCGATCTCAATTCGGGGAAGGGAATTGCTTCTTCTTGGGATTCTTGTCTAAGTTTAATATTTTAAAGGAATGCAAATGATGATTTTGAATACAAGGCAGTTATGCAAATCCAAAATCGAATATTTATGTGTGATATTTAAATTAATGAAAAATAAGTTTGAAAATAAGAGAGACTTCGTTTTCAAGAAATAAGGAAAATAGATGCTAAATGAAAATAAGTTAAATGTAAATGATAGAAATTAAAGTGCATTTGAAGTAAACATGACAAGTAATGTAAATTGTAGAAAAATTAACAACATAAAGTAAAGCAATTCAAAGTAAATGCAAAGAAAAGTAAATGTACAAGTATGTAAATTGCAAGAAAATAAAGTTACAGAAAAGTAATGAAAGCAATTAAAAAGAACTCAAATTATCTTTGGAAAAAATACTTGATCAGAAGTAGAAGAGAGTTTTATAGTAAAGTAAAATGACTGAATGTAAATGAACTAAAATTAAACTTGCATTGAATTTGTAAATTGTACATAAATGAAAGTGGATGAAAACATACTGAACTAGGTTTGCACTGTTTTGCTCGAGAAGTCAAGGACGTGAGAGCATTAAGTAACAAGTGTTTGTAAGTATTGAATTTCCAACCCCTAAATGTTTTCATCCTCTTGGTATTTATACACTTCCTAAGTAACTACTCTTTTTTACAAAATCTTGTCATGTGTCTAAAACAAAGATAACTATTAAATAATTGGTAATATTCGTCTAATAACTAACAAATCCTTATCAACTATCCTCGTACTATAAGTAACTGTTCAATCTTTGTCAGCAATCCTTATATCATTTTGATCTAACATCTATAGCTGCTCTTAACTTCTATTTTAAATTAAAATATTTTCTTTTTGAATTCAAACTTGAATATTCTATTATTTGCTAGTTTTCTGGTCAAGATCTTCCATTCTTCCTTCTCTAAGAATTTGCTAAGTGTAGTTACTCTTCGAATTTCAATTTCGATACCGAATCAAAATCATAATACTATAATTTCCACTCCAATAATCATTGAATTCCCAAATCTGCAAGATTCACTTGAGGTCCCTGCTGACAGTTAAGAAATTGAAGGTACCACTTCGGACACAATTATGAAACTAACACTTTAGTTTCATAATTTCCCACTTTGATTCGAATTACCACTTTTCGATAGTAGATCGAAACCATTATTTTGGAAATTTCAAAATCAAACAACACTGTCTTGATGACTCCATTACCTTTGATTCTAATCAGAATCATGCAGAGTCATAAAATAACTTTTTGACATGTAGTTGAAATCCCTTAAATCGAAAAAGTGTTATTTTTTTACTAACAAATGCCCCCCAATATTTATTCTCGAAGTATTGAGAAATAAATATTTTATTGTTTCTAAGCATTCCCTTTTCGATTGTAATTGACTTTGAATTTTATCCATCTTGTCAGTTTTGAATATTGCAAGCAAATGAAAGATTAGATGGAAAAACTTGTAATTTTGTTCCAAATCCCCACTAACTTGTTTACTTATTACGTGGTCATTCCCCCATTAACCAATTGCCTCCATTTTTTTGGCGAACTACAAAGTCAATGATGGCTTTTAAAGGATAAAATGGGTTCAGTCGTATTCTCATCATGTCAGCATTTAATGGGGTATACGCATGTTCTCCTTTTTCCTCTCTCTTTTGTTTTCTTTTAAAAAACCCTATTTAAAGAGTGACAAAGGTCTACCCTTTTTTACTTCTTTTCCTGCGTTCTCTCTGAATCTTCTCTGCATAGTTTTTCTACCATTACTAATCTCCAAAGCTTTCTTGCAAGCTTTCTACTTTCTCTCCTTCTCTTGAAAACTCCATACTCCCTAAAATTTTCACAGCACAATGGCCTCATCTTCCTCCAAAGCAACCTTTAGTCAAGCTTCTCTCTTAAATTCTGAGATAAACGAAATCATGGAGCTGCCCAACACTGCCACAATAACCACTCCATTAAAGAAGCAGGAAATCTCTTACACTCAGACCATTCAATTGATAATGCTGAACTCGGGAAGACTTAGTTAATGATTCCTTTTAGTATAGGCCAAAAAAGACTAGTATTTCTAGGACCTACCTTTCCTCTAGAACAATATGAGTATTTCTTCCCTTGCATTGAAGGGGAGTCAATCTTAGCTTTTCATTCTTCCTTGAAACTGACTTTTTCAACTATTTTCCAAAGATCTTTCGAAGTTCACCACTAACTAGTTCTCACACTAGATCTTTGTATCTTAGGTGGTTAAATCAAGTCAAAAATGCCAAACAAGCTGTTGTTTGCTCTTTTGCTTACCGCAAGTGCACATATCACACTTATAATATAGCTAGGAGTCACATATCATTCCCATGAGGGCTAAGGTTAAAATTAGTGCTAAATATAAAAAGTTTAATAGTTTCTACCCAAGGGCATATAAATTGAGAAATGAGTGTCTAAACTAATTAAAAGAACTTAAAAACTTTAAGATTAAATTGAGGTTAAGAATTAGAGAATAGGGAATCCTTTTTCACCTACTACTTCAATTGATAACAAGTAATCCTTATGAGCAATATAAACAAAATAATTAGGTTAGCTTGAGAATCTAAATTAGTTAAAAGCCTATGTCTAGGTCAATCAATCATGTTTCAGTTACCTAATTCACTATGTTTCTATGAGAACTAGTGTAAATCCACTCATTAAGATCTATTCCCAATAGTTACTATGTATGACCAATAGGTATATTTCTATCCTATTAATGAATCATCTCACCCAAACCAATTGAATGAAATAGAACATGTATCAATAATACATATGATCTCAAATCCAAGTTCCTATGTCTAGGTTCATTAGATTTTAACAAATCAATCAAAAACTGATCAAGCAATCAAAAACATTAAGCATTATATGATTAAACAAAACCATATCATGTATATAAACTCAAAGGATTATAATATTATTTAATATTCATAGGAGGATCCAAAGTAAACCATACACACAGCTTAGCCAGCCATGAAGCATGAAAATATAGCAAAATACATCATGTTCATGGAAAGAAAATGAGAAAGTAGAAGATAGAGAAGAGGAAGCTCAAGGTTGATGATCCTCCAAGCTCCAATCCTCCTCCATGGTGAAGAAAGCCCTCAATCTTGGTTACTTATGGTTCCTTTATGTCTAAAAACATAAACCCTAGCAGTTGTTCTCTAAAAACATCAAAAGCTCCTGTGCAAAATGGATGCAACAGTATTTATAGGCTGAATAAAACGGAGTCACGCTGCGGCATTAAACACATCACGCCTCAGCGCACATTTAATTAGGTCACAGACGCCGTGGCGTCTAGTTTTTAACGCTGCGGTGCTCTAGCCTCGGGTTCTAGTACTGAAGCAGGGGATGAATAATGCCGCGGCATTGACATGCCTTCGCCACAATGTTGAATGCTAGTCTTCAATTTTGGCTTTCTCTTGGGCTTCCTGGCCCAAAGCTTGTCCAAATTCTCTCAATTGGAGCCTTTCCTGTAATAGAAAAATTACCACTTCAATAGCAAATGTAAATGTACTCAATTTATTAAAGATTTAGATGTATTTGCTCAAAATCATAATGGAAGTCATCAAGATAAAATTAGATGAATATGATGCTAAAGTCTTCTATTCATATATACAAACAAGGACTAAGCAACCAATATAGCACAAATATAGGACACAAATAACTACACTTTGTGGAGTTATTAGCTGCTTAGAAAACAATTAGCATTTTCGATTTCATCCAGCTGAGTTGGGAGCGTTTGGAATACAATGCCCCTATGCTTACTAGTTCCTTATTTTTCTAGAATAAGTCTACCAACTCATTCTATGTCCCTTATGGGATCTCGAAGAAATAAGAAGTAACCTTTGCCACCTTTACCTTTTTGACATAGTTGCCATATGGTAAAGTCTTAAGTCTTTAAAATTTTAATTCTTTGGCCTTAAGCCTCTTCTTGGCTAAAGTGATGGTGCTTGTAATATTAGGCCAATGGTATGGGCGAAAGAAATGAAAGGAAATGATACAATACAAACATTGAGAAACATAAGCATACTATTTCAAGACTTGAGCCTCTAAATGATTTTTGCAGGGTATTCAACAGTGAATACAGAAAACTTGCCAGAACCATTTTCAATGCTTTTTACACTTTACTTTTCATAAGCTTTGCTTTTCTTTTTCTCTTTCTATTCTTTTCTTTTCACTTTTTCTATTTTTGCAAAGCAATGTTTTTTTTCTTTCTTTTGACTGCATCTAGTTCCCTCAGGCTCATTTTGTATTGAATATTCATTAACACCCCTAATCACTGAACTCACTTTAAGAAATAACACATCATGTATTCAACAAACATTAAGGGTAGGAAGAAAATGTAATTTTTTCACATGCATTAGAACGGTTAATAGGTTAACGTACACAATGGTTGTGAAAAATAAATAAGGTCAAACAGTATAAGGCTTCAAAAGGGACTTATGGATATAATCATATCAAGTAAGCTTGAAAAGGCTCAATCAGTCCAAACAATACTCTGATCATTTCCTCAATCATGTATAGGCTTTCGCCTCAAGAGAGTTGACAAGCAATTTCTAGGATAATCGAAACTCTACATGTACATCCATAAACATTCTCTAGACATGCATTCTTATCATTTTTAAAGTTATACTTGCATCTAAGTAGAATGTAAATCATGCATCAAAAGCTACCAAACTATTTCACATGCTTTAAGATCACATAAGGTTTCACTGAAAAGGGGGCAAATAGCAACCTTTCAGAACATAGAACAATCAAAAATAACACTAGCATTTTTGCATCAAATTATGCATTCAAATAGATTTAACTTTCTCAACTCAAACATGCATAACATCATTTGCACAATGTTAAAAATTGAAATTTCTTTACAAAACCCCTTAGTAATAGCCAAAGAAATAGAAAATCATAAAAACATATGGCTATCACAACAGCATCTAGAAAATGTCATCACATGCATTCAAATAGATCATAATATCCAACCATGTAATGATTCTCCCCCAAATCAAAGTGAGACAAAGTCTTCACTTTCATTGGTGCTTTGGGACCTAACTTATCAAAATTAAGCACATTGTTAATTTGCGCATACTAAAATATGAAACTACAACTAAAACAAAAGAAATATGTACAAAACAAAGCACAATGTCGCGACATTAACTTCCTGTGCTGTAGTGTTGACTGGTCATTTGTAGAATTCTGCAGCAAAATTTCACAGGCACCGTAGCATTAGCATTCCAACGCCGCAGCGTGACAGGTCAGACTGCAAAATTTAGTAGCAAACACAGTTTTTCTGCTGGAATTGATTAAAAGTGGTCTCCAACAGTAGCAAAACTTGACCAAAAAGCTATACTACTAAAAACATAACATAAACATATAATATCACAAAATCAACACACTAACTCATTTAACACCTAAAACATACTTAAAACATAAAAACCAATCAAAATCATTAAACTAACATATTTAACATACTAACCTATATAAATTAACATATTTAAGAACTAAAACTTAACAAAACAAAAACTAACATATTTAGGATATGACAACTAACAAAAGCTATATACTAACATATTAACATATTAACCTATATTACCTAATAACATACTAACATAACTAACACACTAACTTAACTAACATCAACATATTAACACATATACATTAACATACAAAATTTAATATACTACCTATTTATGCACCACGTAAAGATAAGAATTCAACATAAACTTGGGGTTCCTCCCAAGAAGGACCTAGTTTATAGTCTTGGCAAGACTTTGTCACCAAAATGAATGATGCAGATGAGTAGTCCTCTTGAAACTTAATTTGAAGGTTATCCTTTCCAGGAGTCACAAATTCCCTCAAGGGCCTCATATGATTGACATCATCCGGCTTCTTTATTGAATCTAAAACAAGACATAAAAGAAATATAGATTATATACAACTTAAATTAGAATTAAGCAAACTCATTGTCAATATTAGCAATATAGAAATAATGTCTTATCCCCAGCAACGGCACCAAAAACTTGTTTGTCCCAAAATAGGCCACAAGTGCACTAGTCATTTAAGTAATAAAGTGAAAAGTATAAGTTTGTTCCCTCGAGGATAAGTTTACTTCCAATACTAAGTATTAACCAATAGTTTACCTCATTCTATTCAAGAACATAAAAATAGGAAAGTAATAAACTAAACTAAATCTAATCTACAAAAGCAATAAAGATAATGGTTTAGAGATTAGGAAAATCCTTCTTCACCCTTTACTTCAACCAATAACATGCAATCCTCTTCATAAATATGAATGCAATGATTAGGTTAGTTTGATAATCTTCATTAGTTAAAAGCCCATGTCTAGGTCATCTAACCATAATTTCAATTGCCCAATTCATTATGTTTCCATGAGAGTTAACATAAAATTCACTCTTGAATGATCTATTCTCAATCACACATTATACATGGCTAAAGAGTATATTTCTATCCAGTTAGTGAATCAACTCATCTCGCTATTGGAATAGAATTGAACATGCATCAACCATACATTAGATCTAAAATCTAAATTCCTATATCTAGGTTCATTAGACTTTAACAAATCATTCAAAAGCTGATCAAACCTTCAAAAGCATTAAGAACTATATGATTGAACAAAACCATACATCCATACAAACTCATAGGAGAACAAAATCATTAATATTCATAAAAAGGATTCAAAGTACTTCCTAAAACAACTGCTACATCATTGAACATGAAAATACAAATTAAAATACATGCTCAAATGATAAAGAAAAGAACAGAAAGAGAAAGGAGAAAGAGAAAACTCATTAGATGTGATCCTTGAAGCTCCAATCAACTTGCCTAAGAAAGAAGACCTCCATCATTGGCTCCTTTGGCCTCCTTAGCCTCCACACATGAAGAACAAGGCACAGCTTCTCTAAAACCTAAAAAGCCATCATCACTAAAATCTAATAAAACTTATTTATAGGCGTAGAAAAATAGGGGACGCCACGGCGCTAAACATGTCACGCCACGACGCGCATTGAAGTCGGTCACTAAAGCCGCGACTCACACTACTTGGGCGCTGCGGCATTGCCATTACCACGCCGCGACGTTGAATGCTGAAATACAAATTTGGCTTTCTGTTCACTTTTCAGCTCAAGTCCTCCACATTTAAGCTTGTTTGCATCCCTTCCTAACATAGAGAAATCACCAAATCAATAACAGATACAAATCCACTTAATCATCCATCATCTAAGTACAATTTCCTTAAAAACACATAAGAAGGCACTAACATCAGTATATGACAAATATAAGCTTAAAACCTTCGAAATATGCATTATTTAACAAGGACTAAGTATTCATTCTAGCACAAAGATAGAGCATCAATAAATACATTTTGTGGAGTTATCAAATCAAATAAGCATTACCTAAAAAAAGGCTTTCGATTCAATATGGTTGTTCCTAATTTGGAGACCATTTTCCAAATAACTTCGACTTTTTCTCCATAGGTAAAATAAACTTCCAAACTAAATCACCTAAGTTAAACTTTTTTTCTTGACTCAAAGGTCATAGAATTTTGTAATTCTTTCTTTTTGTCGAATCAAATTTTCAAGAGCAATTAACCTTTTTTCATCCAAGTGGTTTAATTCATCAAACATCAAATCACAATAATCCTAAGTAGGGATTTCATTTGTCATTACAATCTAATCGATTGAAGATTGATTTCGATTGATAACACTGCATCATGATCGTAAACTAGATGATATGGTGTAGTGCCAATAGCTTCCTTAGGAGAATTTCGATAAGCCCATAGAACTTGGTTTAAAGTATCATGCCAACTTCTTGGCTTTCGACCAACATGTTTCTTAATTAAACTAATCAAAATCTTATTAGCTGCTTCGACTTGCCTATTAGCTTGAGTGTAATAAGGAGTCAAAGTAAGTAACTTGATATTCCTTGACTTAACAAACTTAGTAATGTAATGACTAGTAAATTCAATACCTTGGTCAGTAGTTAAAATTTAAGGAATACCAAATCTGTGTATGATATTTTCTTCGACAAAATTGATAATGTCTTGTTGAGTAACATCTTTCAAAGGGATTGTCTCGACCCACTTTGTAAAATAATCGATGGCAACTAAAATATACTTGTGCCCCTTTGAAGATGGTGGATGAATTTGTCCTATCAAATCAAGAGTCCATCCTCGAAATGGCCAAGGCTTTATAATCGAATGAAAATCACTTGCAGGAACATGTTGAATGTTTCCATGCTTTTGACATTCTTCACAAGACTTAGTATATGAATGATAATCTTTAGCCATTATAGGCCAATAGACCATTTGCCTATGCAGTACCCATTTTATCTTCTCACCAACTTAATGAGCACCGCAAATGCCTTCATGCACTTCTACTAAGGCTGTGAATGCTTCCTTTTCACTTAAATGCATCAACAAATTTTCATCTACTGACTTTTTGTAAAGTGAATCACCCATTATAACATAATGTAAGGCTTTATATTTTAGTTTCCTTTCGACTGCTATACTTGGATTTTGTAAATATTCAACAATCAATTTTCTCCAATCAGAATCATCTATGTCATCGATTAGACATATTTCTAAATTCTCGAATGGATATAACTTTTCCTTAATTTTGATTAACTTAGACAAAGTTAACCTCGAAATCTTATAACTTGAAGCTATTTGAGCAAGCTTCTTGGCATCAAAATTTTCTTCTCTCAAAATATGTTGTAATATAACCTAATCGAATTCACATAATAACCTTGCTGCAAAAGCAAAGTATCTGAACAAATTTTGATTAATGCACTTATGTTCTCGAGTTAATTGTTTAATGACTAGTTGGGAGTCGCCTAAAACTTTAATATTTCTTGCCTTGAGCCAAATTAATGTCTGTAAGCCAGCAATCAAAGCTTCATATTCAGGTTCATTATTCGAACACTCATGTTTTAATTCGAACAAGAATTTAGTTGGAGTCCCAATAAGCGAAATAATTAAAACTCCAAGACCAACCCCCCACTATGTTTCGATTCATCGAAATATAACTTCCATGGTTTTAAACCCACATAGTTAATATTAGATTCTTCGATATCAACACAAGGATGGTTAGTTAAAAAATATGCAAACACTTGGCCTTTCATAGCCTTTAATGGCACATATTTTAAAGAAAATTCAATTAAAGCAAGAGCCCATTTCCCTACTCTGCCATGCAAGATAGGCTTGGATAACATGTACATTATTATATCTATCTTTGAAATGGCAAGTACATCATGTGACTTTACATAGTACTTTAACTTAGTACAGGAGAAATACAAAGCTAAACATAGCTTTTCAACTGCACTATATCTAGTTTCAGCATCTGTTAAAACTCTACTAAGATAATAAATGGCTCTTTCGATCCCATTTTCATCTTCTTGGGCCAACATGCACCAAATGGTTTCATTTGATGTTGAAATATATAACTTCAAAGAGCATCCAGGCATTGGAGGTGTCATTATTGGAGGATTGGCCAAACAATACTTAATTTGATTGAAAGCCTCTTGATGTTCTTTTTCCCATCGAAACTCTTCCTCAACTTTGACCTTTAAGAGTGAAGAGAAGACTTTGGTCTTTCCAGATATATTCGAAATGAACCTTCTCAAAAAGTTAATCTTTCCTAGCAGAGACGGGAACTACTTCTTATTCGAAGGAGGTGATGCTTCAAGAATAGCCTTAGCGTTGTTTTGATCAACCTCTACTCCTTTCTTCTGAACCAGGAATCCAAGAAAATTTCTTGCAGAAACACCAAAAGCACATATAATAGAATTCATTTTTAATCCATGTTTTCTCATTCTTTCGAATGATTGCCTCAGATTCAAGAGATGCTCTTGTTCTTATCTCGATTTGACTGCTACATCATCAATAGAAACCTCCATGAATTTAACAATAATATCAGGTGTTCATGGCTCGGCTCTTTGATACATGGCTCCAGTATTTTTCAATCCAAATGACATGACTATCCATTCATAAATGCCAATTGCACCAGGACATCGAAAGGTTGTTTTTGACACGTCCTCCTCTACAATATAAATTTGATTATACCTAGAATAGTCATCCATAAAATTTAGGATTTTGTGGCCTAAAACTGACTCAATTAACATATCAGCAACTGACATAGGATATTCATCTTTATGAATAGCAGAATTTAAATCTCAAAAATCAATGTATACTCTTAACTTACCATTCTTTTTTATAACAGGAACAACATTAGAAATCCAGTTAACATGCCTGGCAGTTCGAATGAAGTTAGCATTTAATAACCTTTCAATTTCTTCTTTGATCTTTAAGACCATTTCTGGGGCAAATATTTTTGGAGCTTGCTTAATTGGTTTTTGTCCTGCTCGAATTGGCAGTCTGTGTTCTACCAAATCTCGACTGAGTCCAGACATTTCTTTATACTCCCATGCAAAGTAGTCTTTATATTCTTCAAGCAAATGAATCAACTCATACTTAAAACTGGAATTTATTAAACTACTTATAAAAGTAGGTTTCCTTATTACATTGTTTCCTAGATTGATTTCCTCCAAAGGATCTTGTACTTCTATTCTTTTAATTTCAGAAAAATAGAGGGGTCTGTTCGAATCCTTAAGAGGAATCATCATAAATACAATCCAAGTTAGTACCTTTCATGGCACCAAATTTTTCAACCATATAGGTTGAAATTTGAGTTACTTGACTCAAAATTACACTTTTCGTGCAATTTTTAGCTATATAGGCTATAATTCAATCCATATGGCTCTCAAATTCTGATATTATTATTACAACTTGAGGCTGAATATACTCAGTCTGAAATATTAAATAAGCGCCTATAGGCCTTGGAATCATTACTTAAGGTGAAATGAATCAGCTTTTGGCACTATTGAGAAACCTATTGGGGTGAAAGCCACCATCTCGACTCCCTTCTTGTCTTAAGGCTGATGAGTCCCAGATGCATAATGGTCTGACTCTTGGCATATAGATCTGTAGGTCTGCATGCTTCTGGTTAACATGACACAGTGTGTCATCAGCCTCCATCATTTCCAATTCTCCCAACTACTTCCATAAAAACATCTGCTGATGGACAGTCGAAGGCATTGCCCCCACAACATGTATCCACTCTCTCCCCAGCAAAAGGTTATAACTAGATTTGGAGGGGATCACAATAAACAAGGTTGATCTCGTGACTGAGGCCACCTTGATGTCCAAAGCAATAGCATCCTCTGATGTCGAGGACCTGCCATTGAAATATGTCACCACCATATTGTGTGGTAATAGGTCAGCCTTTGACTTGCTAAATTTTCTCAGCAAATTCTTAGGCAATAGATTGATGGTAGCTACCCCATCAACCAGCACCTTGCCCACTAATTTACTATTTATTGTTGCCTTGATAAATAGTGGGTGTAGATGATTCTTCATTTCGAGGGAGGGAATGTTGAAGACAACAGAGTTCTCCATCACTTCGATCGTGTCTTCCTCAACCATGTATGAACCGGTCTCTTCCGAATCCTCTTCCTAGTCCACTTCTTGATCGCCTGAAATAGAAAAGTTATAAGGGAGAAGGGACACCACATTGACATCAAAAATGGTGTCTTGATCATCTTTAAATCCATATTCGAATGAATCTATAATAACGTCCTCGTCCATCGGACTCGGAGGTTTTTGTTTTTTTGTCTTCAAGGGTGGTCCTTAGACTACCTGGGCATAAGACCTTTGTTGCAGTTGTAGCTTGGCTAATGCATGTTGTTGTTGTTGTCAAAGCCTCTGGGCTTTGCACTACTGAGACTTTGAAAGATATGGGCTTAAGCCTTGGTTCAAGTTCGAACCTTCTCCTCGAAACCAGTGTTTGGTCTCCCACCAAAAGGATTCATCCTACACTCGAATCTTGACCAGAGTGGCCTGTTTTGGATTGTGTGGGGTTGTGGACTATTTCTCACCCATTGATTGGGAGCCACATTAGAATGGGACACCCTCATCTTCCCTTTCCTGACCCTCTTAGGGTCCTACACTATCACTGCATTGTGGTTCATTTGTTGATTATTGATGTTAATCGAGCCTCCTGTAGGGGTCTTTGCCTTCTGCTTCTGCTTCTACTTCTACTTCAAAGCTGCCTAATAGGACTTGGCAGCCAGCCTATCGAAGATAGACTGCACCTTGGGTAAAGAGAGACTTCCCTCTCATCCTCCTTCTTCCTTAGGAGGAATTCGACTAGAGTTTCCCCAGCCTTAGGAAAAACTTCCTCCTCGTTGGCCTCGAATGCATCAAGGCTACAGTTGGTGAGGACAGGAAAAGACCTCCCCACTTCAACCATATTGACTTTTGTTAAGCCAACTGGCTCTATGTAACTGACATTTACTTCGAACGGATCAACATTAACCTTCATCTTATTTTTTTCCTTCAAATTTCAATCTTCCTTTTTAGATGGCTTTTTGAATGAGATCCCTGAAACAGATACAATTGTTAGTCAAATGTCCATATCTATTATTATATTTACAATATTTTTGACCTTTTATCTCTTCAAGTGAAGGGATTTTATGTCCATCAGGAAGTCTGATTTGTTTATCTTTTAACAAGACATCAAAGATTAAATCAGCCTTCGATATATTGAAAGCATAAGTTGGCTTATTAAAGGATTGCATATTATCCTTAGTTCATTTAGGCATTAAAGAAAAGCAGATATAATGAGGTCTAGATTTTAATTCTGTTATGTTAACCTCATTCTCCTCATCTTCCTTAACCTCATCAATTTCGACATAGGTAATTTTATTTTCTTTTGATTGTGCCAAGTATTTTTCTTGAACATCAGGAGTTTTGACATAAACAACTTTTTTTCTTTTCTAAGGTGTTTCTTAAACCTTTCCTTTTCAAGTTTCAATTTTCAATTTGCCTCACTTTATCTACAAGTTGAGACATGTCTAAGAGTTGTTGGTTTACGAGTTTTTTTCGAATTGAATAATCTAAACCACTAACTGTCATCTTGACTACCTCAGATTTAGGTATGACAGTGAAACATTTTGCCTTTATTTGCCTAAACCTGACTAGGTAATTATCAATGGATTCTCCATTACCTCTCCTGATGTTAAATAGATCAACGAGACTTACTTTGGTCTATCCTCTAAAGAACTGATTGTGAAAGTTTCTTTCCAACTGGTTCCATGAGTGGATCAAATTTGGAGGGAGAGTCGTGAATCAAGTAAAGACATTCTTGGTTAAAGAGCTAGGGAAATACTTCATTTTTAGATATTCATTCGAGGCTGCATCCCTAGCTTCGATTTTATATCGAGCAATATGCTCTACCATGGACTCTCCATTCTCCCCAGCAAATTTGCTAGAGATTTTAGGCGTTTTGCATCTTTTGGGCAATTCTGCCAGCTGGATGAATTCAGGGAAGGCTGATATAAAATAGGGACGATTTGCATATCCCACATTAAAGTCATACATGTTAAGCACCTATTCAACTGCTTGATTGATATTTTGTTACCCCCCAAAATTATTTAGCTTAATTCTTTCCAAGAGGTTATCAGCATCTTGGTTTCAATTGACTATTCGAAACCATGCATTAGAACCAGGTGGATTTTCTCTTAGTTAGTTATCCTCAGTTGTGTTGTTAACATTGGGATGATTTATCAATGGGACATTTTCTTGATGAATTAGTTGATTGTTACCTCTTTGATTGCTTATACATTCCTCAAGGTTTCCAAAGACATCTGCAATCCTACTCATTTGCCTAGCCAGTGTAGTGTATGTATTATTGGTGGACTCTATGAGTGGAGTTATCACAATGGTCATCTATTGAGTTAACATATGAACTATCTTGTGGTTACTTTCATCAATCTATTGTCTGGTATTATTCAGGGATGTATTTGTATTCCCAGAGGGAATCGCAGATAAATCCTTAGGCAAATTAAGGAATATTGGTATTCTCATATTTGGCCTATCAGTTCGATTTCGACTAGTTCTTACAACTTGGCCACCACCATTTACCATTTGGTTTCTTGGTGAAACATTGGGTATTGGACTTGTATATGTGGCTTGGGCACTACCTATGTTTTGTGGGACATTTTGGGGAGTGAAACCAGGAGGCAACTTATATAAGGGTGTTGTTCTACTTACCTTAAGAGTTCTAGTTTCTAAATTCGAAATAGGAACCCCTGTGAATTCACTAATCACAGGCTCTAAGGTTTGTGGCAAATTTGTAAAAACTATGGTGTCTCTACTGCTATTGGCTCCATTATTCCCTGATTGAGGATTTTGAGCACTTAATGATGTATTATCAACCATTTTTGGTAGTATTTTACCACTTCTCAAGTGCATAAACAAATATAATCCCTTAAGATACTAGACTACTAACAGTCCCATTAGGCATGCCAATTTGTTTAGCAAGATATTTCGATTGATACTAATTAGGCTATGGTAAACCCTTTGTCTATGGACAAAGTTTGATTCTCGATCTCAATTTGGGGAAGGGAATCACTTCTTCTTGGGATTCTTGTCTAAGTTTAATATCTTAAAGGAATGCAAATAATGATTTTGAATACAAGACAGTTATGCAAATCCAAAATCGAATGTTTATGCGTGGTATTTAACTTAATGAAAAATAAGTTTGAAAATAAAAGAGACTTTGTTTTCGAGAAATAAGGAAAATAAATGCAAAATGAAAATAAGTTAAATGTAAATGACAAGAATTAAAGTGCATTTGAAGTAAACATGACAGGTAATGTAAATTGCAGAAAAATAAACAGCATAAAGTAAAGCAATTCAAAGTAAATGCAAAGAAAAGTAAATGTGCAAGTATGTAAATTGTAAGAAAATAAAGTTGCATAAAAGTAATGAAAGTAATAAAAAAAGAACTCAAATGATCTTTGGAAAAATCACTTGATCAGGAGTAGAAGAGAGTTTTGTAGTAAAGTAAAATGATTGAACGTAAATGGACTGAAATTAAACTTACTTTGAATTTGTAAATTGTACAAAAATGAAAGTGGATGAAAATATATTGAACTAGGCTTGTACTATTTTGCTTGAGAAGTCAAGGACGTGAAAGAGTTAAGTAATAAGTGTTTGTAAGTATTGAATTTTCAATCCCTAAATGTTTCCATCCGCTTGGTATTTATAGACTTCCTAAGTAACTACCCTTTTTTACAAAATCTTAACATGTGTCTAAAATATTGATAACTGTTAAATGATTGGTAATCTTTGTCTAGTAACCACCAAATCCTTGTCAGCAATCCTCGTATTACAAGTAACTGATCAATCTTTGTCAGCAATCCTTGTATCATTTTGATCTAACATCTGCAATTGTTCTTAACTTCTATTTTAAATTAAAAAATATTCCTTTTGAATTCAAACTTGAATCTTCTATTATTTGCTGGTTTTCTGGTCAAAATCTTTCATTCTTCCTTATCCAAGAATTTGTTAAGTGTAGCTACTTTTCGAATTTCGATTTTGATACCGAATCGAAATCACAATACCATCATTTCCACTCCAATAATCATTAAAGTCCCAAATCTGCAAGATTCACGAGGTCCCTGCTGACAATTAAGAAATCAAAGGTACCACTTCGACACAATTATGAAACTAACACTTTAGTTTCATAATTTCCCACTTCGATTCGAATCACCACTTTTCGATAGTAGATCAAAACCATTAT
This sequence comes from Ormosia semicastrata, assembly GCA_029884595.1. NCBI lineage: Eukaryota > Viridiplantae > Streptophyta > Magnoliopsida > Fabales > Fabaceae > Ormosia > Ormosia semicastrata. The sequence goes on along the minus strand of JAQQTO010000015.1, from coordinate 188,744 downwards.
TTTGGCAATTCCAAAATCGAACAACACTATCTTAATGACTCCATTACTTTTGATTCTAATAAGAATCATGCAGATGAGTCACAAAATAACTTTTCGACATGTAGTTAAAATCCCTTAAATTGAAATGGTGTTATTTTTATACCAACACACTGAAAAGCCCAAGGTCTAAAACATTCAAATAAAGAGAGTTTGGAGGTTGACACATTAAATGAATATCAAATCCATCTTGCTTAGCTGCTCAGCAAAATTCATCATCATTTTGATTAATGTGTGTTCTTGCATTGTCTTGCTGAATAAATATTGGATTTCTTGAGTCTTCTCTTGGCCATTTTTCCTTGATGGCAGGAATGAATTTTTCAATTAAGTATGACCTTATAACTTCTTCTTTTTTACTGAAGTTATTGGTTTTGTCACTAGCGTGCCTATTGCTCGATTGACAGGTCCTTTTAGTTGGCTCTTGTGTGGCAAAAGGGAATATGCCAATTTTTCTAGAGAAAAGTTCATTTCCATGTGCATCAAACCTTGGACGAGCTAAAACAACCAAAAACATGACTTTTGAAATGAAATTTTTGCTTTTGCATGCGTGTTTTGGATCTTCTTCATCAGGTAACAAGTAATAATTCTCAGATTTTTTTTGTCATGAAGAACTACTTTTCATCGATATGAACAATATGTTATACATTCCAATGAAAATCATTCATGTGGTATACTGCCACCGTCAAACATTGATATGCAAAATCGCAATCGAGATATTTTATTGTCTTCCTTTAAAAAAGGCTTTATGGCATTTGAATACCGTCGTATATTTTCTGACTTTAGATGCCTAATCAATGCGGTCTTCTTCATATTCAATGAACAAGCTAAAGACTCAAGAGTTGTTCGTTAATGTTAAGGAATCTCACGAAAACGATCGAAGTCAATTTGAATTCTCTTACGACAACAATTTCCTGTCTTTTTATGAGATACATCAGCCTGAATGCTACTATATTCTGATTGTTTCCAAATGCGCTGAATAGTTCACATAGAAACTGAAAATTGTGATGCCATAATTTTTGTCACTCCTTTTTTCAATTTTCCATGAATACTTTTTTCTAGTAACAATTCATAAATTGCTCTACGTTCATTGTTGCTTAAATTTTTTTAATTTCCTTGGTGATTGTGATAGTTCTTCTTTTTCACTGCCTTCATTGATATTTTCATATGTTTTAAAAAAATAAAAAATATATGTATAAGATACAAGAAGCCAAGCAAATAAAAAAAATACAAGTGTCCACACTAATTCACTAACATTCTATATATTCACTAATTACTTCTTTAATTTTGTAAGAATTGCTACTAGATTGGAATTTTTTTTCTTAACTATTAGTAACCATTATTTAATCGTTTTGTATATTAAAAATCTTGTAATGTACAAATATTCAAAAAAAAAAAAAAAAAAGGAGAATAAAGTTCAAATGGGATAAAAAGAATAAAAAATGAGAAGAGTGGGATAAAAAATAGAATAAAATAAAATGGGATAAAAAAATAAAAAAATAGGGACAATAAACTTAGAATGATATATAATTAGATGTGGAAATAGGTTAAGCGGTCATGACTTAACTTATTTAAGGTTTAGCCTGACCTAACCAATTTAACAAAAATATCAAGTCAAAGTTTTTAAGAAGCATATTTAGTTAAATAGGTTAGGTTTTAAGTTTTTAGAAAAATCATTTAGGTTTAGCGGTGACCTATTTAATTATATATATTTTTATTTTATATATATTATGATATTTTAATATTTATATAATATAATTATTTTTATAAATAATATAATATTTTTAAAATATAAGTTCGTTAGCTTATTTAAAAGCCTAGACTCAATAGCTTATCCTATTGACCTATTTAAAAGTAATCATGTTAGTCTATTTAAAGATTTTATTATAAAATAAGTCTTTAAATAAACTTTTAAATAAGTCGACTTTAAAAAATAACTTATGTCGATAAATAAATCGACTAAAACATTACATTGAGAAATAAGTTAGACTCATTTAATGTAAGGCCTAACCTGTCATAACCCTTTTTTACCCTTATATATATTCCCTTGACTATTCTCTTCTTATTTTCAAATTATAATATTCTTTCCTTTTCTATTTATATTTTAGTGTATGACTATAACTTGTAGACTATAACAATGGTAAAAAATATAATTAAATCCTATTTGAGATACATTAAATAGAAAACTATAATGTTTGTTTAGTTTTATTTCTCAAAGTATCCGAAGTCAATCTTATGGCACAAAGTATTCGAAGTCAATCTTATATTGGAGTAAAATAAAGTTTTCATTCATCATAAAGTTGAGCTTTCTATTTGCAGGAGTTTTAATTCATGCGGTATCACGTTTTTATGGAACTGTTTAGTTTCATGATTGAATCCCAATCAAGTTGCTTTTCTTAAACTTTAGTCCACCATCCTCATTTCTCAATACGTCATAGACCTAGGACCTATCAAGGTTGCACAAGTTGGAAGGAGCCAGAAATATCCCTTGGACAAATTGATCAACTACAATTTATAAACAGCAAAATATATAATCTACCATTATAATCCATTAAAGGTATTTGGTCCCAAGTCGCAAGAGAAAAATATTAATAAAAATATTTTTTTCCTTTAAAAACGGCGCTTCACACTAAAACTAAGAAACTAAACAACAAAATAAAAAAATAGAATTGCATAAAAAGAAAGTCGAGTACATACCGATAAGTAAGTCCGGTTCTTCATGTGGCTCTTGCACTCTTACTTGCAAGTGTGTGTCATCTTCTATACTTGGCTCCATATTTAAGTCCAATAAAAGTTATTCATAGAACCATAAAAATATAGAATCGTAAAAGGGACAAATAAATATAATGACACTAAGAAAGTAAATCAGAAAAAAAATCATTACAATAATTTAGTAAATTAGCTACCAAATTTTACTATTAAATTTTTTTGTGGCTAAGGAATTAGCAAGGAAAATTCAATCCTTAGCTAAATTCCATAAACTAAGAACATTAAATATTTTTGGAGCACATACCTAAAAAATAGTGACCAATTAACTACAAAATGTTTCGTAGCTAAATAAAAATCCATAGTTAATCATATTGGTGAGGGAGCGGTGCCTCACTAAAATAATTTTAATTGCAGGTTGTGTTAATTAAGAAATTAATTAGGGATTTCCTTTGTTAATCCCTAGTTGATTCTTTTAGCCAATGTTTAAGAGTTTTAAAAAGCTCATAATGAAATGAAATAGAAAAATAAAGAATGAAATAAAAGAAAATATGTTATTTTATTATTTGGTAATTTAATAAATTAATGAGAGAGACAAGTAAAATATTTAAATTATTTATTTCTTGATCTCTCAAATTAAAAGGATAAAAAATAAATACTTTGAGTGACAAGAGAGGAATATTTTGACCTCCCTTTTTACTCCACTTTTTTTCTTTAAAATAATTCTCAATCATACTATTATTAATTATTTTCATGTCATTCCTCACCACCTAATCCTCGCAAACACAACTTTCATATCTCACCCGCGCATTTTATGTTTCATTTGCCTCCTAATCTATTTAGTATATGTTTGGAATAACTGTGAAAATTTGATTATTTTAATAATCGATTATTTTATAAAAGTTTTTTATTATAATCGATTATAATATAATCAATTTGATGTTTGGATATATTAACTAAAAAGTAATTTTAAATTAATCTGTTTCATTTGGATGTTGTAAAAAAATTATTTTTATGTGTTAAATTATAAAAGTAAGTATAGAATAATTAAAAAAATTATTTAATTAATTAAAAAAGTAATTTAATTGAGAATAGAATAAAATTTATATTTCAAAGCGTAAGAAATAATTTATAATATAAAATTATAAGTTTGAAATTTTAACATTATAAAAAAATTTATAATATATTGAATTTTGTGGGTTAAATTTATTAAACATAGGCAATTTCTATGGCAATAATTTTTTTTTCAGATAACATATGTTTGGGTTGGTAATAATCTTTCTTAAGCACTCGCAAGTGTCTCACCTGCACTGAACCTTGCTTGTCGTCATGCTTCTCCACTGCACTGCTCATGACCGATCATTGGAGGAGTTGCCGTCGTGTTTGATGGCTGTCGTTTTGCTCACAACTCGCTGCTCTGTAATGGTTTGGATTTTCAGGGAATAAATCCGAGAACAATCTTGAGCTCATAGTAGGGATTCCAATGGAGGAATGGAATCCAGTGCAAGAAGTCAATGAGTGTGTGCAGAGAGAATTGTAGAGGTAAGAGAAATTGTTTAATTGAAATGATGAGATTATCCTTGCATTGGCCACTTGGCCCTACTAATAAGCATGGTAGTTACACAATTACCAAACAACAAATGGAATATTCTAACAACCTACCACTACTACAAGCCACCTCAACTTGTCATAACAGAAAGCATACTCACCTATTTCGCATTGCATCATCTCATAACATGAAGATTCCTAACTTAGCCATAAAAGGAAAATACATAAAATGAAAATACTAAAGTAGCAAAAGCAAATATAAACCATAGACTAAACTTGTAATTGTTAATAGTATGCAATTATTATAACAACCCTCCCCTTCAAGCACACCTTTGACCTCAAGGGTGAAAATTAGGAAATTGTTGAAGAATGTCATAGTAGAATTCCCATGTAGCTTGATCACTAGGCAAATTCTTCCACTTGACCAACACCTTTGTAGTAGCTATGCGTCCCCTTTTCACCATTTTTCTGTCTAAACTCACTTCTGGTTTCCCTGGTGGAGAAACCATGTCCTGGAAGTGAGGTAATGGATGAGCAGGGCTGTTAGCAGGATCCCTACAAGGTTTTAGTTGAGATACATGAAAGACATTGTGTATTTCAGCAGAAGAAGATAATTCCAGCTGATAACCAGTCTTCCCAATGCGATCAAGCACCTTAAAATGACCATAAAACTTAGGAAGGAGCTTGTGAAAGGAGTTGTTGCGCATGGAATATTGCCTGTAAGGCTGCAGCTTAAGATATACAAAGTCACCAATGGTAAAATTCTTGTCACTCCTATGTTTGTTGGCTTGTTGGGACATGCGGTTCTGGGCACGCAGCAAATGAAATTGCAGAAGTTTAATAACAGCCTCTCTTGCATTCAAAGTCCTGTCTATAGAGACATTAGAATATTCTCCTAGAAGATAGGAAATGTGAATAGGAGGTGATTGGCCATAAACCACTTTATATAGAGTAGTTTGAATAGAAGTGTAGAAGTTAGTATTGTATCACCATTCAGCTAAAGAGAGGCATTGAGACCATGAAGAAGGCTTCTCAGAACTCATACATCTAAGATAAGTCTCAAGGCATTTATTAACAATCTCATTTTGGCCATCCAATTGAGGGTGGTAAGCAGTAGATTTGTTCAATGCCACTCCTTGAAGTTGGAATAAGTCACTCCAAACCTTGCTAAGGAAAATAGGATCTCTATCATTAGTAATTATACTAGGCATGCCATGCAACTTGAAAATGTTGTCCAAGAAGACTTGTGCAACATCAAGGGCTGTGTAAGGGTGGGACAAGGGTAAAAAGTGAGCATACTTGCTTATTCTATCCACAACCACTAAGATGACTTGCTTGCCAGAAGAGGAAGGTAAGCCTTCAATAAAATCTATACTAATTTCATCCCAAATCCTATTAGGAATTGGTAGAGGCTGCAATATATGTTGCTAAATCTGGTTTGCACCTTTGGCATACATCACAATTCCTCACATATTGTTGAATTTCTTTAGTCATGCCCTTCCAAAAGAATAGGGATTTCACCCTAGCTACTGTCACATCTCTGCCAGAGTGACCACCAAAAGGAGAATCATGCAACCACTTCAAGATAGTGCTCTTAAGTTCTGAATTATCACCAATGACTAGTTTCCCTTTTCTTTTCAACTCATCCCTATGCCAGGTAAACTTAGGGTGAGGGTTAATATTCTAGTGCAGCTCTTTAATCAGCACTTGAATCTTAGAATCATGAAGCCAAGAAGTTTTTATTTAATCCAATAAACCTTCCTGAGCATTATCCAACATCAAAGGCAAAAGTTCAGCCCCAGATTTCCTAGAAAGTGCATCAGTTGCTATATTATCCACCTCTTCTTTATATTGAATCTCAAAATTGAATCCCATGAGCTTAGACATCCAGACTTGCTGAAATGGGGTATTGAGCCTTTGTTCCAAAAGAAACTTAATACTTTTCTAGTCTGTTTTGATAACAAAAGGCCCATGAGACAAGTAGGTGCCCTATTTTTGGACTACTGATGCGTGAAATCCGCAAGTGTACGGTTTCGTCATCAAGTAATAAAAGATCGAATCCACAGGGACTGTGTGTATGAATACCAATTAATTAATTAACTTAATTAAATTAAATAAGAGAAAATATGATTGTTGATTGATAAGAACTTAGTAACAAAATAATTAAATAAAAATTAGGAAAACAGAATTTAGAATAAAAACAGCAAGTTATCAAGAATGGGATTTTCAAATTCAAGAAAGCTTCCAAGATTGGGATACCACAATGATACAAGATAAATCCTAATTGACAACCTTTTTATTAAATCTGAAATTCAATTGAAGGTGAATTACCCTAAATTAGTTAATGTTCTTTCTCAAGATATAAGATCCGTGCCCAATTAAACAAATTCCTACTCTCGTGGTAATTGAATTTAAATTGAACCCATTACGCTTTGTGGCAATTCATTGAATCCTCGAAAGGCTAAAACTACTCTCGTGATTTAGACCTTAAGTTCAATTCTTATGGTTCCAACACCTAAGTTCACCTCTCAGTACGTCCCTAAATGCCTATGAGATGCAAATAAGTGGCCAACAAATTCACATGAGTAAAAGCAATAAGAATTGAATCAATGAACAATCAAGATTAATAAAAGGGGAAAACAATGTCAATTCATCATTATCAATGTATCAAAGGGCATTGCCCAATCCTAGAAACAAAGGAAACTACTCAGATATAGAGAAGAGGAGACAAGAAATCAAATTTAAAAACATCCCAAACCCGTAACAATGGAGAAAGATGGGAGAAAGATGAAGAACCCAAGCCTCCTTTGTGCCTCCTTTTGAACCAAACTAGAACCCCCCTCATTGTATTAAGAACCTCTATTTATAACCCTAGGGTTTTAATTGGCTAAAAAGCTTCAAAAGAAATAAAAATAAAAACTAAAATTCTGCTACGCGCTGCGAACCACGGCCGTGGTTCATTCCACGGCTAGGCCGTGGTTCTCTCTGCCAAAAAAAAAGCCAATTCTGCAACATTTGAGTTCCACGGCCGTGGTTTGATCCACGGCCAGGCCGTGGATCTCTCTGGAATGGCCTTCCAAGCTCAATATGACCCATTAGACCTCCGAATCTGAAAAAGTGCTCAACATGAAAGTTGTAGATTTGGATCTTAGCTATTAACCATCAAAATTTCAGCTCATTTGACAACTTGTAGCTCGAGATATGTCATGAATAGTATACAAAGGTCAAGCTGTCAGGATCAGCACCCTAGTTCTTGTTTCAATTCCAATTTGAGTTATCCAAATGTGTGATTGGGCCTTTGAGGTCTTCATGAAAGTTGTAGATAATTGTCTTATCTTTCCCTAAATTAGTTCCATAAAGCTCCAATTTCAATCATGCAAGCTTCCATTCATTCCAAGGCCAATTTAGCACCAATCCTACACAAGAACACCAGAAACACGGCAGTTATCCGAACTAAGGGAAAAACTAACTAAAAAGGGAAACTAAAATGCCTAAAATGCTCAAGAATGCATGTAAAACAAGAACAAAACATGATGTTGTTTCACACACATCAAATCCCCCCAAGCTTAAGACTTTGCTTGTCCCCAAGCAATAATTAATGCCAAAACAAGAAGTGGGATCAAAAGACAATAAAGAATAAGGAACCCGAGAAAACAATATCCAAGCAATAGGCTAAGGCAAATAAAGAATCTGAGAGGTAATCAAAATTAAGTCCAATTAGAGGCTAAATTCTCAGAAATCATGTATCCTCACTGATTGAATCAAGTTCACTCTACTAACCACACTCAAAGTGTTTAAGGGTGGAAACCATACGCTCAAAATCCATCAAAGAAAATGCACTTCCATATGCTTGATAAGAAACCAAATTTCCACTAATAATCAGTATGTATGCAAGAATCAAAAGGTCTTATAAGGGTTGTAATGAGGCCATGGGAATGATGTTAGGTAAGGTAGAGAAAAGAAGGTATGACAAAGGGCTAATCAAGATTTTCAACAAACACAAGTAATCTAATATAACATAAATGGAGCAAAGACAATTTTTCAATCTAAAACATAACTCCACATTTCAAAGAATTTTCTTCCTTACTTTTCCTTCTTCTCTTTCTCCTCTTTTTTTTTTTCTCAAGCTTCCATCTTATGATTTTCTTTTATTTGCACTTTTTTTTTTTGAGAAAGAGAAATGTCATTCACATATGATTACCAACACACTTTTCACAACTTTCAAACCCACTTTGCTCCATTTAATATTCTAAATGATTACCAATAATGTATCATCATAGGCATCAAGAAAAATAATTATGCAATAGGCTCAAAATGGGCAACTAGAGGATGAAAGTGTAACAAATTCAGAAGGCCAGAAAAATACCTAAGATGCCTTAATCATATTCAAGTATGTAACCAAAAATTTTGCCTCAAAAATGGTTTCAAATCAAGTTCTAGAGCACAAGATCAATAAGGAATATCACTCAACACAAAGAATGGGAATAAAAATCATATAGTGCATACATCCCATATAGACTCAAAACTCACATTTAGAGGTTTAAAAATTCAATGAGAAGCATAAATTCAGAGAACAATATGCTAATTATCAACTATCAAAAGATCACCTCTACTATCAATTAAAACAATGCTTGTAGCCTATCACAAGAATCAACAATTGGGTTCCAAATTAATACCATCTCAAAATCCTCAAAAGAGAGGGGCATAAATTCAACCAAAAACCTAAGAGAAATGATGGTGTGACAATACAACATGAACAAAACAAAACATGAGAATGCATGAGACTCTAAATGAAAATACCAATGAAAATAAAAAAATAAAAAAATGAAAATACCCCCCAAGCTTAGAACCTACATTGTCCCCAATGTAAAAATCTTAAACTAGAGAAGGGAGAAAAGAAATAAACTCACTGCGGTGGTGGAAAAACTTCTGGTGTTCAATCCATGGCCATAGAATTTTCCATGAGTTTGGTGTGGAACCTTCTGACTTCACTCTTCTTCTAAATTTAACTTCAAAAAGGGTCAAACCTAAACAAAATCCAAAAGACAAACATCAAAACAACAATCTAACAAATAAAATTAAAAGAAAAAAAAGGAATTAAAACAGAAAAATAAGAAAACTTGGGTTGCCTCCCAAGAAGCGCTTGTTTAAAGTCATTAGCTTGACTTTGGTCAGGTTTCTGTGCTCAGGTGACATCTATGGAGTAGTACGCAGTCCCCACTCCTTCAAAGTGTTTCACTCTCTGGCCATTTATCATGAAAGGTTTATGGCCTTCTTTCTTCACCTCAAGCACACCGTAGGATAAAACTCGAACAATCTCATATGGTCCTGACCATTTTGACCATAACTTATTAGGACAGAAACGTAGAAGCGAGTTATTAAGAAGAACTTTATCCCCGATGTTAAATTCACGCTTCTCGATACACTTGTCACTCTGCTTCTTAGGTCCTTCCTTGCAGGGCATAGCATCAGTCACTGATTCCTGCATACCTGAAAGCACAACACTATCCACAACATTAGTAGCATCTATGCGATTACATGAATTTGAGGAATTAGAATTATTTTCAGATTTAAAAACATCAAAAACTACTTCCTCATCATTCAATCGCAAAGTCAATTTTCCTTCATGGACATCAATGATAGCCCTTCCAGTGGCAAGGAATGGACGCCCAAGTATGATCGGCATTGTAGCATCAGCTTCCATATCAAGCACAACAAAATCCACAGGCATATAAAATTTACCAACCTTAATGGGAACATCCTCCAAGATGCCTACGGGGTACTTGACAGACCGATCCGCCAATTGAAGGGAGATAGTTGTGGGTTTTAGCTCACCCACCTCCAACTTCTTACATACAGAAAGAGGCATAAGACTAACACTAGCCCCCAAACCACACAAAGATTTATCAAAACTAGTATTCCCAATCAAACAAGGAATAGAGAAGCTACCAGGATCTTTGAGTTTAGGAGGCAACTTATTTTGAATTAAAGCGCTACACTCCTCAGTTAACGCTACGGTCTCATACTCCTCTAGCTTTCTCTTATTAGACAAAATATCCTTAAGAAACTTAGCATAGGTAGGCATTTGTTTTAACGCCTCAGTGAAGGGTACATTAATGTACAATTTCTTTAGGACCTCTAGGAACTTCCCAAACTGCTTATCTAACTTCGCCTTAGCCAATCTTTGAGGGAAGGGAACTGGGGGTTGGTAAGGTTCAGGGGGTACATACTTAGACACCTTCTCAGTGATTTCCTCCTCTTCTAAGGGTTGTGCCTTAGTCTCTTTTTCCTCAGTCCCCTTATCTTTGTCACTCTCCCCCTTACCCTCGGGATTCTCTAACTTCTCTCTACTCCTCAAACTCACAGCCTTACAATGTTCATTCCCTGGGTTTATTTCTGGTTGACCAAGAAACTTACCTTGTTGCCTATGTGAAGTGCTCGCTTGTTGGGCAATCTGGGTTTCCAACATCTTATTATGAATAGCTAAATTGTCAACCTTAACTGACAACTCTCTAATGGCCTCAGAAACAACTTGCCCATGGTGCCTAAACTCCTCATTCTGCTTAGACTGGCTCTCAACAAAATTCTCAAAAAGAGACTCAAGTCTAGATTTTTGTACCTGTTGAGATCCAGAAGAGGGTTGAGCACTACCTTGCCCAGCTTAGTACTGACTATTCCGGTAAGAGAAGTTAGGAAGTGACCTCCAACCAGGGTTGTAAGTTTGAGAATACGGATCATTCCTCCCCTTTTGGTTGAAGTCGTGGAAATTGTGGCATGATTCCACTTGCTCCACCGATGCACCATGTGAGGGTCCCATTCCAACTTGGCATTCAGCACCAACATGTCCCTGTGCTCCACAAATCTCACAAAAATTGTTAGAGGCACCTATGGCATTAACATGAGCTTTCTCAAGCATGTCAAAACGTTTATTCAAAGAATCAAACTTTGACATAATTAAATCAACACCATCTACCTCAAACTTACCTCCCGAGAGCTTTCTCGGGTTGTGCCCTCTTTCATTGGCCCATTGGTGATGATTTGAAGCTACGCTCTCAATTATCTCATAAGCCTTTGTGAGCTTTCTATTCATCAGAGCTCCACCAGCTGCGGAGTCAAGAGACACCTTCGAAGAATATTCTAAACCATTGTAGAAGGTGTGGACAATCAACCACTTCTCTAGTCCATGATGCAGGCAAGCTTCCAACAGCCCCTTGTAACTATCCCAAGCTTCTGATAATGATTCTCCGTCTCTTTGAACAAAGCTTGTTATTTGAGTTCTAAGATGTGCAGTCTTGGAAGGAGGAAAGAACTTATTCAAGAATGCTTGCTCCAATTGATTCCATGTGGTTAATGTATCAGTGGGTACCGATTTCAACCAAGCTCTAGCCTTGTCCCTTAATGATAATGGAAACAACCGGATGCGAATGGCATCAACTGAGGCACCTTCAATTTTGAGAGTCTCACAGAATTCTAAGAACATCTCCACATGATCATTTGGGTCCTCCGAGGGTAAACCTCCAAACTGGTTCTACCTTATCATAGACAGTAAGGCAGGAGGTATGGTGAAGTGCCTAGCTTCAATGTCTGGCCTAGCAATCCCAGATCGCAAACCCCGAGCATTAGGGGCTGCATACTCTTTCAACGGTTTATTATCCCCAGCTGTTGCCATGACAAGTATTGGTTCAAATATTTCTCCCGCTCTTTGCCTTCGTTGACTTCTCCTTCTACGTAAAGTTCTTTCAATTTCAGGATCAGCTTCAATAAGAGTCCCAAAACGTCTAGTACTTTGCATAAACTAGAGAAATTACCCAAAAGAGTCAAAGAGAAAACAAGAACGTAATAATATAATAAAAGAAAAAGATTTAAAATAACTAAATTAAAATTAAACCGATATTCAAGAAAAACACAAATCCCCGTAACGGCACCAAAAACTTGATGCGTGAAATCCGCAAGTGTACGGTTTCGTCGTCAAGTAATAAAAGATCGAATCCACAGGGACTGTGTGTATGAATACCAATTAATTAATTAACTTAATTAAATTAAATAAGAGAAAATATGATTGTTGATTGATAAGAACTTAGTAACAAAATAATTAAATAAAAATTAGGAAAACAGAATTTAGAATAAAAATAGCAAGTTATCAAGAATGGGATTTTCAAATTCAAGAAAGCTTCCAAGATTGGGATACCACAATGATACAAGATAAATCCTAATTGACAACCTTTTTATTAAATCTGAAATTCAATTGAAGGTGAATTACCCTAAATTAGTTAATGTTCTTTCTCAAGATACAAGATCTGTGCCCAATTAAACTAATTCCTACTCTCGTGGTAATTGAATTTAAATTGAACTCATTACGCTTTGTGGCAATTCATTGAATCCTCGAAAGGCTAAAACTACTCTCGTGATTTAGACCTTAAGTTCAATTCTTATGGTTCCAACACCTAGGTTCACCTCTCAGTACGTCCCTAAATGCCTATGAGATGCAAATAAGTGGCCAACAAATTCACATGAGTAAAAGTAATAAGAATTGAATCAATGAACAATCAAGATTAATAAAAGGGGAAAACAATGTCAATTCATCATTATCAATGTATCAAAGGGCATTGCCCAATCCTAAAAACAAAGGAAACTATTCAGACATAGAGAAGAGGAGACAAGAAATCAAATTTAAAAACATCCCAAACCCGTAACAATGGAGAAAGATGGGAGAAAGATGAAGAACCCAAGCCTCCTTTGTGCCTCCTTTTGAACCAAACTAGAACCCCCTCATTGTATTCAGAACCTCTATTTATAACCCTAGGGTTTTAATTGGCTAAAAAGCCCCAAAAGAAATAAAAATAAAAACTAAAATTCTGCTGCGCGCTGCGAACCACGGCCGTGGTTCATTCCACGGCCAGGCCGTGGTTCTCTCTGCCAAAAAAAAGCCAATTCTGCAACATTTGAGTTCCACGGCCGTGGTTTGATCCACGGCCAGGCCGTGGATCTCTCTGGAATGGCCTTCCAAGCTCAATATGACCCATTAGACCTCCGAATCTGAAAAAGTGCTCAACATGAAAGTTGTAGATTTGGATCTTAGCTATTAACCATCAAAATTTCAGCTCATTTGACAACTTGTAGCTCGAGATATGTCATGAATAGTATACAAAGGTCAAGCTGTCAGGATCAGCACCCTAGTTCTTGTTTCAATTCCAATTTGAGTTACCCAAATGTGTGATTGGGCCTTTGAGGTCTTCATGAAAGTTGTAGATAATTGTCTTATCTTTCCCTAAATTAGTTCCATAAAGCTCTAACTTTAATCATGCAAGCTTCCATTCATTCTAAGGCCAATTTAGCACCAATCCTACACAAGAACACCAGAAACACGGCAGTTATCCGAACTAAGGGAAAAACTAACTAAAAAGGAAAACTAAAATGCCTAAAATGCTCAAGAATGCATGTAAAACAAGAACAAAACATGATATTATTTCACACACATCAACTACATACACAATAGCAAGTAATTCCCTCTCATAAATAGATATAGCTTGTTGTTTAGGGCCTAAAGACTTACTGATATAAGCAATTGGATGCTTATCCTGCATCAGTACAACACCAATTCCCTTCCCTGAAGCATTAGTCTCTACTACAAAGGGCTTGGAAAAGTTGGGAAGTGCAAGAACAGGTGCTGTAGTCAAGGCCTGTTTCATATTTTGAAAAGCAGAAAGAGAAGCAGCAGACTAATTAAAATTGTCTTTCTTCAACATGTCAGTCAGTGGCTTGGCAATTTTGCCAAAGTTTTGTACAAACCTCCTATAATATCCTGCCAACCCAAGAAAGACCCTCAATTGCTTGATGTTCTATGGTTGTGGCTAGTCTACCACTGCCTGCACTTTAGAGGGGTCAGTGGATGCACCTTCTTTAGTAATAAAGTGACCAAGGTACTCTACTTTTGGAGTGGCAAAGCTGTATTTGTCCTGATTGATAAACAGCTTCTGTTCTCTAATAATTTGGAATACCATTTCTAGATGGGTTGCATGATCAGTGACAGTAGGGCTGTAAATTAGAATGTCATCAAAGAAGATGATTACAAATCTTCTTAGAATTGGGTGAAAGATGTGATTCATAAGAGCTTGGAAGGATGCAGGGGCATTGGTAAGTGCAAATGGAATCACCAAATACTCAAAATGGCCAGCATGAGTTTTGAATGCTATTTTGTACTTCTCACCATCCTCCATTCTTAATTGATGATAGCCTGATTTCAAATCAAGCTTAGAAAAAATTGTAAAACCATCCAACTCATCCATCAAGTCCTCAATTAGGGGAATGGGGAATCTATTTTTAATGGTATGTTGGTTGAGTCTCCTGTAATTAACACACAACCTCCAGGAACCATCTTTCTTTCTCACTAGCACTGCAGGAGATGCAAATGGACTATTATTATGTTGAATTACTCCTTGCTAAAGCATGTCTTCAACCAGCTTGTCAACAATATCTTTCTGGATAATTGAGTATCTATAGGGCCTCAAATTAAAGGGGTTGGTTCCTTCCTTTAAGGGAATTCTATGGTCAAAACCTGGTCGAGGTGGTGGTAACTCTTTCGGGTCCTCAAAAATGTCAGCATACTTGTCAATAATTTGCTCAATTGCTAAGGGTACTTTGTGCAATGTTTTAGTAGGGATGTGCATTTGGCAAGTAGGCATCTCCAAATGATTGTTGAATTGGTCCATATAGAGGAAGCACATGTGAGCTCCCTGTTGAATTGCTTGAGAAAAAGACTTCTTGTTAATGAGTTTAACACCAGCAGGCTTAGCTCCCCTGAGTACAAACTTCTTTCCTTTAATTGAAAACTCCATTTGTAGCTTGGTGAAATCCCATAATATTGGACCTAGGGATGTTAACCATTGTATGCCTAATATTAAATCATAGCATCCCAATGGCAAAACTATCAAATCAGCAGTGAAGGTTATCTACTGTAACTGCTAGCTGAATGCCTTACAAATGAAAGGAGCTTCCAACCTAATGCTACCTCTTGCTGTTATAGCCATTAGTGAAATTTTTTCTAGTTTACAACCCAATTTCTTGGCCACTTCCAGGTCCAAACAATTATGTATACTACCACTGTCAAGTAAAATCTGCAACAACTTCTTATTATGTACACCAGTGACCCTCATTGTATGATAACTTGATATTCCTGTCATTGTATTCAGGGATAATTGAGGGGTCTCAGTTGTTGAACTATCCATACACACTACTTTAGGATCTTCAACTGAGTCAATTTCTTCTCCAATTGATTCCTCCTCATCCAATTCCATCACCAAGAGTTGAGATCTTTTATGCTTCAATTGGTGCCCAAATGTAAAGGGCTCATCACAGAACATACAAAGGCCCTTAGCCCTTCTATCAGCCATTTTAGATGCATTATACGTCCTAGGGATCCTGCTAAGTAATGGCTTCGGGTTCTGGGTTTGGTTTTCTAGGTTACTAGCAAAAGGGGTTTAGGTGTAAGGTTCACAAGTTTGACAACTGAGAAATTGGTGCAATTACCAAACTTATTCACAGAGAGTTTTGAAGCCTCATGCAATTTAGCTAAACTAGCAGCATGAGAAATTGAAGTAGGACTAAACATACGCACATGCATCTGAGTGCTATATTCTAAATCAGCCAAGAAAATGCTCAATAAATGTTCAGAGGGTAATGATACCTGGGTCAGGGCTAGCTCAAATTCATCCACATAGTCCTGGACCTTGTCAGTTTGCTTCACTTGAATCAATGTTGAGAGGGGATCATCATAGGCTTCTCCAAAACACAGAGTTATATCAGTTATATATTGTGGCCAACTCGGGTAAATGTCAAATTTGGAGTGCATGTAGTTCAGGTGCCATTGAAGAGCACTACCATCCAAGTGAATGGAAGCTAAACGAACTTTTGATTCAGGTGGTGTTCCGTCCAAGGAAAAGAATTATTCACACTTATAGAGCCACTCTTTCACCCTCTTTCCATCGAACCGTGGGAACTCAATCTTAGAAATGCGTGTTGAGTATTGATTCTAGGTTGCATTGTTAGTTCGTTGATTATTTCCATCATGACCCAAAGTTTCATCACGATTCTCGACATGGGGTTAGTCAAAATTATTCGCTGAAAAATTATCGTTCTGATGCTACGATGATTGATTGTGCAACAAATTGTGAATCTCATCAAGGCTTGCGCTCATTTGGTCAAACTTGATTTGGTTCACAGCCTGCACATTATGAAGCTTCTTGGAGAAAGCTTGCTCGAGTTCAACCATGGAGACTTGGTTGCGGGTAGCATTGGACATCTTCAAAGCCTCACGATGAAGCTTTGATACCAATTGTAATGGTTTGGATTTTCAAGGAGTAAATCCGAGAACAATCTTGAGCTCAGAGCAGGGATTCCAATGGAGGAATGGAATCCAATGTAGGGAGTCAATGAGTATATGCAAAGAGAACTGTAGAGGTAAGAGAAATTATTTTACTGAAATGATGAGATGATCCTTGCATTGGTCACCTGGCCCTACTAATAGGCATTGGTAGTTACACAACTACCAAACAACAAATGGAATATTCTAATAACCTACCACTACTACAAGCCACCTCAGCTTGTCATAATAGAAAGTGATAACTCTATAAAATGCAGTTATCTGTGCCCTATTTCTGTGCTAGAATGAATGCTTAGTTCTTGTTTATAATGCATATTTAGAGGGTTTTGTATTTATATTTGTCATATTCTGATTCTAAGCCTTTCTTGTATATTTTATAGCAAATTATACTTAAACGATTAGGAATTGAGTTGATTTATATTTGTTACTGACTCGGGTATTCTCTATGATATGGAGGGCTCCAAACAAGGTTAAATATGGAGTATGTGAGCTTAAAGAGGAAGAGGAAGCCAAATTGGCATTTTAGCAGGTCACCGCCGCGGCGTAAGGTAGTGCGCACCGTGGCGCAGAGGCACATCATCAGAAATTCCATACTTGAACTTGAGGCGCGAGGGTCGCGGCGCTCACTAATGGGGGCCGGGGAGCAGGCCAACTAACTTAGTGGGACCCGCGGCGCTCACTAACGAGGGCCGCGACACTCTGTAACTGACTCAACGCGGGCCTAGGCGCTCGTAAGTGGGGGTCGGGGCGCACGGCGGAGAGCTAAGTCTATAAATAGGATTTTTTACATTTTTCTCTCTCTCTTGGCTGCCTTAGCCATTGCTTTTTAGTTTTCTCTCTTTTAGTTTAGGTTTTATTTAGTTTTAGGTTCATTGATGGTGGATTGGAGTCAAGGAACAAGGATTGAAGGAGGATTCAAGCTTCAGAGACAAATCAATGAGCTTCTTTCTCTCTTTTCCCTTTCTCTCTTCTCTTCCTTGTCTATTGTATAGCTAAGCTTTGTTTAGGAATACTTTGAATCCTTTTATTTATATTAATGCTGTGTTTTTCTCTGAGTTTGTGTGGATGTTTGATTATGTTCAATCATTATCTGAGTTTAATGCTTGTTATTAGTTGGCCTCGATTGCATGATCCTAATATTTGCAAATGAACTAGACATAGGGATTTGTTGATATGGATATGGTGTGGTTGATGCATGTTCGGCGATGAGTTGATTTGTTAATAGGATAGAAATATAGCTATTGGCCATGTATAGTGTGTGATTGAGAATAGATCGTTCATGAGTGGATATTGTACTAGCTTTCAAGAAAACTTGGTGAGTTGGGCAAGTAGAAACCAGGGTTGATTGACCTAAACATAGGCTTTTGACTACATCAGATTCTCAAGTTAACCTAATCAATGCATTTGTGTATATGAGAGGGATTTCATGTTGTTGGTAGATGTAGGGGGTGAAGGAGGATTTCCTGAAACCTAACCATGTTTATGTTTATTGCTTTTGTAGATTAGGTTTAGTTAGTTTATTGCTTTCTTATTTTTATGTTCTTGACTAGAATTGATTTAGCTATTGGTTGGTACTTAGCTTTATAATCGAATATCCTCGTAAGAATGAACTTTTATTCTGTATCTGTATTACTTAAGCGATCCGTGCACTTGCGGTAGCAATCAAGTTTTTTGCACCGTTGCCGGGGATAGTTTTTATATTTTGCTAATATCAACAATGAGTTTGATTAGTTCTAATTCAAGTTGTATAAAGTTGTATATAATCTATGTTTTGTTTCTGTTTTGTTTTAGTTTTAAATAAGAAGCCGGGTGATTTCATTCATACGAGGCCCTTGAGGGAATTCGTGACTCCTAGAAAGGATACCCTTGGATCAAGTTCTTGAAGACTACTCATCCATAGCACTTCAATTTTGGTGACAAAGTCCTGCTGGGACTATAACTCAGGCCCTTCGTGGGAGGGAACCTCATATTTATGTTTATTTTGTGTTTTTATTTTATGCATAAATAGTTAGTATATTATGTTTTGTATGTTTGTATATACATGTTTGTGTTTTGTTAGTTGTTAATAGGTTTTTGTTAGTATGTTAGTAAATATATGTGTTAGTTATGTTAGTTTTTGTTTGTTTATGTTTTAAGTGTTGTTTGAATAGGTTAATATGTTAGTTATGTTATGTTATTTTGTTTTTAAGTTTTAAGTGTGTTATAGTTTTTATATAGGTTATTATGTTATTTTTGTGTTTTAATATGTTTAGGTTGTACATTTTTGTAATTTAACTTTTTGAATAAGTTTTGTTGCAGCTAGAGACCTATAAGAGCCAAATTCAGCAGCAAAACCGTGTTTGCTGCTAAATTTAGCAGTTTAGGTAGTCACGTCGCGGCGCAAGGTTAGTGCACGCCGCGGTGCATGAGCCGTTTTTCTGCAGAATTCTGCAGCTTTTTGTGAGCGCCGTGACCCAAGCATGGGGCGCCGCGGCGCTGAACTCCTGTTTTTGTTATTTTCTCTGTTTTTAAATACTTAGTAATGCTCAGTACTAGTCTCAGGTTCCCTATACACCATGTTCATTAATGATACATTTCACTTAGGTTTGAGGGAGTATCTTTACATGTTTAATTCTTTTATGCTTAATGTTAACATGTATTGGTATTTTGAGTATGCAGTGTTTTAGTTATCATATTTTCATGATTATATTTTGTTTTGACTATTACTGATGTGCTGATGACAAGATTTTCAATTTTTAACTTTATGCAAAAGATGTTGTGCATGCTTGATTTGAAAAGTTGAATCTATTTGAATGCATGACATGTTGCAAGAATGCTGGTTGTTTTTGGTTGTTCATGATGTGAAAGGTTGCTATTTGCCCCATTTTCAGTGAAACCTTATGTGATCTTGACGCATATGAAACAATTTACTTGCTTTTGATGTATGATTTACATCTCACTTAGATGCAAGTGTAACTTTGAAAATGATAAGAGTGCATGTCTTGAGAATGTTTGTGGATGTACATGTAGAGTTTTGATTATCCTATAGATTGTTTTTGAACTCTCTTGAGGCGAAATCCTAGGTTATGCATTATTGAGGAAATGATTAGGACATTGTTTGGACCGATTGAGCCTTTTCAAGCTTACCCTGATATGATGATATCTCTAGGTCCTATTTTGAAGCCGTACACTGTTTGACGTTATTTGTTTTTCACCACCATTGTGTTCGTTAACCTGTTAAGCATTCTAATGCATATGAAAGCATGTTATTTTCTTCCTACCCTTATTGTTTATTGAGTATATGATATGTTATTTCTTGAAATGAGTCTGATGATTAGGGGTGTTAATGAATATTCAATTCAAAATGAGCCTGAAGGAACCAGATGCAAAGAAAAGAAAAAAAAATGCTTTGCAAAATAAAGAAAATCAAAAGAAAAAAAAAGAAAGAGAAAAAACGAAAAAGAAAAGCAAAGCATAAACAAAATAAAGTGTAAAAAGCATCAATATGGTTTTGGCAAGTTTTCTGCATTCATTTTTGAATACCCTGCTAATATCAGTTAATGACTCAAGTCTTGGAATATCATGTTTATGTTTCTCAATATTTGCATTGTATCATTTCCCTTCATTTCTTTCGCCCATGCCATTGGCCTAACAATATAAGCTGATAAAGTCCCTTTTGATCCTCAATCTTGTGTGATCTACATTAGTGGAGAGAGAGTTGATTTACAATTTTGTGGATTCTGTGAATCATATGCATGTATGTTTGTAAACTTATCTGGATATGTATGACTTGATTAGGAGAAGTTTATCTTGCATGTTTGTGATAAATGTGAATTGCATGAAGAGTTGTTTGGATTGATAGCATGTTAAGGGTTATGTATGTGTGGAACTGTTTACGGGGCATTTGCGCTTTTTGAGGATTGATGCAGTCATTACACACTAGTATTTGTTTTTAAATGAAAAAAGAAGATTGAAAATATATTTGCTGAATGAAAAATTGATTTTAATGTTTAAGTAATTTACTTAGCTCTATTTTGTTTTCCTCGAGGACTAGCAAAATGTAGGTTTGGGGGTGTGATAACTCCATAAAATACAGTTATTTGTGCCCTATTTCTGTGCTAGAATGAATGCTTAGTCCTTGTTTATAATGCATATTTAGAGTGTTTTGTACTTATATTTGTCATATTCTGATTGTAAGCTTTTCTTGTATGTTTTATAGCAAATTATGCTTAAATGATTAGGAATTGAGTTGATTTATATTTGTTACTGATTTGGTGTATTCTCTATGATAGGAAGGGCCCCAAATAAGGTTAAATATGGAGTATGTGAGCTTAAAGAGGAAGAGGAAGCCAAATTGGCATTTTAGTAAGTCACCGCCGCGGCGCAAGGTAGTGCACGCAGCAGCGCAGAGACGCATCATCAAAAATTTCATACTTGAACCCGAGGCGCGAGGGCCGCGGCGCTCACTAATGGGGGCCAGGGCGCAGGCCAACCGACCTAGTGGGGGTCGCGACGCTCACTAACGAGAGCTGCGGCGCTCTGTAACCGACTCAACGCGGGCCTAGGCGCTCATAAGTGGGGGTCGGGGCGCACGGCGGCGAGTTGAGTCTATAAATAGGATTTTTTACATTTTTCTCTCTCTCTTGGCTGCCTTAGCCATTGCTTTTTAGTTTTCTCTCTTTTAGTTTAGGTTTTAGTTAGTTTTAGGTTAGAAAGCTTTGGCTAGATCTTCATTGATGGTGGATTGGAGTCAAGGAACAAGGATTGAAGGAGGATTCAAGCTTCAGAGACAAATCAATGAGCTTCTTTCTCTCTTTTTCCTTTCTCTCTTCTCTTCCTTATCTATTGTATAGCTAAGCTTTGTTTAGGAATACTTTGAATTCTTTTATTTATATTAATGATGTGTTTTTCTCTGAGTTTGTGTGGATGTTTGATTATGGTTCAATCATTATTTGAGTTTAATGCTTGTTATTGGTTGGCCTCGATTGCATGATCCTAATATTGGCAAATGAACTAAACATAGGGATTTGTTGATATGGATATGGTGTGGTTGATGCATGTTCGGCGATGAGTTGATTTGTTAATAGGATAGAAATATAGCTATTGGCCATGTATAGTGTGTGATTGAGAATAGATCGTTCATGAGTGGATATTGTACTAGCTTTCAAGGAAACTTGGTGAGTTGGGCAAGTAGAAACCAGGGTTGATTGACCTAGACATAGGCTTTTGACTACACTAGATTCTCAAGCTAACCTAATCAATGCATTTGTGTTTATGAGGGGGATTGCATGTTGTTGGTAGATGTAGGGGGTGAAGGAGGATTTCCTGAAACCTAACCATGATTATGTTTATTGCTTTTGTAGATTAGGTTTAGTTAGTTTATTGCTTTCTTATTTTTATGTCCTTGACTAGAATTGATTTAGCTATTGGTTGGTACTTAGCTTTATAATCGAATATCCTCGTGGGAACGAACTTTTACTCTGTATCTGTATTACTTGAGCGATCCATGCACTTGCGATAGCAATCAAAAAGCATACTCACCTATTTCGCATTGCATCATCTCATAACATGAAGATTCCTAACTTAGGCATAAAAGGAAAATACATAAAATGAAAATACTAAAGTAGCAAAAGCAAATATAAACCATAGACTAATCTGGTAATTGTTAACAGTATGTAATTATTGTAATATGCTTGCTCGCTGTCGCGTTCGCTCGTCGTCCATTTTGCTCTCATCTCACATCACTTTCTCTGTAGGAATTTTTTTTACTTTCCCTTTTGGATTTCTGGTTAGATATCGTAGAATCCTCATTATTTCTCTTGAATTCCGTTGTAGATTTTGGTGGTGGAGTGGCCACGTTAGGGTTTGCAACAAGGTACTCCTCACGCATGTTTATGTATGATATCACATTTGAGTGGTGGAGTAGCTAGTGCTTCTTACACTTCTTAATTCAAATAATCTATATTTTATTTGAATAACATTTTTGTGTCGCTCAAAATATACTTAGTTTTAGTTGATTCTTCCTCTAGCTATTCCAGTAATAACATTTCAGGTAAGCCATAGGTATTGGGAATTCTTTTATTTTGATTAACAATTTTTCTATTTGACTGCTTATTCCTATTTTTACTTTGTTAGTGTTTAAGGAAGAATGATCTCTATTTAGGGGTTTAATTGATTGCTGAGTAAGTTGAATTTACCACACCTTTAGGAAGTTTGCAGGGATTACGTTTCAAGAGAGGGTTCTTTCTTTGTATATGTTGCTATACTCTGTTGTTCCTCCCTCCAATTACACATAATCTTGGCCAAGCAAGGGCCACCTAAACTTACTATGCCAAAACTAAAACTCTAGAGCCACTACTTCTAAAGGGAACAAATAAGAAAAACTAAAATCAAAGCACCCAAACAAAGTAGAACCAGTAAATTTGATTGTGGAGTTGAGGCTAGCATTAACATTAGCTAGCAAATTAAGTTAAGCTATGTAGGTTTCTATGAATAACAAAACAAAGATATTTGAGTGCTTTCCTCCAGAAGCTAGGCGCAATATCATTCAATATCCTTCCAGCTAGCTGCAATATCATTGCAAGTTTATCATTTTTATGAGTACAAGGTAAGATATTTTATTAGGTTGTTGATAACTCCATGAAATGGAGTTATTATAAACTTAAAACTAATACAATTGTGAACATAAAGTCCCAACCTTCCTTAGTTTTTATAAAAAATGCACATGATTTCATTTATCTTTAATCATTCATGGCGCCAAAGTTTAATATTGCATCATTTAGTGATTTTTTATGAAGATAAAGAATACAATTGCTAAGATTTGATTCAAAACTTAGTAAGCCATGGTGATTTGTAGGTTAATAAGACAAAAAGAAGCTTTGGAGGAGCTAAGGAACTTGGACTAGAGGGTTAAGCATCAAAGGAATCAAGAGGCATTGAAGAATTGAAAGGTTTTTGAAAAAAAGCCTCCAAGTCCAAACTTGGATTTACCAAGTCCAAGCTTGGTGAGCATGTTGTTTTGGTAAAGACCTAAGTCTAGACTTGGTGCCACCAAATCCATGCGTGGTGGTCATAGGTTCTAAGAAACTGACAGTTCCAAGCCTAGGCGTGGAACTCCTAAGTCCAAGCTTGGCTCTTGATGTCCAACTCTGTGAAAATCTGCATGTTCCAAGTCCAAGCGTGGAACATCCAAGCCCAGGCTTGGACGTCTGAAACCAAAAACATGCTGAATCATGTGAATCCCTTAAGACCCACTATAAATAGGATTGTGTGACGATTTTATGCCCTGTTTACCCTCTTTTTCAGAGATCTCCTTCGTACTTCATCTTCCTCTTCCTTTCCTCCATTCTCTCTCATCTTTCCACCATTTTTGAAGGGCAAGGAGCTTAGATCTAAGACCAAGGAGTGAAGCTTTCTCATCTCATCTCCATGGGCATCTTGATACTTGATTCCCTCTTTCCATTTCTCTTTATTTTCGTTTTTTCTCTATGGGTAGTTAAATCTCTCATAGCTAGAGGGAGATTTAACTTGACTCAATCTTGATGTACATGAATTCTTGATTAATGGATGCTTGTTTCTATTCAATTGAGTGTCAATTTTAGTACTTAATGCTTCTATGACTTGATCAATTATAGATTATTTTATTGGGTGTTTTGAGAATTGAAAAATTCCTCTTTGCCATTGATCTTGAAATTAACACTATAATTTGTCGATACCTAGGAATGGATATTGGTGATTGTATGCTTAATTTAGGAATCTCATGCGTAAACCTTCCAATTGCATGAAATTGACCAAGAGATTGGTAATTTTGGATAATTTGAAGAGGGCTAATTTATCAAGGAATTGGGTTTTGGTTAATTTAGTGTATTCTCGCCATCAATTGAAGGAAGTAAGCATAATTAATTAGAATTTGTGAAAATTAAGGGAAGGTTAAGTGATAATTGACCCTTAGCACATTCATCCATTGATTTTAGTCCATCCTTTTCTTGTTGAAAACACCCAAAAATATTTTAATAGTTCTAATTGGTAGTTTCCATTGCTTTTATGTTTAAGTACACAACTCTCATGCCAATCATTAGTCTAGATAATACATTGTTTAATGAATTTGGTACTCAGTATTGAACAATCTTTATGGGAATGAACTTTCTCACTATTGTATTATTTGCACGACTTGCTATACTTGTCAAAGTCCCATCAATAACATTGTCATTTGATCTTTGTTTTGGTACAACATGATAAATAAATAAATAAAAAAAGCAAAACCCAGCAGAAGTTAAATTACTATGCTTAGTTTGGTTCCATTATAAGCATTTCAGAGATATAATTGTTGTAGTTTTACAGATTGATATTATATTATAAAAGAGAATGTACAGTTGGCAAACTAAAAATTAATATAATTATGTACTTAAAGCATTTATGCAGAATTATATGAATCTTACAAGTAAATACATGGTGCTACCGAAAACAGGATTTTGTATATCGGAGCATACTCTTCTAATCTTCTATTAGCTATAAAGTATGAACACATCTGAACCTGTGGTAGCAAAATAACCTTTTTTCTCATATGAACTGATGTCATGTGGGTAAAATGCTCTAGAAGAACAAATTTTTTTTTTCTGCATAATCACATGAATTTCATAGGATAAAAGAAAATATATATTCAGAAGAAGAAAATTCAAACGGGGAGGAAATTTGCTCATGAAGTTAAGACTAAGTAGAAAATATATATTGAATAAATTTACGTAACATACGAGTATCTTTCTCAATTGTATGAGATATTATTACATTGTTTCTTAATTACGTAAGATATTAACTGGAATTTAAATATTGACTGGAATTTAAATTTATGTGTAATTAATTAGTCAGTAAAAGTTAATCATAATATTGATGTGTACGGAAATAGGCCTATGTAGAGGAGGGAAGTGGGGAGCATGACAACCGTAATAACAATAATTTATTATAACTGAGAAGTGAAAAAAAGATAAGAGCCATATTACGTTCATATTTCAAATATTTATTATTTCATCCTATAATTTTATTATATTATCTTTTATATTTATAATTTTAATTTGTATAATTTTATTTCTTTCTCATCACAAACAAATGAAGTTAATAATTAATTAAATACATCAATTCAATTAAAATATTATCAGCATCATAAGAATTAAGATTTAATATATATTATAATTTAAAATACTGATAACTCGTACTTTAGAATTGAACTAAACGGAAAATCATGATACAATTTATATTCTAAAATGTGTAAACTAAGAAGTAAAATTTGCTTTGAAACTCAACTTCAGATTGATTCAAACCGAACCATGAATACTCATTTTCAAAAGTATGCTATGATACTTCTTAGATATAAATAAAGTTAAATTACAATAAAATATTTTAAATAAATCCCTAAAAAATTTTTTTAACGGAATTCTAAAATTCTGACTCCGTTCATGAGCCCATTCTACATTATTGGTAGAGGTTTTAAATACTTAATTATAAAATTTTATAATTCCTAGAAACCTAATTAAAAAGAGCTTTTTTTTTTACGAGCTAATTAAAAGAATAGTTAAATTATAAAGACCTATTAAAATAATTTTTAAACAACAAAAATTATTTTAAAAATTAATAAAATTGTATGGACCTACCATATAATTTATCCTAATATTTTAGGAATAAATTCTTTCCTATTTACTAATACTAATAGCTTTAAAAAGATTTGCACAAAGTAGTAAATCAGAGGAATATTAGAGAAAAGGTCCGCGTAAGACACAGCAAATAATACTATCCTATAAAAAAGTAGAATTAATTATGAATTGCCGCAAAAGCAAAGATTCTACTTATTTACTTTCATCTTTAAATAAAAGATTCTACAAAATGCGATCAATCTTTAAAAGGGAAAAAGTGGACTAGAAATGACTTGATATCAACCTCCCTCCACAAAGATTTGTAAGAAATTTTAGACTAATTAGGACTATAGTACATCCGCCACCAAAGGATGGCATTTGACATAATACAAGTAGACAAAATTAAAGAATCACTGAATCGGCCCACATAAACAGACACCGCCTAATAACCCGCTGGACCTTGTTAGTCCTTGCAGAAGAGGGCAGCAGCACTAATTGGCTGAACTCAGATCCTCTGAGACAATCATGTGGAGATAGAAAAGCGAACCTGCAAGGCTGTCATATACTCTATCTATTCCGATCACAAAAACAATCACTGCTGTCAGAGTATAGATGAAGCTAATGTCGACCTCTGTCTAGAGCATTTCTTCAAAGCGCCCCATATTTACATGTAAAAATTGCTCATCCAGCATTATTGGCAACTTCTGCAGCTCTCTGCCTCATCATCTCCATTACAGCAGCTCTACGCCTTGAATCAGACTGTTGCTGCAACCTCCTTAAATGTTCTTTCAAATCTCTGATTTAACCACAAAAAGGAAAAAAGTTAATACATGCAAAGTCTATTAAAAAGTGTAACTTGAGTAAAATGGCAATGTCTGCCACAAACCTGCAACGTGGTACGTGGCACTCGGATTCTTTGCAAGCACGAGCATGAAGTTGAAGCAAATACCACATTTTCTTGCAAAGAACACAACCTCCGGAAGCACGTGTTTTGCAGTGCATCCCATGGCGGAAAAGGCCCTTTACCTTGCGACAATTTGGATATTGGCAATGTGCAGAACGACACTGGGATGCATGCACAAGTAGATCAAGCATTTTCCGTAGCTGTAATTTAAAAAATCCATTTACATCAGAGAAATTCACTACTAAGCATGGTGATAAAATGAGAAAGCTAGTCAAAATCATGTAGTAACTATGGACAAGAGAAGTTAAGATATAGCCAAACAAAAATTCAAAAACAAGATATGACGAAAGAAAGTGACAAAATACTTTTGAAAAGCATAAGAGGCATTCCACAATTTAAGTTAATAAATATGCACCTCATACTTTTTATCCATCCAATATAGACTATAAAGAATTCAATAATAGATAATGGAACTATCACTGCGACCACACACAAGAAAAATCAGTTATATACCATGTAATAACATAATGTACCTGTGAAGAATTTGGGACTTAATTCTTTTAAAATGTGCAAGATATTAGAATTAACATGTCATTGAAAATCCATTTTTTTTCCTGGTGTATCTGATAATCATCAAACATATGGAATTCAAGAGAATTCTTAATTCTTATGCTCAAAGTCAAATTCACATTCCATAGTTGTTACATGTTCCACTTGTTAGAACTCTTCATGCTCAAATTTCATCACATGTGAATCTATGATGTTTTATTTGACAAAAAATATAACCAAAGTGAGATATAAGCACATTCATTGCAATAAGAAAATCCACAGGAACCAAAGATAAAATCTTGTACAATACCTGCAATACTCGAAGCTGCCTTGCTTCTTTGTTCTGAGCATCACGATCTGCAATTGACGGATGATTTGTCAACTTATGAGGATGATCAATGCCTCCATCCTTTTGATAACAAGCATTGCATACATCGTACTCAGGGCAAACTTCACAACGCCAACCTTGACCAGTTTCTATGTCAAGATAGCATATATTACAAGTTGTCACAAATGCAGGAGCAGTTGGATTATGAAGATGATAGAGGACCATCATTGAGGAATGCTTGGCCCGCCTTAGTGTATCATACTGATAATGATTTCCCTGGCAGAGACTCAGAAATGCCTGTCTAGTGTCAAAGAATTCACTCTCAAGAATATCATCTTTGTCCTTTGTATCAGCTGGTACATCAGTAATTTCAACCTGCAAGAAAATGCAAGTTTAAAAAATTTCCGAATTCACTTCTTCTAATCAGTAGCTATTATAAGATTATGTACATGTTTGAAATAGCATATTTTGCTTTCAGAAAAGCCTAAAATAAAAATACTCCCACGAGAGTTTTGGCTGAAAAGTTATTTTTTAGTGTAAAATAATCAAAACCAAACATGCAATATATCAGTTCAAATTTAGAACTCCATAATTTGTTTAATACTTTAGTTCCTCAGAGTAGAAATTAGGCAGACACCAAGGTGATTAACAGTCAGGTGCTAATAAAATCTCACACAGCAGTAGAGAAGAAATAAACTAGTACAGAACCACTCACTTTACATGTCAAAATTAGATAGGCTTGCTTACTTACTCGATAAAGGGTATGTTTCTCCCTCTGATTAATAGGATGTCTTTCTCTCTCTTCACGCTTTAGTTCTGCTTCATAACACCTAAAACCATTTATATTAGATCAATATACTGAATATCTGTTTTTTAAGATAATATACTGAATATCTTTTGATAATGGAATAAAAGGTACGATAGAATGTGGATGTGATGGGAAATTTTGATTGGTTGAGTTTGGAACTGGTTCAGTTGGCAAGAAATATAAGAGAAAGATCATGAAAGGGAAGCTAACAATAAATACTGATACGATTAATATGATGTTGAGATGTATAATGCCAAAAAAATCTGTTATTGAGACAATTTCCACACCAGTTTCAATATTGTCCAAATCTGCAATAAAAATTCTTTTATAATAATAGAAGGCCGCTTCAAATATGATATTCATACTGTGAAAAAAATTTAAGTCACCCCTTAGAACACCACAATAAAAGATTATCTCAGCTACGAACACATGACACTATAAAAGCTTATCTCAGATGGGTGGCTTATCCTATATTATCAAATAAGTCTTGGACTATCCAGCCTTATCTTGGGCCTAAATTTATAATTTTGGAACCATAAAGCCAAACATGAGACATAATAATAGAGAGGTTTCATAGATCTATCCTACATCATGATTATAAAGAAGTCGGAATAATGTTAACTAAAAGTTCAAAACAATACGGGACTTGTCTCCACTATATGCAATAGTATACAATGCAAATCATTAGGCAGGAGGGCAAAGCCAAGAAGAAACAACATATCCAGCTTTCTGCATTCAAGTGTGTTGAAATATGTCCAGATTCATTCCTCTGTGGACAGTGGCCTCTGTAGATGGTGGCCTCTTGGTTTTGTTCTCACATTTTCATGTTTTAGTGTAGACGTTGTTTTTAGTGTTTTATTGTTGCTTATTTTCTAGGCTTGATTAGCTTGTTTTCTAAGGACTAGTTTAATGTAAAGCTCCCTATATATATTACCTCCATTGTAAACATTCTAATGAGGCAATAATACACAGTTTTATTCTACTTAGAATTGAGTAATTTCTTTCTACATGGTATCAAAGCGCTTCGGCACTTTTTTTTTTCTTCCATTGTGTGTCGGCCTTAATTGCTGAACTCACTCTGAAACAAACCGACCTTCATTGCTAGATTTCGAGCTCTTTTGGCCTCAATAACTAGAAAGGTGTTCCATCCTACCTTTGACCGGTCAGACCCAGAAGACGCGTTGCCACCTGACTTCCCACCATGTCTGAAACCCAACTCAGACACGCCCCTGTTTCAGGTCATGTCTTGTCAAAACCGTGATTGCTCACTGTGTTTTTTAGGAAGTTTTATATTTTATCCTTGCTGTAATTTTATTCTGTATCACAGCTGTATCTTGCTATTAATACTAGGATTATGTATTTAGGAACAATCCCATAATCACAGGGATTTGTCTCCTTAGAATTAGCTGTCCATATTTCCTAAAATAGCCAACAGGCTCATGTATATATAGGTCCAATGACCTCATAATTCAATATAACAAATATATATTCCTTCTAAATTTGAGATGGTATCAGAGCTCCCGATCTTTGGGAGTCTCTGACCGTGCCTAGAAACCCTAAGTCGCAGCCTTCATTGCTGCGCGACCTTGAGCCGTATCGCAGCCTTCATTGCTGCGCAGTCCACTCTACCTTGATCGCACCCACCTGTGATGGCTGAGATCGTGAATCCTGTTCTGGAAACTGGGGACAGATCCCAGACTGCTGGAGAATTGCAGAATGTTCATTCTGCTTATCGATTAAACGGAAAGAATTATCTCAAATGGTCTCAACTCATTAGGACCATCTTGAAAGGAAAAGGAAAGGTCAGACACCTGACTGATAATGCCCCTGATGCAAAGGATGCCAAGTTCCAATCATGGGATGAAGAAGACTCCATGATCATGGCATGGTTGTGGAATTCAATGGTCCCAGAAATCAGTGATACCTGTATGTTCCTTAAATCAGCAAAGGAAATTTGGGAGGCAGTTGAACAAACCTATTCTAAGGCCAAGGATGCTGCTCAAATCTATGATGTAAAGGTGAAAACTGTGGCTGCCAAACAGGGAAACAAATCAGTTACAGAATATGCTAATCAACTCAAGTCCCTATGGATGGAATTAGATCACTATCGAGTTATAAAAGCAAAGTGTTCAGAAGACTCAGCAATCCTTAAGGAGTATATTGAACAAGATAGAGTCTATGATTTTTTGGTAGGCCTCAATCCTGAATATGACCAGGTCCGAATCCAAATCCTAGGAAAAGAGAAAGTCCCAGGGCTGAATGAAGTGGTAGCCATCATCCGCAGTGAAGAAAGCAGAGAGGATTGATGTTGGAGACCTCAACTACTGAAAGCTCAGCAATGATAGCTGAAGGAGGAACAGCCATGGTCACTAACCAGAGGAAAAGCAGGTTTCCCAATATGGAGAAAAAACATGAGGAGGTCTGGTGTACCTACTGCAACAAGCCGCGCCACACAAGGGAGAAGTGCTGGAGATTACACGGAAAACCCCCAAGCCGAGAATGGGGGCAGAAAGGAGGACCTAGCCGAGAATGGGGGCAGAAGGAAGGACCTCCAAAAGGGGGAGGGCAAGGGCAAGCACACCTTGTTAATGGACAAGGTGAAGAATCTGTCCAGCTGAATCATGAAGAGATAGAAAGGGTAAGATCCTTCCTTAGTAAATTGGAGAAGCCCACAGGTACGTGCTCCTTAACATATTTTGGTAAGTTTCCATTTTCTTTTGGATTTAATGTTTCAGATACACCCTTTACCCATTACTGGATACTAGATTCTAGAGCCACTGACCATATGACCCCTCTACCCAAATACTTCTCCACATATTCTCCATGTCCTAGCAACAAGAAAATTTCCACAGCAGATGGAACCCTTATAACTGCAGCAGGACAAGGAGAGGTCCAAATAAGCCCATCCATAACATTAAAAAATGTTCTTCATGTCCCTAAACTGTCCACTAATCTGATTTCTATACAAAAACTCACAAAAGATCTCTCGTGTAATGTTGTGTTTCATAACAACTCTTGCATATTACAGGACAAGAACTCGGGGAGGACGATTGGACATGCTAGAGAATGGAATGGCCTGTACTACATGGAGGACCCTAATCTGCCTGCCAAGAGCCACTCTCTCATATCTGAATCCACCATGACCAGTAAAGAGAAAGCTCAACTATACCATTGTCGGCTGGGACACCCTTCATTTCGAGTTGTAAAAGTGATTTTCCCTTCCTTGTTTAAGAATTTAAATGTGGAGAGTCTCCATTGTGAGGTGTGTGAGCTTGCTAAACACAAGCGTGTACCTTTCCCCATTAGCAATAAGAAGAGTTCTTTCCCTTTTTCCCTTGTTCATATTGATGTATGGGGTCCCGCTAATGTCTCTAATATCTCAGGTGCTAAATGGGTTTTAACCTTCATAGATGATTGTACCCGGGTGACTTGGGTTTTCCTATTGAAACAGAAATCTGAGGTTAGCTCCATTTTTATTCGGTTTGTCTCAATGATTAAGAATCAATTTGGAGTCAGTATCAAGAGAATTAGATCTGATAATGCCAAGGACTACTTTAATCTTGTGCTCAACTCTTTTTGCTAAAAAGAAGGGATAATCCATGAGTCTTCATGTGTTAACACACCCCAACAAAATGGGATTGCAGAAAGGAAAAATGGGCACTTATTAGACCAAACTAGAGCCCTACTTTTTCAAAATCATGTTCCTAAGAAATTTTGGGGGGAGGCCCTTCTTACTGCCACCTACCTAATCAATAGGTTACCCTCTAAAATCTTAGAATCAAAAAGCCCAATGGAAGTCCTATCCTCATTCTACCCACACCTGGACCCTACAAATAAACTCCAACCTAGAATATTTGGGTGTGTATCCTTTGTGCATGTTCATAGCAATGAAAGGGGAAACTAGATCCTAGGGCTGTCAAATGTGTATTCTTAGGGTACTCAACCACACAAAAGGGATACAAATGTTTTCACCCTCCATCGAAAAGATTCTATGTGTCAAGGGATGTCACCTTCAACGAACAAGAGAGCTACTTCAAGCAGCCTCATCTTCAGGAGGAGAATGTAAGAGAGGAAGATGAGCCTCTCATGCTTCCAAATATGGCATTTGGACCTGAAATTGGGACAAATAGTGTTGCTGTCCCTGAAACTGAGGGAAGAACAGAACAAGCACCTGAACTAGCAACAGGAACTACACCTGAACCTGCGCCTAATGGTGGAAAATTTGGGAAAAATCTGGTATATTCAAGGAGAGAAAAAAAGGCCATTCCAGAATCTATCCATGACCAAGAATCCAACCCACCATCATTACATGAGGTAATACTTTCTAATCCTATAAATTCCAACAATTCTAATGAGTTTGTTTCTGAAAATTCAGAAGTACAGGTGGACCAAAACCTAGATCTTCCCATTGCCCTTAGAAAGGGAACCAGAACATGCACCCAACAGCCACTTTATCCTCTATCAAATTTCCTATCCTTTGAACAATTCTCTCCTACCCATAAAACCTTTCTCACAAACCTAAACTCTACACCCACACCTTCCTCTGTATCTGAAGCATTATCTGACAGGAAATGGAAACAAGCTATGGATGTGGAAATGGAGGCGTTAAACAAGAACAGGACCTGGGAACTTGTCACCTTACCAACTGGAAAAAAGCCGGTAGGGTGCAAGTGGGTATATGCCGTAAAGTATCGGGCTGATGGGACCATTGAACGTTACAAGGCGAGGTTGGTCGCCAAAGGATTCACTCAAACCTATGGAGTGGATTACTTGGAGACATTTGCCCCAGTTGCTAAAATGAACACGGTCAGAGTAATACTGTCGTTAGCAGCAAATCATGATTGGGACCTGCAGCAGTTCGATGTGAAGAATGCATTCCTACATGGAGACCTTGAAGAAGAAATATACATGGAGTTGCCCCCAGGTTATGATGGACAGGTTGGTGCTGGAACTGTTTGCAAGCTAAAAAAGGCTCTATATGGGCTGAAACAATCCCCAAGAGCATGGTTTGGAAGATTCACCAAAGTCATGACAGGTCTGGGCTACAAACAAAGCCAAGGGGATCACACTTTATTTATCAAACATTCAGTTTCAGGGGGGCCAACAATATTATTGGTGTATGTAGATGATATTATAGTAACTGGGGATGACAAAAAGGAGCAGCAAATGTTAAGTCAATGTCTTGCCACGGAATTCGAGATTAAGACGTTAGGGAGACTTAAATATTTTTTGGAAATTGAAGTGGCCCATTCCAAGAAAGGAATCTTCATATCTCAACAAAAGTATATTACTGACTTGCTTAAAGAAACAGGTAAGACAACCTGCAGACCAGCAAATACTCCAGTTGATCCAAATATAAAGTTGGGAAGTGCGGAGGAGGATATTGCCGTGGACAAGGAAATGTATCAAAGACTCGTGGGCAGGCTTATTTACTTATCTCACACTAGACCAAACATTGCTTTTGCTGTGAGTCTAGTCAGCCAATTTATGCACCAACCAAAGGAAGCACATTTACAAGCTGCCCTTAGAATTGTTCAATATTTAAAAGGGACTCCAGGAAGAGGGATTTTGTTCAAACGAAACAAGAGTGTAAATCTTGAAGCATATACGGATGCAGGGAACCTTAAAGTTCGTATTGCATAAGGATCTTTGTCTCTTGTTGCAGGGAAAGGTTCTATTGTCATTTCTGAACATCTGACCCTGCATTCTGTTTTACATGTTCCTAACCTATCTTGTACTCTCTTGTCCATTAGAAAACTCACTGCAGATTCTAATTGTACTGCTATTTTGGGGCCATCCTGGTGTAAATTTCAGGATATGCAATCAGGGAAGATGATTGGCAGTGCTAGGGAGATGGGTAGACTCTATTACCTTGAACGCAGTGCACCCTTAGTTAGACAAGCTCCAATATCAAGCAGTCTAGTTTCCTTTTCTGAAAAAGATGAAGTTATGTT
Source organism: Ormosia semicastrata (assembly GCA_029884595.1). Taxonomy (NCBI): domain Eukaryota; kingdom Viridiplantae; phylum Streptophyta; class Magnoliopsida; order Fabales; family Fabaceae; genus Ormosia; species Ormosia semicastrata. The sequence continues at coordinate 153,933 of JAQQTO010000015.1, read as the reverse complement.
ATGGCACTATAGACTAAGTCATCCAAATTTCATGTACTTGAGCAAATTGCTACATGCTCTTTTTAAGAATAAAGATATCTCGTCCTTTCATTGTGATATTTGTCAATTTACTAAACACCATCATACTAATTTTTCTCCTCAGCCCCACAAACAAACACACCCTTTGTCCCTCATCCATAGTGATATTTGGGGGCCATCTAGAGTAAGAAATATTCATGGAGCAAGGTGGTTTCTTACCTTCATTGATGATCATACACGTGTCTGTTAGGTGTACATCTTAAAGGACAAATTCGAAACCTATGATATTTCAAAGATTCTACCATATGATTGAAACCCAATTTCACACCAAAATTCAGATTCTTAGAATTGACAATAGCAAAGAATATTTTCACACCACTCTTAGCCACTTTTTCATGAAAAAGGGTATTGTGCATCAAACGTCTTATGTTGAAACACCTCAACAGAATGGTGTTGCAGAAAGAAAAAATAGACATCATTTAGAGGTCGCTCGTGCTATTATGTTCACTAATGGGGTACCTAAACATTTTTGGAAAGAAGCTATTCTTACCGCATCCTACCTAATCAAGAGAATGGCATCAAGAGTCTGTCAGTTTCAAACACCCTTAAAAACTCTGATGGAAATTTATCCTCATGCTCAATTTTTTAGTGACCTACCTCCTAAAGTGTTTGGTTGTGTGGTATTTCCCCAAAACTTTACTTTAGTGGGAGACTCTTACAGATGAAAAAAAATTTTGGGAACCCAGTAATTCTATGCCCAAGTCTGATATACCTTCCTACTGTTCAAAATTTGTCTCCTTACATCAAAATTCTGAACCCCTAGAATTTGACTCATCACCTGAAAACAATTCTGATCTTCCTTCAAATACTGAACCTATAGTGCCAGAAATAATGGACTCCAATGTAGGGGAGACATACAGTCTGAAAAGGAAAAAAAGTTGTGTCTATACGAGGAGGCAAAACAAACAAGGTGTGGAGCACCAACCACTATCAAACTACCAGGATTCAACTCCGAGTGTATCATGTAATTCTGAATGTTCCCTACATCTTGAACCTTGTGAATCTCTTGATCTAGATCTACCCATTGCTCTTAGGAAAGGTACTAGGTCATGTACTCTTCATCCTATATCCAACTTTGTCTCCTATCACAAACTGTCTCCCAACTTTAAAGCCTTTATTTCTAACCTGTCAAAAATAGAAATTCCTAACTCTATACAAGAAGCTCTTGCTGTTCCTGGGTGGAGAAATGTTGCCCTTGAAGAAATGAAGACCTTAGCAAAAAATTAGACCTGAGAACTAGTACCTTTGCCCAAAGGAAAGAGTCCAGTTGGCTATAAATGGGTATTTACAGTTAAATATAAGGCTGATGGCTCAATCAAAAGGTACAAAGCCAGGCTGGTTGCAAAAGGATATACCCAAACTCATGGGATAGATTATCACGGGACATTTGCACCAGTTGCTAAAATGAATAGTGTTAGGATTTTACTGTCTATGCCAGCAATAAAAGATAGGCCACTTCAACAACTTGATGTTAAAAATGCCTTCCTCAATGGTGAGCTAGAAGAAGAAGTATACATGCATCTAACTCTAGGATTTGAAGACTCCCTTGGTCCCAAGAATGTCTATAGATTAGAAAGGTCACTCTATGGCCTAAAACAATCTCCAAGAGCATGGTTCGAGAGGTTCACTAAAGCAATAAAAGGCTATGGATACCTTCAAAGTCAAGCATATCACACTCTGTTTGACAAACATACTGTTTGTGGAAAAATAGTCATTCTTATTGTATATGTGAATGATATTATTCTGACAGGTGATGATTTGGTTGAACAAGAAAATTTGAAGATGCTCCTGGCCAAGGAATTTGAAATTAAAGACCTTGGTGACTTAAGGTACTTCTTGGGAATGGAAGTAGCTCGAAGCAAGGTTGGCATGGTGGTGACCCAAAGAAAATACATACTTGATCTTCTTGAGGAAACTAGTATGCTAAGATGCAAGCCAGCTAAAACACCTATGGAGGCAAACCTTAAACTGGGCACTATTGTTGGTGCTGAAACTGATAAAGGATAGTATCAGCTGTTGGTGGGAAAATTGATCTACCTATCCCACACTCGGCCAGACATTACCTTTGCAGTAAGTGTTGTGAGTCAATTCATGCATTCCCCATGTGAGGAACACTTGAATGTAGTCTTTAGAATCCCGAGGTATCTCATACGAACTCCAAGAAAAGGACTTTTGTTTAAAAAAGGTGTAAAAAAGGTGACAAGTTAGATGTTGAAGCTTTTACTGACGCTGATTGGGCGGGATGAATAGATGATAGAAGGTCAACGTCTAGCTACTGCACCTTTGTTGGAGGAAATTTGGTGACTTGGAGAAGCAAAAAACAAAATATGGTAGCTAGAAGCAGTGCTAAAGCTGAATTCAGGGCTATTGCACAAGGAATATGTGAACTCCTATGGATAAAGCAACTCCTAGATGAATTTAAAATTGGATGAAATCAACCCATGAAGCTGTACTCTGATAGCAAGGCAGCAATCAGCATCTCGCATAATCTAATGCAACATGATAGACCATAAATGTTGAGATTGATCGACATTTTATCAAGGAAAAACTGGATGAAAGAACTCTGTGTATTCCTTTTATTCCTACCAAACAACAAGTAGCAGACATACTCACCAAAAGTCTTCAAAGTCAGCAGTTTGACTTCCTTATTGACAAGTTGAGATTGTTAAATATCTATGATCCAGCTTGAGGGGGAGTGTTGAAATATGTCCAGATTCATTCTTGTTGGACGGTGGCCTCTTGGTGTTGTTCCCACGTTTTCATGCTTTAGTGTAGACATTGTTTTTAGTGTTTTATTGTTGCTTATTTTCTAGGCTTGATTAGCTTGTTTTCTAGGGACTAATTTAATGTACAACTCCCTATAAATATTAACTCCGTTGTAAACATTCTAATGAGGCAATAATACACAGTTTTATTCTACTTCGAATTGAGTAATTTCTATCTACAAAGTGCTCCACCCCCACCTTTCATATAGACCATCCTCTCCCCATATTACTATTAAGTGATGATTTACAAATTGGAATGCTTAGAAGGCCCTACTGAAGCCTATTCCAAAAATTCCTTGAAGTCCCCACAATTGTACAGAAAATATAAATTTAAGTCTAATGATTGCTTCAAGTTCACTGCACTGCTCTTCACTCCTACAACAGCATGACTTCTGTAAGAATATCCAGTTTACCAACACAATGTCACACTCAAAACAGCAGTCTAGCAAGCATGGATACGACATGGACATGGGGACACATCATTTTACTAAAAATATAGGTCACAACACAGCTGGGATATGTGTCCGTGCTTCATAGACAGCAGCCCAAGACTCCTTTCTCTCTTTAGTTAGAGAAGACACAGTTTTGATATGGTGTAATAGTATATGTTTAACCAATTGGAGTTGACACATCACATGACAAAACATGAAGATAGGATTGAAGAAACCTTACTTATCACAAATCTGAAAATTCTTGCACTGGTTGCAAACCCAACGGTTGCCAGACACCATTAGAATACAACAGTGAGTGCATGCATGCTGCAGATGAACCATAATAAAATCTTCCTTCATCGGGCAAATGGTTTCACCAAGCTGGAGAAAGAACAAGAGCTTTATAAGAAGAAAACTAATATTACACGTAAGGAGCGTAACATAAATATTAAAAGCAGTTAAGCAAGGAGAAGCTATTATTGTTTAAAGATATAGTCATATAATATAACATATACAAAAAAATTGAAAAATGATTTGCAAGGGATCTCATTTACCCAAAAGAACAAAAACATTTATCATATATATTTAAAACGGCGAATTACTTTGTGCATGAGGAGCAGATCTTTCGAGGCATTTCCAGAAAGATCTGACTGACCAGATGCTTTTAAAGCCCTTTTTGTTATAGTCTTTTTAGTTGTTCCTTTCTTATTTTGTTTTCTTCCATCTTCCTCTTGGCGAAGCTGATAAATCAAATCCTCTGCAGCCCCAGGCCAATAGTCACCATCAAAATATGGGAGTCTTGCAGCTGTAACCTTAGCCCTACATTCACCAGTAGATACGAAGAAATGATCATATAAGTTTGTAAGATCAACCACAATATTCTCCTTGGCAGCTTTTCTTAACATGGACAGATACCTGAAGAAACATGTACACAAAAGAAACTGAAGTTAGAGATGAATGAACTGAGATCAGTGTACAAGCAAAACAATTAGACAACTTTTTATTTTCTTTTTCCTTATCCTGAAGCTCTTAGGCTCACCATTCCCGAAGCTTATCAGATTTTGGTGTCTTCTGAATTTCTGGATGACAATATAAAATATAATCTTCACCCTTTAATGGAGGACAGGCCCATATATAGCAGCTTGTAAAACCACGTTTCTTGCAATATTCAAGGTATCCAATCTACAAAGGAATAAATAGTCAGAAGTTGAATATCTCTAAAAAAAGGGTTCCAAAAGGATGTAACAGATATGATAAGAGCATGACATTAGTGGCTAAAGTTTACCAGAATTTCATGGTAAACAAATGTGCGGAGAGCCTCTCCAGTCACTGCTTTAACCTCAGGCCTAAAATACTTCACAGAGTCCAGATATGAAAGATACACCCGGCGCTGATTGGGAAATTGAGATTCTGATCCAAATTCTTGAACATACATGCCAAACAGGCATACTTCCACACCTTCAATCTTCTGAAACAACAAAATTACCTGGAATAGATAGCTAAGGGCATAAATATTCATGATTAATGATAATGATTCATTTACCACTAGATCTAGTAAGCAACTTTTCCATTACCTTGGATTTATATGGGAATTCTGTCGGGTAATTTTCTTCCTGAAAAATCTCCAAAAACCGCTGTTTCACTTCTAACTTCTTGTCAACGGATGACACAACTCTTATAACAAGCGCATCAGCTCCAGGCACCTGCTAACATCCAAGTGAAAATGTTTTAAATATCGCCAGCATAACACACACCTCAATGCAATTAGTATAGTAGTCCACAGGAAAACAGAGTGCGCTAGCAAGGAATGTAATAATCAATAATCAATATCCAACAAACAGAAAACACCAAGGTTTAAAAAAAAGTGAAGAACTAAAATATATATAAAAAAAAAGTGAATGATGAAATAAAAAATCCGAACAAACATATTTTTGCCAACCAGTAGATGAATCACCTCATCATAACTTTTCCCTTGAAGCCTTGCCCTCTCTTGTCTTTCTTGCTTTAGTCGTCTAAATAATCGTTGTTCTATGTGGTCACTTAGAATAGTTCTCGGCAAATCCTTGGCTCCAAGAACAGCACTTTGGGGTAAGGGCTTGCGCTCTCCTCTTTCTACCTCTTCAATATAGCAGTTAGGGCAAGTATATTCAGCTTGTCCACCATCATTTCTTCTACCATTAAATAAGGCACAAATTTGGTGTTGCCAAGCTTCACATTTATCACATTGAACCCACTGCACACAAAAATAGATGGTTAATAAAACAAATGAACTGCCAATCAAGCAGCTAAATAACACATATGGCACGCACCCATTCCTCAGTTTCTTCATCATTCTTCTTCTTTTCCAATCTTGACTTAGGAATGGGAGTCCCATCAACATTGATGTTTTCTGTACGAGCATCATTATAGCATGGAATACAAAAATAATGTCGTGTATCACCGGCACCCATGGTGTAATACATATTATTTCGTTTAATGCGAACACCACAAGTTGTGCAATAAATAGGTGGCGGTTCAAAAGTAAGCTTCTCTACAGCACACAATTGACAGGAGTTCTCACTCATCGAATGCTCCATTGCTTGATTCTTCTCTGCTTTTGATTTGCTCTGTCATGAGAAAACAGAAGCACCATGGTAAAATGTGGATACCAGAGACAATTGGAGAAATGTTATGCATGATACATAGCAAATGAACAAGTGAAATTAGCATAATATAATGCTTAACCAAACCTTAAAAAAATTATTTATAAACCTCAGCTTTAGGAGAAATAACATAACCTAGCATTGTTAAATAATGGGATGATAAGAAATATTTTTTAAAAGTGTATGGCATTAAAGGACAATACATTTGGGCTCAACACATTATCTTAACATTTAGAAGAAACATATAATGCTTGAAGATAAAAACAGTGTTTTATGAAGCCAAGTGCATTAAGTAAATCAAGCTTCTAGAAGAAGCATAAGAAATCATATTTTCATAAACATGACAGGATAAGATGGAGAAAAGATTCAAATGATGAAATACATGATAGACATCATATATGCATCAAAAACCAAAGTTCAGTAGATCATAAACATGGCTATTCGAGAGACAATGACAGCCTAGGGTATTTAAAGTATGTGATAACATAATAAGCATAGTCCATAATTTGTCCAGCTGATATATTTGGAGTGAGCTTCTTGGTTTGTTTGATGAATCTTGGGAATGCCCTCAGAGATTGGAGTATTTCTCTCAACTAGATTCTCACCGGCTTTGGTCAGAGAAAAGAGAGCATATTGTTGTGGCAGTGTGCTTTGTATGCTGTTCTTTGGTGCCTATGGCTGGAGCAAAATGCCTAAATTTTTAAAGGAAAATCTTCGTTCCAATACTTGATTTGGCATAGAATTGTTATCAGTCTCTCCATTTTGCTCAGCGCATGCTTTCTTTCAGAGAATCCCATTGGCAGAGTTGAAGAGGAAATGGAGTTCTACTATAACTTCTCTTTGCACTCATTTCCTCATTCTAATAAATTTTCATTTTTTATAAATTAAAAAGAAAGTTGGTCAATGCTGTGATGCCAAAAAGCCATAATTTAGTTGCCCCGAAATAACAGTACATGGTCCATTTTGTTTTCTCGTTGTATCTTATTTTTAAAGTTTAGTTAGAGCATTAGACACCAATGCAACTAAAGAATTGAATAAAGTTCCATACACCATAGTTTTTAAACCACAATGGAACAGGCTTGTGCTACAGATACTTTCAATTATGAAACTAATGGAATTAATTTTTTTTCCTGCGAAAAAATGGCACAAGAGTATAGAAAGACTTACTTGGCCAACCCATTGCCTGAGGCCAGTGATATGTTCCCTGACTTGCTCTGGAGTAAATAATTCAGTCAGTGAGACCCCTTTTATTTTTGGCTTACCAGACTTGGTTCCAGCTGCATTTTCAGAAGGCTGCATCACATTTTCTAGCTTATCTTGTCCAGTTTCTTTCTCAGTTTTAGTATTTTCTGGCCTAGCTAAATTAGCAGGTTCATCATATGTGAGAGGGTCACCACCAGGCATTTTATCATCTGCATTGTTGTTATCCATTTTCATCTCACTAAGCTTTTCATGCACCAAATGTGCCGGAACTTCTGCCTTAACTTCCGTAAGCTCAGATTTAATTGAGATAGACATCTCAGTACTGGGATAGGCTTGGGACTGAGCATCCCTGGAAACATGTGATTCGCTATTTGCAGAAACAGATGAAGCAGAATTGTCATTTTCAGGATTAACAGACTGGGTGCAATGCTCAATCTTTATACGCTTTAGAGATGGGTGCAGGTCTTCTGAAGTTTCAACAACTAGGGGAGGCTTCGAGATCAATCTAGGTGATGGGCCTACAATATTGTATGATTTACAGGATCCATTTACTGCAATTGGCAAACTTGATTCAGGTTCTGGCCGAATTTGAGGCTTAAATTGACATGCACGTCGATAATTTCTTACAAATACACAAACAGGGCAAAATGGATCCTTGCAGTTAATGAAATGATGAAGCAATACCCTGGTATGATGACAACGAGGATATGGACAGTGACGCAGGGTGCATCCATCTATGTGCTTACATAATTTTTGCGCATTGGAACAAAAGCGTTCTTGGCATCGTCCTTCAGGGGCAGAACATCGTCGAGCATGAAGTAGAAATAAAAGCCACCTCTGTTGATTCCTGTGCGCCTTTTTGATAGCAATGCCTGAGTCTAACAGCTCAGCTGAGCCTCTAGAAGCAGCAGCTTGACCAATAATAGATCCATCTGATGATAAATTATTGCATTGAGCTTCATCTTGCCCTGATATTCTTTGATGAAAATCCATGTGAAGATGCTGGTCATGTGAAATATTCCCAGGTATATGGTTAACATCTTGTGATTGAGGCCACTGATTTAGAACTGTTGATTTGGATTGTGCCCCAGCTGTAAGACAGTTAATATTATTTTGAGACTCTGCAACCAATTGGTGTGGGTGCAACATTTGTTGCGAATTTTGAGGTGTTGATGAGGATAAATCATGCTGACCAGATGGAAATGAAAGATGTTGAGCACCCCTAGAGCAATCTTCGGACAAGTTCTGCTGGAACTGACTCTGCATCTCAGACATATGGAACTGTTCAGAAACATGAGTATTGAGCACTTCTTTGTGGTGTTCGACTCCAGGCTCAGTCTTCACTCGGTTTTCTAGATTGGCAGACAGCTGAGATTGACTGAAAGCATCACTACTGACCATATGCTGAGGTTGCTGACTTTGCAGCTTCAGTTGAAATTGCTGCTGTGCATACTGCTCTGGCTGTTGAAATTGTTGGGGCCTTTGCTGATATTGCTGTTGAGAATGCAGAAGACCATCTCTTGAAGTCAATGAAGACTGAAAATTCAACTTTTCCAACTGATTAATTGCTTGAGACTTCATATGAGCAGCCTGCTGCATACCATGCAAATTCGAGTGACCACTTATCAATGAGCTAGTTTTGGTTATTGATGGCAATTTTACTGAATTCATGTTCTGAGTGTTGATCATAGACCCAGAGGTTGTCGCAGAAGCATAAAAGTTTCCAGAAGCAAAAGTGTCAACATTATTCAATCCATATCCATCACCTGATAATAAAATTGTTACCCTTTTGGTGAGATGCCAATTTCTAAAGAGAAAAACATACAGCACATGCACACAGACACAGTCATAAACCCACCCAACAAACAACAATATAACTAAAAGGATTATACAACTCAACACAGGTGCTAAGTTGGAGGTACAGGTCTTAGGTTCATTCCTTCATAAAATAAAAGAAAAAGGAGTAAAAAAGATTACCATGCATTACTGGTTGCTGATTTTGATCAAAGTGCTGCTGTAACTGTTTAGAGGAATTAGCGTAAGTTGAGGCATAGCCATCGGAAGTGCTGGGTTCATTCGCTACATTGTTTCCAATCAAGCCTAGCCCGCTATTTATAGCACCATTTGAGTTTGCAAATGATTTTTGCAATAAACCAGATCTCATTCCACTACCCATTTGGCTGCCAAGGTTCTGCAATACATGACTATTTTGGCCACCAACATGCTGCTTCTGCTGCTGCAGCTGTGGCTGTGATACCATTGTAGACTCTACACTGGAAAAGGCACTGCTATTAGTAGAAGAATCTATATTCATATGTGAGTGATGACTGCTGACATTAAATCCAGGAGTGGGAATCATCTGGCTTGCAATTCTCTGCACCCCTGTTGATGACATGTTTGTCCCCGAACCAATAGAAAAGCTGGTAGAAGACTGCTGATAACCATTAGACAAACCTGCAATAAATAGACTCTATAATGCAGAAAAAGAAAAGCAAAGCAAAAGGATTGTAAAGTATTATAACACTTAATATTACCATCAGATCTATTCAAGGAGCTTCCAAGCATGCCACCAGCTGGTAACATGCTTACACTATTGAAAGATGTAGATACTATGCTATTACACCCGCTGGCAGCAATCATTGAGGCATCCATAGAAGATGCAACCACCATGCTTGAATTCGAAACATGCGACATACCGGGGGTTGGTATCATTGTACCAATTGGAGAAGAGCTAACAAGCTGTGGATACTGTTGATTGTGATGATTCATAGATGCTCGTCTGAGTAAATTAGATAAACGACTCTCAAGTGTATCCAAGTTCATGTAGTCCTCCTAAAAGTTAAGTACAAAACATTGTCAAACACAAAAAAATAGTAACTGTCGACAAAGTGTATAATAAAGCCAAACAACAGTCTAAAGAACCTAAAAATTAACCTCGGAAACAGTTTGAAGGTTCCATGTCATTACTTTCAGAATCAGAAATCTCAAGTATTTAAAATTAAGGAAGGAGAAGATTTAGATCCCTCCAATTAGTGGAAAAGTAAATTAGCTAGAGGCCCAGAAAAAAACCTTAGAGAGAGCAGCTTTTAACATGCCCTCTTCCAGTCGTTTTGCAAGATCCTTAAGCTTCCATCTATGTCCTTCTGTAACTGGTTGCTGTTGCCGTTGCAGTAACATATCACAGCTGGAAGGTAAAAGGCAAAATGTTTATTAATATTAAGTAAAATTAACAAGAACGAAAAAGATTATCACAGTCTAATCTTATGCACATATATACTATTTTTAAGTCAAAAAGCCAATGCAGGTGTGGCCATGGGCACATAATACTGTTCGAGACAGAGAGACAGTAATCTAGTTCACCTAATGGCATCTACAATACAGGGACCCCTTATCAATAACTTTGACAGAATGACCTAGCTAATATTTAAGCCATAAAATATATGATGGAAGACAAAGAAGCATAACTCAATGTTGTCAGGCAAGTTGCAAATACTGATGCAAACACTACAGATTATTACAATCTGAATAATATTTTGAAACTGATTAAATTATTATATCTAAGCCGAAATATTCAACTATGCCATACAGGTCCGCCACAAGGCATTAACTTGGACATAGAAAGAAATATATCATAATGATTGAATACCAAAAAAAAATAATTTTCCTTTCCCTTTTGTTTTGTTTTAGATAAATCCAATGGTTTATGAACGTATCTATAAAACATACTGGCTTTCACGATTAAGTTTACACTTGCATGTTGGTAGTTAGTTTCAAGAAAAATATTCATCTCCACCTTTTACCCCTATTGACAAAATTCCAAATAAGAATCAATTTAGTCAAGTTACCCCCTGATTGAAACCGGATAAACAATATTAAAAAAAAAAAAAACTTACATCTTCTCTTGAATAAACGAGCGTGCTCTAAGAAATTCAGGGTCCATATTAATTGTTGAACGTGGTACACCACCTAAATTTGGCATTTGAGGAGGGAGGGCATTCCCATTCAGTTGGGTCAGTCCAGGCAATTGAGACGCTGCTTGATTAGGTACCTGTCCTGATATCTGCCCCGGAATATGTGCCTGTAGTTTCATCTTCTTAATTATCTTTATTATTCACATAACTCAAAAATGTTCCAGGATTCCACCATCAGCTAGCATTTCATCCATACCAGACCCCAATAATCAGGGTACAAACCACACACCCTGATGACTTGTGCGAATTCTGAAAAAATTAAAAGTAAGTACGGTTATCTGACACTAATCACTAAACAATCTACGAATCCTCACCGCAAAACTATTGCCGCAAATTCAATGTCAAAATCCATGCGAACGTAAATCAAAAGTCAACAATTTCATGAGTGGCACGAACACAAAGTACTAGGAAGAAATCTAGATTATCAGAAGATAAAAAAATCTTAAAGGAAAAGGCAAAAGATATTGAATGTAAGCAATCATTATAAATTTCGCTGAATCCTATCAACCAAAAAAAAAAACGCATATGAAATCACGCTAAGCAGATCCCGCTCTGCTCGTGATTGGTAATTGAAAGATTAAATTTAGATTATAAAAATTCAATCAAACATAACTACTGTAAGAAACCCTAGATACCGAATCAAATCAATAATACAAGATAAGGAACACGGAAACCCTAAAAAATTCATGGGTTACGAACGAACCTAAAACGGTGAACAATCGTGTACAGAGCCGAACACAAGTTCGAAATCGCTATATGGAATCGGAAAAGTATCGACGACCGCGCCGACGAGGATTCACGATGCTTTTGCCGTGTAGAAAGAGAGAAAGGACGGTGACACCGTCTCCAATTAAAGGCACGTGCGAAATATTGCCACGAACGAACTATAACAACGGAAATTAAAAAAGAAGCGATAAATCAAAAAAAGAGAAACCATAACAAAGACGGAATCGAAAGGGATATTGGTCAAGCACAAACTTAGAATGATTTCGGTTACGGAGCTTGGTCTCAACTCAATCCGGACCGTTAAATTTTTCTTTTTCGTTTTTTATAAAAAATATATTTAAGGACTAAACTAATATTTTGTATCTGTTTAACACACGAGATAATTAAATAAAAATTTAAAATAAATAATTTGTTTATATAGTTTTTATTAATTTTAATTTTGAACTCTATGATTTTTTATATTTTTATATTATTTACTATATTTTTACCCACTTAAATTTTTTTGAAACATTTATTTAGATTTTAGTTTATACTATTAAGGTATCAATTTTTATACTTTTTACTCATTTGAATTTTTATTGTTAAGGATTTTCTATATTAAGGTATTAGTTTATATTTTGTATGAAAAATTGATTGTTATAATTTTTAAGATTTGATGGTATTAAATCTAATTTAGAATATAGATATTGTCACCAACATATTTTTATGTTACTATTCTTACTTCTTATCGCATTGGTCTCTTATTTATCTACAATTAATTTATCTCATTATATAATCTTACTTTACTTAATTAATATTTCTAAATAGTACAATAAGAACTCATTTCATAAGATTATACCAAAACGATCCATAATAAAAAAATTATATTATTATTTATAATCATTTTAGTATATCGTCGGATAAAAAGATTCATAAATAAAATACAAATAAAATTATATTAAAATTATTCTTTTAACTTTTCACCTCTATTTTTAAAAAGTATACTAGACTAAGTCTTAATGCAAAAAATTTATCTTCTTTTATAATTATTATTGAATACTATTAAATATTAAATATCTAGAGATAAGTTCATTAATGACATTTTTATATAAAATTATATTACAAATTAAATCCTTAATTTTTCACTTCCGTTATCAAAGTTATAGCAAACTAATCACCAATTTCAAATTTTATAAAAAAATATTAGGTTGATAGATATTATAGTGACAATTAATATATATATATATATATAATTATAATAGTCTATAACAATATTGCTAAATAATACTCAATGCATTCTAATTTCTTAATACTCTCTAACTTATTCATTTAGTTCATACAAATTAAGTAAGCTAAATAAAAATAGCATATTAATTAAATCAATCATTTGACATTTGGCTTCTTAAATTATTTAACTTTTTTAATTTATTTCCTTGGTAATTTCTATTCTTTCTTTCTCTTTGTAATTTTTTGTTTTATTTTTTTTTTTTTTTTTTTTATGTATATGTGACAATTTTTTTTACGCATGTTAATATTTCTTTTAAGTTACTACATCAAATGACACATGATAGGAAATTAGGTAATGTACTTGCCACATGTCAAAAGTTTAATGCATTTACTAATTGACTTAGATAAAGTATGACAATTTTATGCTATGTATTTTCTTTTTATATATTAATTATAATTATTATTAATTATATTGTTTAATTATATATATTTATTAGTTGATTATATTAATTGATTGATTGATATTGATGTATATGTGATAATTTTTTTTACACATGTCAATATCTCTTTTAAGTTATTACATCAATATGACACATAACAAAAAATTTGATAATATATTTGTCACATGTCAAAAGCTTAATACATTTACTAATAGACTTAGGTGACACATGGTAAGATTTTTAAGTATTTACTAATTGACTTGGATGACACATAACAAAATTTTATGTCATGTATCTTCTTTTTTTATATTACTAATTTTTCACCCATGCGATGCATGAACAAATTTTTAAAAAATAAGTATAATGCATAAAGAATTTGAAGCAATCTAATTTAGAAGGAAGTACTTGTGGACAAGAGAAACTAACAAAAAATTTATATTGCATCAACATTTAAAAACATAAGGACAAAAATTATGATTTAGCAATGAAGATTTGTAGCGGTAGAAATAACATCTCATCTCAACTATAATTAAACCAATATATTTAACCATGACTTATGTATAACCAACGAAATGAAGTATTAGAGTAACACACACAAATAGATACAAACAAAACATGTTATACATTATCATTAACAATAGTGACAACAAATGTTAAAAGTGTACGACAACAATCTTAGATCAATATTTGAGATAGGAATTTGGTATACAAATAAGTTTATTAAATACATCAATCTATATTGTCAAACCAATCCATTAAAACATAGCATGACTTCTTGTACATGAAACTACCATGTTAGTTGTGAAATAGAGGTCCAAATAGAAGATAATGAGAATATCTCAAATAGATAATAATATAATATAACTTGTATGAGGAGATATTATAATTTAACAAATTCATAAATAAATATAATTTTTGTGCTTACCTATCATATTTGTTGAAAAATTTCTTTGTAGACAACATTGTTAGTCACATTTGGTGACTCATTGTTGTCTGATTTGATGAATATCTTGATACTGCTCTTGCTTTTAACCCTAGACAGTGCCAAATATAATTGATCGTGACTGAAAACAAGCTTCGGAAGGTATAGCCCCATATGTGAAAAGGTTTGACTTTGACTTTTATTGATAGTCGTGACAAATGAAGTTATGAATGGAAATTGACTTTTTTGAAACTTAATGGGTATGTTGGCATTAGATGGAACCAATATTATTCGAGGTATGAAAACCATATCTCCAACATGTTTATCGGAAAGAATCTTGCAGTTAAGTATATGGTTGTCAAATCTTGTAATTTGAAGTCGTATACTATATCAATGTTGCATTGTATCAATCTTGCATTGTATCAATGTTGATAATGGATCTTCTGCATCTTGAATTAGCATATCATCTGGAATCTAAATTTTTGCTTCACCATCATTAGATTCTCCAACATTGCCATTACCAACATTCAAAATCCACTTTGAGAATTCCCTGATTTCTTCTACATTAGAAGGAGAAGCGCAAGATTGGAGTCGTATATTTTTTGTCAAAAACAAAACCTGCCAATACTTCCATAATGGAGAAGAGTGAATGGTTGCATGCACAATATCTTGTCTAGATGCCTTTTGAATAACAAGCAACATTTGTCTAAAATCTCCACCATGGACAATGACTTTACTGCAAAATGGCTTGTTCAATTTGATGATGTCTTGCAAAATTCTGTATAATGCTTCAAAGCTGGTAGAATGATGCGCTTTCCAGTTGATGTGGCTTCATTTTCCCCTCTTAGGATTTTATCTTGGATTTCCTTGTACTAGTCTATCCTTAGTTGCTGCTGATTCTTTTTTATGAAATTCAATCTAAATGATTGTATCATGAAATATCCATCAATCAAAAATTGTTGAAATAACTTTCATGAATGCAAGAGAACTGCGCTATCGCAGTTTCTCATTTGAATTCTATATGTGAAAAACTTCTTCATGGTTAAGGTTTTTCTTTTTTGCAGTTGTTGATAGTGATGTATCCTTCAATAAAATATTCTCTCTAAAATCATCCTCACCATATGGAAAAAGCAGAGGATATTGTAAAGGGAGGAAAAGCGGGTGTGACTCACTGATACATTGTAACTTTTTAATTCTGCTCTCCACCACAATGTCCCTCACACTGGTACCTTCCTAGTTGTCAAAATCTCCAACAATTAGTGTTGTTATTTCACTGGCATTTGGAAGGTAGTAGGTCCTTCTATCTGTGCTCTGACTTTTTATTAGTTTTAATTTAACACCTTCTAAGCCATGAGTAGCAAAACAATCCCGAGCAACTCTATACCTTTGAGTAAGGACATTGAATTCATCAATCATGTCCTTCAATAAAGAAACAATACCTGGATCAAGGTCATCTATGTTATGTTGGACTTGAAACATCAATTAATATCAGCGAGTTATTGTTATTATTGTCAAATAATAACTATACGACATGATGACAAATTTTAAAACACGTATGTTAAACAAAGAGATTGATACCTAGTAGAATTTATTCTATTTTGCACTTTATTCTCCGTGTCAGAGATATACAACTGAGAAAGTTTAGGTGTGGATCCTTCTTCTAGTAGTAGACTTCCGATCAGGTGGTAATTTTGACCATGTAGAAGAAATGTGTACGAAGCAGAACTATCATTTATTTGAGACTAAATCTTTCCCCTAAGAGTTATAAAAGCAAACATCATGCTATACAATTTGCAATTCTGTTGGAAGTCTTTAATAGTTCTATCATTCCCAAACAACAACTATTGCAGCAGATTAGGAGCTTCCTTCAAGTTTAGTAATTGAACTTTCTCATTCATACAACACATTAAAAAGTGGGGACTAGACTTATTTCTAGATTTAATTGTCCTTTCATCATATCGCATCATCCCGTTACTTGATTCACAAATCCACGAAGGATCTATAATATCATCATATTATGTAAAAGTTGTGAAGTGTGAAAAAACTCTCAGGGAATGACAAATTAGAATGAAACCAATAGAATATGAATTTTTTAAATGTGTTCATGATTTTTCTCATAAACGTGTAACTACCTTCGTCCTCTTCTAAATCTTCACTTGTGTCATCATTAGAGACGTAATCGAAATTTGTAAGATGCATATACTAGCATCAAATATTTTTTTTGAAAATATAATTCAGTATAAACAAAAAAAAATTAATGGAACTTATATTTGGAGTTTTTTTGAAAGACATACTCGGGGTGTCTAAATCAACTTGTATTGATTCCATATTATTTTATGGATTTTCATTTTCATCAGCAACAATATTTATTTCTTATCCTATAGTTTTTGTGTCCCATGCAACAAACTATATTACTTTTCTATTCTTGGTCATCCTATAGAAAGCTCTTCTAGCATAACTAAGAATTTTAAAAATTTAATTATAATACAATGTTTGAGAAAAATATATGCAAATTAATTTTCTAGTTAACTAATTTGCATTTATGATGACATAGTTATAAAAAACAACTCATCCTAATATTTTAACTATATTGTAATATATTACCTTGAGTCTGATAAATTATTTGTATTTGTTACCTCTTCTGCAGTACGATTTTGTGTTCTTCAAACATAGCCAAATTGGCTAACCATTCTTGTTTGTAGTTAACAAATTACACTCATTAAAAATTAACCTTATATGATTATAATAAATGTTGTATTCGTAATGCTTACTTTCACATCCAAATCTATCTGGGTTGCCTATAATCTCTACTTTGGGGATTTAAATCCCTTTGCATGGAAGAACCGGTTGTTGATTTTCTTTTATTATCTATTATATTTTTTCTTCTATATCTTGCTTTTTTTTCTATTGCTAAAGTTGTTATTCAAACCTGCGTCACAAGAACATATATTATAAAATAGTTTATAAATTGAGATATATATAATTAATTGAAAAATTAATTTTTGATAAATGTCATGCATTTGTAAAATATTAACTCACCGACAGATTATAATAACCAAATCAATAATAACAAAATAAATATGAAATCAATAATCAATAATATAAAAAGATCAAAATAAATGAAAAAATAAAAACAAGAAACATTTTTTCCGTAAGGAATCTTGAAGAAAATAAATACCAAATTATTTCCTAACAATTTCATATTGAAAACCTGATATTTTATTTTTGGCTTATTATATTTCAACATTATCTTGAACCAAATATTTCAGATTGTATGCATTTTCTAGCCACAGACTGTTTTCATGCTAGAAGGAGGCCTTGGTGCCCTTTACCTCATTGAGATCGTGACTTTGCAACTTGAGATCGAAGACTCGGGGTTATGTTGCTAAGAACCCTCTTAACAAAAACCCCCAACTTGAGGGGAATGAGTATTTCCAAATATTTCAGATTGTATGCATTTTCTAGCCACAGACTGTTTTCATGCTAGAAGGAGGCCTTGGTGCCCTTTACCTCATTGAGATTGTGACTTTGCAACTTGAGATCGAAGACTCGGGGTTATGTTGCTAAGAATCCTCTTAACAAAAACCCCCAACTTGAGGGGAATGAGTATTTCCATGGGTTGCGGAATGGGCATTCAGATATGAGAAAATTTCTGAAATGTGATGAGCATATGGAATTTCAACCAAGAACAAAGAAGACCATATCATCGAGGACTTATAAATGGCTGTTATGGCATCCAACAATCTAATGAGGTTTCCTCCAAGTTAGGTTGTTAAAAGGGCATTTCCATGAGTTGCGAAATCGATATTCAGATAAGAGAGAATTTTTGAAAAGTGAGAAGCATATGAAATTTCTACTAAAAACAAAGAAGAGCATATCATCGAAGACCCATAAAGAGATGAATGAAATGGAAGAAGTAGTTTTTTATTGATTAAAACCTTTTTGATTTTTTTTAACTTATTGGGGTGCTTGAGTATTTTTTATTTTCATTTTTTATTTTGTTATCTGATGATTGATTTTTTTTTTGTAATTTTATTATTTGTATTTTTGTATATGTGGAACGAGATGACTAAAGGGATTAGGAAGGTAGCAAAAGAGATACTCGGTGGATTAAGAGACTTTGGACCCAAGGATAAAGAATCTTGGTGGTGGGATGCAAGTGTACAAGATAAGGTGAAGTTTAAAAGGGAATGTTATAAAGCTTGGCACGTGTGTAAAAATGATGAAAATTGGGGAAAATATAAGGTAGCTAAAAAAGATACTAAGAAGGCGATGAGCGAGGCAAAAGCTAAAGCGTTCAATGGGTCATATTAATCATTGGGCACCAAAGACAGAGAAAGGAATATCTACAGGCTTGCTAAAAGTAGGAAAATTAAGACAAGAGACTTGGATCAAGTGAAATACATTAAGGATGAAGAGGGTAAAATCTTGGTTACAGAACAAGACATCAAGGATCAATGGAAGGGTTATTTTCACAAGTTATTTAACGAGAAACATAGGACATTAGGGGACTCAAACATTCTAAACACTAGAGAGGAGGACCAAAATAAAACTTTTTATTGTAGAATTCGAGAGTTTGAGGTAAAAGAAGCATTGAAGAGGACGGATAATGGAAAAGCGGTCAGGCCGGATAACATACCTATTGAGGTATGGAAGTGCCTAGGAGAGAAAGGTATAAGTTAGATCACAAAACTGTTTAACGAGATAATGAGGTCTAAGAAAATGCTAAATGAATGGAGAAGTACTTTAATCCCTATTTATAAGAATAAGGGAGATGTAAAAAATTATGCAAATTATAGAGGGATTAAGCTCATAAGTCATACCATGAAGTTATAGGAAAGAGTAATTGAACGGAGATTAAGACAAGAGACTCATATTTCAGAGAATCAATTTAGTTTTATGCCTGGGAGGTCAACCATAGAAGCAATCTATCTTCTATGAAGATTAATAGAGAGGTATTGGGGGAAGCAAAAAGACCTACACATAATTTTCATTGTTCTAAAAAAAGCCTACGATAGAGTACCGAGAGAGGTCATATAGAAGGCTTTGGAGAAGAAAGGAGTTCGTATCGCCTATATTCGAGCAATCCAAGATATGTATGATGAGGCTAAAACTAGTGTGAGAATACAAGGTGGGGTCACTGAAGATTTCCCTATAACTATAGGACTGCACCAAGGGTCAACTTTGAGTCCATATCTTTTTACCTTGATCTTAGATGTGCTTACTATGCATATCTAAGAGCCGATGCCACAATGTTTGCTTTTCGCAGATGATATAGTCTTAGTTAGAGAGTCGAGAGAGGAAATAAACAGGAAGCTAGAGTTATGGAGACGAGCTTTGGAAGAATATAGCTTTCGTCTAAGCAAGAGTAAGACAAAGTATATGGAATGTAAGTTTAGTAAGAGGTGTGTTAATGCTAGTTTAGCAGTGAAAATTGGAGATCATATCATACCACAAGTCACACAGTTTAGGTACCTTGGATCTATCATACAGAATGATGGAGAGATAAATGGAGATGTAAACCATAGAATTCAAGCTAGATGAATGAAATGGAGGAGTACTTCAGGAGTTATTTGTGATAAAAAAAATGCCTCTCAAGCTAAAGGATAAATTTTACCACACAGCTATAAGGCCCGCGATATTGTATGGTACAGAATACTAGGCGATAAAAAGCCAACAAGAGCATAAGATCAGTGTCGCAGAGATGAGGATGTTGCGCTGGATGTGTAGCCATACAAGACTAGATAGGATTAAGAATGAATGCATTAGAGAGAAAGTAGGGGTAATACCTATTATGAAAAAGATAGGAGAATTTCACCTTAGGTGGTTTGGACATGTAAGGAGAAGGCCCTTAGAAGCCCCTATAAGAAGAGTAGATTAGGTAGATAATAGCACAATAGCTAGAAGTAGAGGAAGACCAAAAAAGACTATAACTGAAATGATTAAAAAAGATTTAGATTTGAATGACATATCTGAAAACTTAGTTTATGATAGGGCACAATGGCGTCATTTGATCCATGTAGCCGACCCCACCTAGGGAGAAAATGTTTGGTTGTTATTGTATTTTTGTATATGTGGTAGTTGCCACATTAGAGCACATGTTGAAAAATTTGTTACATCCTATGAAGCACAGACATGGATACAGACACGGGACACAACACGGACACAGAGACACACTAAATTCAAAAAATTGTAGGACACGGACATGACATATATATATATATTAATATCAAAGTAAATTAAAGAACTTGGTTTATGTATATATAATTGCAAAATTTAAGAAAAATGATTCATAATTCATTAATATCATTTTCTATAAGTTTAAAGATTTACAATATCTTAATATATATCATATGTGCCTATATTTATAACCTAGTAAGCCCCTCCCAAAAAATATGGAGCATAATTTCTATTGACATTTTCTAAAAAATATCCTAAACCAATTTCTCCTAATAGAACAAACTATGTACAAGTAGATGTGCATCCAAAAAAATTAACTAGAAAGAATAATGGTGTGAGGCAAGCTTCGATGACAATGAAGTGAATGGCTTGGTATGAGCAGAGGTAAAATGAGCAGATAAAAATAGTGGTATATGAAAAGATAAAACTTAAAAGCCTAATATTGACTCGTAAAAAGATAAAACTTAAAATATTGGTATGAGAAAATAGTGGCTTGCGACGTCAATCATGTGATTGGACTTAAGTGAGTTATGAGCTTACTAATTGGACGTTAATCACGAAAACTATTTTTTTAAAAAAAATATTAATAGATCGTGTTCAAGTCGTGTCCTAAACGTATCCAAGCCTCTCCAAGATGTGTCTAAGCAAAAAAAAAAATCTTTTTAATTGAACATATTCGAACACATAGGACACGTGTGTCATATGCGTGTCCCCATATGTCTGACACTGACACGTGTCTGATGTAACACCCTCAATAACATGTTAGGCTTGTAAACAGGTTACAAAGGTGACCTAATATTTACTTAGCATGTCAGTTCAGTTTTGTGACAAATTAAGTTAGTTTAGGCACTTTACTGCAATCCAAAAAGTGAAAAGTAGCCTAAAATAAATCAAAAAATGACTTTAAAGGCTAAGTTGAGGGAAACAGGAATGGATGACTTGTTTTTAGGTTACAAATAAGCTAAGTAATATATAGTTAAATTTTGAGAGCAATCGGAGTTCGTTTGGTATTTTTAGGCATACTAGTTGTGCTTTTAATGCTAGATTGAACCCCAACAGATATGAAAAAATAGGATAAAGGTGAAATAAAAATTTAGATGAATCCCAAAATTTATTCTAAAGTTGTTAGAAGTTAAAAAACTTGAATTAGTATGATTCAAGTGTCCTTATCAGATATAAGTTTTAGTACAAAAATTAGTTCCTATCATTTTTCTTTATTTCCTTTCTCTCTTTATCTCTCCCTCTCCACGACAGAAAAAGAAACAAAGAAAACAAAGAAACGAAAGGAGAAGAGGGAAAAAGGGGGAAGGAAGGAAGAAGAAGAAAGGAAGATCAAGAGGAAGATCAAGAGGCTTGAAGATTGATCATCATTAAGAGGTAGGGGATTTCTATTCTTTTACCTTTTTTGTTCTTTTCAATGGGGTTAGGGATTTTGAATGGAAAAAGGGATTTGGATAGTCAAATCCTAGTTCTTAGCTTGATTCTTGATTCCAAGGATTAAGTTAGGTTAGTTTCAGCTCAATGAGTGCAAGATGGCCATTTATGGCTCAACCCAAACCATGTTAGTTCATAAATAAGGAATTAATAAATGGTTAGAGTTAGTGTGATTTGGAACCTAAATCTATGCCTAAGTGAATCCATAGGTTGTAATTGAGTTACAACAAGTTTAGGGGTATAAATAGGTGTTAGAAATTACCAAAAAATCAATTATAGATGATTGGAAGTAAGATTAGAAACATGGAACCGTATCACGGTTCTGCAGAATAGTGCTCTCTACCAGTTAAAATTCGAGAATAGTGCTTACAGAGCAAGACACAAGGGGAGCGAGGAGCTGTAATCAGACATGACCTATGTTTGAGGCCAAAATCTTTAAAAATGTTATTTTTTGATGTTTTAAAGCTATGGACTACATGGGATCATTAGCATATGTTTCCTAAAGTGTGTTAATGCACAAATGAGGATATTTTCAAGAAGGAAATTACCACTTAAAATGAATGAGAAAACTTAGGCTTTGAGCATCCAAAAGTGAAGGATTGTCCTAGGTAAGAACATAGCATCTTAAGTAACCTAGTGTTGTATTAAATATTACTCAAGATATGATGAGATGGTGCAATGGAGATAAGTATACTAGGATGAATTATAGGGTTCACTCTAGTAAGGATAAGAAATGTATGAGTCTTAGGATATCTAAGAGTAATGGATTACCTTTGGAAGGTACCTAGAACCTTAAGCAACAAGGAGTTGGCTCCCCTATGAGTTGAACCTAGAGTTGGCTCCCCTATGAGTTGAACCTAGAGTTGGCTCCCCTATGGGTTGAACCTAGAGATGGCTCCCTTATGGGTTAAACCTAGTATCCGGTTCCCTTAATGAGGTTGAACCCCAGTATCCAGTTCCTTTAATGAGGTTGAACTCTAGTATCCGATTCCCTTAATGAGGTTGAACTCTAGTATCCGATTCCCTTAATGAGGTTGAACCCTAGTATCCGGTTCCCTTGATGAGGTTGAACCTTAGCAAGACTTGGTTCCTTTGTTGAGGTTGAACCCTAGCAAGATTTGGTTCCTTTATTTATTAAAGTTGAGCCTAATTAAACATAGATCAGTATATTCTATGCTAGGCTAAGGATGAGTACATCCTATGCCAGGCTAAGAATAAGTAAGTAATATTCCAGATGAAGGAATTTAGTTCCTAGAAATTATTAGTCTACATGTATGAGCTTAGTGAAAGATTATATAGTTGTTAGATAAATGTTTACATAAAGTTAGAATATGAACGTTCTAGTGGTAGTGAGTATAGTCTCACTTACCTAGTGCAACTGTTAATTCAATGTTCATAGCGTTATTCATTATAAGGTAATATTTGTATAGTATTTATACCACGATAATGAATAACTAGACCAGAAAAGTTAGTATAGTATATTAGTTTTCAAAGAACAATTATTCAGTATAAATGCTTTAGTACTAGTATTGGTTACTCATACTAAGAATTTTATTTCTCACCCCGTTGTGTTTCCATGTAAATCTAGGTCAATGCCCTATAAGAGGGTAAGAAGATGAAGGAAAAAGAAGAACCAGTGTAGTATACTTTTTATGTTTTCAACTCAAAGCTTATGTAATTTAATTTACATTTGCTTTGAAAATGTAAAAAGTTATATGTATAATACTTATATGTATAACTTTTAGTTATGACTCCATAATTATTTATTTAAATGTTATGGATTAATTGAAGATTAAGTTAGAAGTAGCATGATTAATACTATTTATCTAGGTATGTGTCAAATATACTAGGGTATCGGTATTAGGATGTTACATTATGGTATCAGAGCAGTTCATCCTGTGAGCCGGGGTATGGACTGACTAAGTTTAGCCAAGTTTAGAGTTTTTGCGCTAAGCGCTGTGCATTTCTTGTCCCATAGGAGAGATATATGGGTAGGAATTACATGATAGGCCTTAGGTTGAATGTTAATGGTCACTGTCACACGTAGTGTGTATAGGGAACTATTAATTCACTAAGGCGAACTAGGAGGATTAGAGATTCTTCTAGTGAAGGTTCAGCTATTATGGCTGAAGTGTTCTTAGAGATAGCAACTACTAAGAGGAAGTAGATTTTTATCCCAAGCAGAGTTTGAGAAGGGATAGAAGTAATTCCATCTCAGTAGTTAGTATCACAAGTACAGTCAGTGCATGAAGCGGTGGTAGTAAAAGACCGAAACTCCCTAAATCTCTCAAAGTTTAGAAAGGTCAATCCTACATTCTGTAAAGGTAAGTAAGACCCGTTGGGAGTAGGTGGAAGTGGCTTAAGAGAAATGGAGAAAAATCTCTACAATTGAGGTTTATTCAGATGACCTGAGAGTTTTGGTTGTCTCCTATATGATAGAAAAGGAAGTAGAGTTTTGGTGAGCAGAATGCCAAGGAGATAGAGTTCTTAAGACCTGAAAAGGTGGCAAGTTAGTAGGCCTGTATGTGGCCAAGTTTGAAGAAGTAAATGATAAGTACAGAGCAAGCTACAGAATCAAACTTCAACCCACAGAACTCGGAGTTAAGGGGTTGTGGTGTTCCTTTTTCTGTACTCATAATTTTTTCTTTGTGAAGACTGATGAAGGATGGATAATATTGAGTTCTTCGTGATATTTGAAGTAAAATCATGAATAAGTGAAGTTGAGTTCCTAATCCTTTTCTACGTGAGTTATAGTGTTGTCAAATACTTCTAGAATAAAGGATTGGTGGAGAAGTGAAAGAGTAAGAAAGTCGTTGTTTTAGAAATTTTTAGTTTGTCCTCCTGTAATATTCTTTTCGAATCAGCCCAAAGTGGTAGTTCAAATAGAATAGATAGTATCAGGTTTTTGGGGCATCGGTTATTCGAAATTACAAGATCTTAGTAGTGAGCTAAAGTTTACCAAGTAAGCAAATTTTGAGTAGTATGGTCCTCAAGGCTAATTGAATAGACAAAGAGAACTATTCGATTGACATAGTTCAAGAAGACAGACTAGCGTTAATCAGATAGACTAAGTGTGCTATTCGATTAAGTAAGATTTGATGTTAATGGAAATATAATGTTAGCTTTCGAGCAGTAGTTCAGAATGATGTACTTTCGAAGGTGATCAAATAGATGAAGAATTATTCGAATAGGCTATTATAAAATGGTATGTTAAGCTAACTGAGTGGACAAAGAGAATTATTCGTTTGGCAAGAGTTCAAGGTTAATCGAGTATACTATAAGAGTTATTCGATTAGCATAGTTTTGATTAGTCGAAATAGACAAGGAGAGGCTTATTTTTTATTGATCGAGTAAGGCAGAATGGTGTTGTTAGTACTAATCTAAGAGAATAGTTGAGGGTCCCTATGACAAACCTTAAGTGGAACAGAAGTTGCAATGTTTTCACAAGAGGAAGAAAGAGGATAATATGTATGAGAAGTATACTTCTAGACCTAGTCGTCCTCAACTGGTGAGAGGCATTCCCTTTAAGGGAAACAAAAGGCTTAGTTACGGGTTCAATTCCTTGGAAGGGCTGTAGACCGAAGGTGGGAATTGAATGTTGTGTCCAATGCCTGACAATACTTGAGTAGATATTAATGGCCCACTAGGAGTAGAGGGAGACTGTTACATAGACATAAGTAAGCTTACGTAAAAGTGAAGGGACCAAAGTGTGATAGATGTGGAAGTTAACATGGGGACAGGCCTAGTTAAGTTAGTCAGATAGTATGTTATACTTATGGCTAACCAGAACACTTTTAAATAAATGTACACAGAAGCAGGGAGTAGTGTATAATCTCAAAGTTCAAGTTAAAGTAAGAGTTTATACTATAAGTAGTAAGGAGGTGGCTCAGACTTCCAATCTCATATGAAATAAGAACATAGTTAAAGATGATCTCTAAATTTTAGTATATGATTCAAGAGTATCTTCACTCCTTGATTTCATATGAGTATAGAAAGGGATCAAATTTATCTATGCTTGAGTTTTCCTATGTTTTATCCCTGTCTACACTAATAGGAAAGCTAGTCATAACTTCCTTAGTAAGTTTGGATGGTTGTGCAAAGTTGAAGGTAAGATTTCCTTTATGGATCTTATCAGTTTATCTTTCCTTAACATGGACATTAGACTAGACATGGTTTTGGATAAATCAGATTGGACATTTTAGTTTATATCTGATGATTCTTTTGTGCTTATTTCTTTTAAGTCCATGTTTTGAGAGTTAAACAAGTGAATAACTCCTTAGTAGAGGAGGCTTAAGGATTCATTCTCCTTTTTCTCCTCGAATGTGGAAGTTAAGTAAGTCTTAGGAAATATATCTATGATAAGAAGATATCCAAAGGTATTTCTTATGAAAGTAATCAAGTATCACCTAAGAGAGAAACAGAACTCTTTATAAGTATGGTACAAGTTAAGCTAGTAAATGGCTTTGAGGTGTTTGGTGATCATACGAGTTTGCAACACTTGTTTGATCAGTTAGCGAATCAACTTATCTCGCCATTGGAATAGAATCGAACATGCATAAATGTTGGCCTTTATCAAATCCAAATCCCTATGTCTAGGTTCATTGGACTTTATCAAATCAACTTAAATGTTGGTCAAACACTCAAGAGCATTAAGAACAATATGACTGAACAAAATCAAAGATCCACACAAACTCAGAGAAGAATAAATCATTAATATTTATAAAAAGGATTCAAAATCATCTCTAAATAAAGCTCAGCTATACAATGAACATGAGAACAAATTACAAAATACATATTCAAGAAATAAGGAAAAGAAAAGAGAAAAGAGAGAAGGAAAAAGCTTATGAATTTTGCCATTGAATCTCAGATCCTCCTCCAATGGAAAGAGGGCTTCCATCCTTAGCTCCCCAAGCTCCATCTCCACCTCCAATGGAGGACCCAGCCGCAGCCTTTAACCTTAAAAGCTAAAAACCAAAAAACCTAAGAGAGAAAATTGAGAGAGAGCGAGAAACAGCGTGAAAAATAAAATAAATAGGCTCAGCTCGCTAATGTATGCCATGACGTGATCATTACCACGCCGCGGCGTGGAAGACCATGTGCTAAAACACGTGGTAGGCCGTGTTCTTCTCTGACTTGCACTGGCTAACACCATCACGCCGCAGCGTGCACATGTTTGCGCCGCAGCGTGGACCTCTGGAATGCATCATTGGCTTCTTTCCTCCAATGCTGGGTCTTGGCTTGTATCAATTTGTCTCTTTTGAGCCCTTCCTGCATTAAAAAAAGCACCAAGTTAAATATAATTACAAATCTACTTAATCAATCAACAAATATGCACAAATTACTCAAAAATATAAAGGAAGATCTCAAAATAGAATTCTACAAATATAAGCATAAAACCTTCCAAATATGCATAAGAACAAGGACTAAGCATGCCATGAAGCATAAATATGGGACATAAATAACTATATTTCATGTAGTTATCAGTGTCCGAAGACACGGCTCGTGTCTGAAGACACGGGAGGGGGCGTAATCAGATATGGCCCATGTCTGAGGTCAGAATCTTCAAAACTGTTATTTTTTAATGTTTTGAAGCTATGGAATAGATGTGATCATTAAAATAAGTTTCCTAAAGTGTGTTAAGGCACAAATAGAAATATTTTCAAGAAGAAAATTATCACCTAAAATGAATAAGAAAGTTTAGGCTTTGAGCATCCAAAAGTGAAGGATTGCCCCAGGTAAGAATATAGCATCTTAGGTAACCTAATGTTGCATTAGATATCACTCAAGATGTGATGAGATTGTGCAATAAGGACAAGTATACTAGGTTGAATTGTAGGGTTCACTCTAGTAAGGATAAGGAAGGTATGAGTCTTAGGATATCTAAGAGTAATGGATTACCTTTGGAAGGTACCTAGAACCTTAAGCAACAAAGAGTTGGCTCCCCTATGGGTTGAACCTAGAGTTGACTCCCCTATGGGTTGAACTTAGAGTTGACTCCCCTATAGATTGAACCTAGAGTTGGCTCCCCTATGGGTTGAACCTAGAATTAGCTCACCTATGGGTTGAACCTAGTATCCGGTTCCCTTAATGAGGTTGAACCCTAGTATCCGGTTCCCTTGATGAGGTTGAACCCTAGCAAGACTTGTGATGTGTGAAATCCACAAGTGTACGATTTCATCGTCAAGTAATAAAAGATCGAATCCACAGGGACTGTGTCTATAAATACCAATTAATTAATTAATTCAATCAAATTAAACAAAGGAAATATAATTGTTGATTGATGAGATATTAGTAACTAAGCAATTAAATAAATAAATTTCAAAGTGCAAAATTGAGAACAAAAATAGCAAGTTATTAAGAAAGGTTTTCAAATGCAAGAAAGCTTCTAGGATTGGGGGTAACCATAATGATACAAGATAAATTCTAATTGACAACCCTTTTATTAAAATTAAAATTCAATTGAAAGTGAATTATCCTAAATTAGTTAATGTTCTTTCTCAAGAAACAAGAACCGTGCCCAATTAAACCAATTCCTACTCTCGTGGTAATTGAATTTAAATTGAACTCATTACGCTTTTTAGTAATTCATTAAATCCTCGAAAGGCTAAACCTACTCTCGTGATTTAGACCTTAAGTTCAATTCTTATGGTTCTAATACTTAGGTTCACCTCTCAGTACGTCCCTAGATATCTATAAGATGCAAATATGTGGCCAGCAAATTCACATGAATAAGCGCAATAAGGATTGAATCAAAGAACATTCAAGATTAATAAAAGGGGTAAATAAAGCCAATTAATCATCATCAATATATCAAAGGGCATTGCCCAATCCTAGAAACAAAAGAAACTATTCAGACATAGAGAAGAAGAAACAAGAAATCAAATTCAAGAACATCCAAACTCGTAATCAAAGAAAGAAGAGAGAAGAAAGATGAAGATCAAGAGCCTCTAAGTGTGCCTCCTTCAAACCAAATTGGAACCCCCAATATTACATTCAGAGCATCTATTTATACCCCTAGGGTTTCCACTGGTCCCAGCCCATAAAAAGAAATAAAAACAAAACGTAAAATCTGACTCGTACTGCGATCCACGGTCGTGGATCATTCCATAGGTTGGCCGTGGATCTCTCTACCACATGACCATTCTGCCTCAGTTTGAATTCCATAGCCGTGGAACATTCCACGGCCTGGCCGTGGAACTCTCTGGAGTTTCTCTTTTGCTTCTTCAAGCTGTTGCTCGATCCATGGCTGTGAGGAATTCCACAAGCAGGCCGTGGATCTCTCTAGAGTGAGCTTTTAACCCCTGTTTGCTATCCGTAAAGCTTTAACTTCAATCATGCAAGTTTTCCATCCATTTCAAGGCCAATTGAGTACTAATCCTACACAACAACACCACAAACATCACAGTTATTTGAACTAAAGGATAAACAAATAAAAAGAGAAACTAAAATGCTTAAAAATACCTAAAAATACATGCAAAACAAGAACAAAATATGATATTGTTTCACACATATCAAATCCCCCCAAGTTTAAGATTTTGCTTCTCCCCAAGCAATAACTAATGTCAAACCAAGAAGTGGGATCAATAGACAATAATGAATGAGGAACCCGAGAAAACATCCAACCAAGCAATAGGCAAAGGCAAACCAAGAATTAGAGAGGTAATCAAAATCAAGTCCAATTAGAGGTTAAAGTTCTCAGAAATCATGCTCCTCACTAAATTAGGTTCACTCTACTAACCATATTCAAAGTGTTTAAAGGTGAAGATAATGCGCTCAAGATTCCTCAAAGAAAAAGCATTTCCATAAGCTTGATAAGAAACCAAATTTTCACTAACAATCTGCATGCATGCTAGAATCAAAAGGTCTTTCAAGGGTTGTAATAGGGCTATGAAAATGATGTTAGGTAGGATAAAGAGAGGAAGGTATACACAAAGGGCCAACAAAATTTTCAATAAGCACAAAAAAACTAATAGAACATAAATGGAGCAAAGGCATTTTTCAATCAAGAGCATAACTCTACATTTCTAAGCATTTTCTTCCTTACTTTTCCTTCTTCTCTTTCTCCTCTTTTTCAAGCTTTCATCTTATGATTTTATTTTATTTTATTTTTTTTTTTTTCATTTGAGAAAGAGAAGGGTCAAAATCCTATGATTCCCAACATAACTTTACACAACTTTCAAACCCAATTTGCTCCATTTAATATTCTAAATAATTACCAATAATATATCATCATAGGCATCAAGAAAAACAATTATGCAATAGGCTCAAAATGGGCAACTAGTGGATGAAAGTGTGACAATTATTTCAGAAGGCCAAAAAAATACCTAAGATACCTTAATCACATTTAAGCATGCAAACAAAAATTTCGCCTCAAAATGGTTTCAAATCAAGTACTAGAGCACAAAATCAATGAGAAAATATCACTCAACACAAAGAATGGGAACAAAAATCATATAGTGCATAAATCTCATACAGCCTCAAAACTCACATTTAGAGGTTTAAAAATCAATGAGATGCACAAATTCAGAGAACATATGCTAATTATCAACTATATATCAAGAGATTATAAAAATAAGTTTGCCCCAAATGGTTTAATATGTTAAGTTTTGATGATGACAAATACAAGACAAAAAGAATAATTTGCTTATGTTCTTTGTTGCATTCTATATAGAGCATATCCATTAATAATTGATAAATATCTTATTTGGATGTGTATATGAAAGTTTTATATGCATGTTAAGCTAACTAGAGTTATACATTTATGACTCATGCATATGAAGGCATTGAATTATGATTTTGGACTAACATGCTTGTTTAAGTGAGCAATACTTTGTAGGATAGTCCAAGTACCAAGAGTGAGCATTGCAATAAGAAAGCGAAAGATATCTATTAAGCTTAACACAAGGAGAATGTGATTAAACATATGTCTTTGAAGATTTGTTTTGATAACACACATGATGGGAAGACCAAGTCCAAGATCTTTTAAGGATATAGAGTCTCTCTGTTCGAGGATCTCTTGGATATCTCATAGTGCGTTAAGATAAAACAAAAATGTTTCCTTAAACTTATACCAAAATTGTATTAATCTTGAAAATAACTTTAAAATGTTTTGGTATTTTTGTTAAACTTTCTGGGATATTTTTCAAACATTTATAACTATTTTTAAACAGAGGTATTCGAATAACCTTGAAGGTATTTGAATAACATCCTTCTAAACAGCTTTTACAATGTGTTTAAAATAGAGGTATTCGAATACACTCTTGTGGTATTCGAATAACCCACGAGACTTTGCTTCGTATTTTGAATTCATACGTAAACGCGTTAGCATTTATTATTATATTAATTTCATCCAACAGGCATTTTATTTCTGACTCTATAAATAGAGACCGTGGGTCTCATCTGTTGGCAGCCCAGCTATCTGTTTAATTTACGCTTGCTTTGAAAAATATGATTTATAATTTATGCCTATTTTCTATGCTCTTTTTGCTGAAACTTTGAGATATCCTTTGAGAGCCTCTTAGCACTTCAATTTGTATTATTTGCTCTAAGTGAGAGTTTCTCTTCATCTATATTTCTGTTCTTTTATATTGAGGGTGAGGTATCCTTCAAGATTTGTATAAAGGTGAGGTATCCCTTCAAGGTTTATATAAGGGTGAGGTATTCCTGCAGACTGAGGCTTTAACACAAGGGTAGAGTTTTCCTGTGTGTGAAAAATGCTCTTTTATGTAACGGTTGCAAGCACCTATTGAAGCTTGTATACATAGTAAAAAATCTCGGATTGTTTTCGAGGACTGGACGTAGACCACAAGTGGGTTAGTGGTCGAACCAAGATAAATATCGTGCCTGCTTTTCTCTTCTCAATCTCTTTATTTTACGTAATTTTATATTATTACACATTTATTTATTTGCTATTTTTTAAAGCTTCTCTTCTACATCTCGTTATTTCTGTGCTTTTATTAAATAATTTTAAAATTTGTGTTTTCTCTAAAAGAGGTTTGCGAAAAGTTTTTATACCCAATTCACCCCTATCTTGGTTGATGGTTGCCATGACTAACAGAGATCACCTCTACTATCAATTAAAATAATGCCTATTGCCTACCACAAGAATCAACAAATTGGGTTCCAAATCAATACCATCTCAAATCCACAAAAGAGAGGGGCACAAGTTCAACCAAAAAGCCAAGAGATATGATGGTGTGTAAAAATACAACATGAAGATGCAATGCAAAATGAGACATAAAAATGCATGAAACTAATGATCTATACAATGATCTACAATGAAAATGAAAATACTCCCCCCAAGCTTAGAACTTATATTGTCCCCAATGTAAAAATCTATAACTAGAGAAGGGAGAAAAGAAAAGAACTTACCGCGGTGGTGAAAAAGGGTGCTGACTCAGATGCCAACTATGGATGGCCTGGACCATGCTCGCTATACTCTGAACCGTGCCCTCCAAGGCCTACAGGCGGCCATCAGTAGCCTGACCCTACTGACGAAGCTCTTCTATCATATGGCGTTGCTACACTTGCTAAGCATGAAGTCCTTCCAGAGAGGTATAAATCCGTGTGAGAGCATCCTCCAAAGGACCTACAAAAGAAGAAAAAGAAGGACGAGAGGTGCCTGCCTTTGGTGGAGGGCAAAGAGGGCACTGAACATCAATTGGTTCATCTGTTGCACTCCCAGGTGTGCACCAATTTTCACGATTG
The DNA here is from genome assembly GCA_029884595.1 of Ormosia semicastrata. Classification (NCBI taxonomy): domain Eukaryota; kingdom Viridiplantae; phylum Streptophyta; class Magnoliopsida; order Fabales; family Fabaceae; genus Ormosia; species Ormosia semicastrata. The sequence goes on along the minus strand of JAQQTO010000015.1, from coordinate 121,228 downwards.
TGCACAGTGATAGCAGGAGGGTTAGGAAGGGGTAGGGGGTGTGCTCTATTGCTCAAGCGGAGGCAGTAAATTTTATCCTATTTGACAATTATCTTAATAGCTAAATAAGACTTTAGATCAATCCTAGAGTTACCTCTTACTGCCTCTGGATCATCCAAGTCATATTCAATGAAATAGGCTATCGCTGTGATAAGCCTACCGTCAACAATGGTCCCCGATTGGGCTCTACCCACTCTAAGCAGATGTATAGCAAGAAAAGATCCTGTATCCATTTTGACATCATTAAGAATGGCCCACATAAAAGCAAGCTTGTCAACACGGACATTGCCATCACTATCCCCACGCCCAAATAGAGTATGAGCCACGATACGGTGGAGATAGCGAAGGCAAGGATTGGGCATAAAGGATGCTTTACAATTTAAGGAATCATATGTGCCGAACCCATATGAGATATTAGCCTAAAAAGAAATTGCTGAAAAACCACGAGGGTGCTTCCTTTCCCCCTAGCAGGCAACCCAAAAATTTCATTAAATTCTGTCAAGTTTAGGCAGTGGTCATTATTGAATAGCCAGAAAGTGATCTGGTCTTCAGTGCAGCCCTCCCCCTGTATAAAATGAGCCTCAATAGAGCTCAGGAACTCTAGTGTAAGCTCAGTGTATGAGGGGTATTTTAAATTCAAAAAATAAGTCCACCCTGCCCTGTCAAGCATCCAATCAAAGTCATCTCGTAAGCCTAAGGTATCTAGGACAGCATCATCCATATACCTAGTACTAACAATCCTTCTATTCACAAGCACATTGTACTAATCCCTCTGCTTATTATTCTTAAAGTTAAAACCATGGGGATTGGGGGAATTACCTCTTGGAGCATCAGTGCCTCTTCCTCGTGTCTTTGAGCTTGAAGTAGCTTCTCCCCTCTGATGCTTATTCTTCATTCTGCTTAATCACACTACACACCAACAACACAGCAAAAACCCCTATTTTTTTCAGAGCAATTCACAAAATTGGGGTAAAGTTGCCAAATTTGGAGTTTTACAAATTTGAAGGAATTAGTGGTTGGGTAGAGGTTAGGGAGGTTAGAAATGGTAGAAAAATGGAAGAAAAGGGTGGTTTGTGGAGTAAAGGAACGGTTTTGAAGGTTTGGGTATGGTGGGTATGGAGGTTAATGATAGAGAGGGAATAAGGAGAATGAGGGATAACAGAGGTGAAAAAGAAGATTTGAGAGTGCGGATTTAGATGGTTGATGTGTGATTATGAGGGAAATAAAGAGTAATGGAGGTTTGGGGTAATGGGTATGGAAGTTGAGGGAGAGAAGAAGGAGAAGAATCAAAGAGGGAAGTGGTGAAATGAAGAAAGGAAGGGGAGGCCATGGTTTTTAAAAACGCAGCCTCTGGAACAATCCACGGCTGTGGGCTATTCCACGGCCAGGCCGCGGACGTTGCTGACTTTTTTTTTTTTTATATAACCTGAATTCCATAGCCGTTGTTTGATCCATGGCCAGGCCGTGGAATTCTCTGACTTTTCTTTTTTTTTCTTTTTTTTCTTCAAAGACCTAAAATCAAGGCCATGGTTGGATCCATGGCCAGGTCGTGTATCTCTCTGACTTTTAAATTTTTCTTCTGATCTTCAATCTATGACTATGGAATTCTCTATGGGATGGGTGTGGAACTTTTTGACTTGACTTTCCTTCTAAATTTAGCTTCAAAAGGGGTCAAACTTAGACAAAATCCATGAGACAAACATCAAACCAATAATCCAACACACAAAATCAAAAGAAAAAGAAAAAAGGAAATAAAAATGAAAAATAAGAAAACTTGGGTTACCTCCTAAGAAGCGCTTGTTTAAAGTTATTAGCTCGACTTTGGTCTGGTTTATGTGCTCAGGTGATGTCAATGGAGTAGTGCTCAGTCCCCACTCCTTCAAAATGTTTCACTCTCTGGCTATTTATAATGAAAGGCTCATGGCCTTCTTTATTCACCTCAAGTACACCGTAGGATAAAACTCAAACAATCTCATATGCTCCTGACCATTTTGACCATAACTTACTAGGACAGAAATGTAGAATCGAGTTATTGACAAGAACTTTATCCCCAAGTTTAAACTCATGCTTCTCGACACACTTGTCATTCTGCTTCTTAGGTCCTTTCTTGCAGAACTTGGACTTCTCAAATTTTATGGTACCCTTGGGCAAGGTCTTTTCTAGCATAGCATCAGTCACTAATTCTTGCACGCCTGAAAGCACAACACTATCCACAACATTAGTAGCATCTATGCGATTACATGAATTTAAGGAATTAGAATTATTTTTAGAATTACAAACATCAAATACTACTTCCTCATCATTTAATCGCAAAGTCAATTTCCCTTTGTGGACATCAATGATCGCCCTTCCAGTGGCTAGGAATGGACGCCCAAGTATGATTGGCATTTTAGCATCAGCTTCCATGTCAAGCATAAAAAAATCCACTGGCATGTAAAACTTACCCACTCTAATAGGAACATCCTCCAAGATGCCTACGGGGTATTTGATAGACCAATTTGCCAATTGAAGGGAGATAGTTATGGGTTTAAGTTCACCCACCTTTAACTTCTTACACACAGAAAGGGGCATAAGACTAACACTAGCCCCCAAATCACATAGAGCTTTATCAAAATTTATATTACCAATCAAATAAGGAATAAAGAAGCTACCTGGATCTTTTAGCTTAGAAGACAATATATTTTGAATTAAAGCACTACACTCCTCAATTAAAGCTACTGTCTCATATTCCTCTAGCTTTCTCTTATTAGACAAAATGTCCTTAAGAAATTTAGCATAGGTAGGCATTTGTTTCAACGCCTCAGTGAAGGGTACATTAATGTACAATTTCTTAAGGACCTCTAGGAATTTTCTAAATTGCCTATCTAACTTGGCCTTAGCCAATCTTTGAGGGAAGGGAACTGGGAGTTGGTATAGTTTAGGGGGTACATACATAGACATCTTCTCATTAGTTTCCTCCTCTTTTAAGGGTTGTGTCTTAGTCTCTTTTTCCTCATTCCCCTCATCTTTGTCACACTCCCCTTTACCCTTGGGATCCTCTAATTTCTTGTCACTTCTCAAACTCACAGCCTTACAGTGTTCATTACTTGGATTTATTTCAGGTTGACTAAGAAACTTACCCTATTGCCTTTGTGAAGTGTCTGCTTATTGGGCAATCTGAGTTTCCAACATCTTATTATGAATAGTAAAATTGTCAACCTTAGTTGACAACTCTCTAATGGCCTCAGTCATAACTTGCCCATGTTGTATAAACTCCTCATTTTGCTTAGATTGACTCTCAACAAAATTCTCAAGAAGAGATTCAAGTCTAGATTTTTGTACCTGTTAGAGTCTAGAAGAGGGTTTAGCATTACCTTGCCCAGCTTGGTATTGACTATTCCGGTAGGAGAAGTTAGGATGTGACCTCCAACCGGGGTTGTAAGTTTGAGAATATGAATCATTCCTCTCTTTTTGGTTGAAGTCATGAAAATTGTAGCATGATTCCACTTGCTCCACCGGTGCTCCTTGTGAGGAGCTAATTCCAACTTGGCATTCGGCACCTATGTGTCCTTGTGCTCCACAAATCTCACAAAAAATGTTAGAAACACCTATGGCATTAACATGAACATTTTCAAGCATGTCAAAACGTTTATTCAAAGAATCAAATTTTGACATAATTAAATCAACACCGTCTACCTCAAACTTGCCTCCCGAGAGTTTTCTCGGGTTAAGACTTTTTTCATTTGCCCATTGGTGATGATTTGCAACAACACTCTCAATGATCTCGTAAGCTTCTGTTAGCCTTCTATTCATTAAAGCTCCACCAGCTGCGGAGTCAAGAGACACTTTCGAAGAATATTCTAAACCATTATAGAAAGTGTGGATGATTAACCATTTTTCTAACCCATTGTGTGGGCAGGCTTCCAGCAAAGCCTTATATCCTTCCCAAGCTTCTGACAATGACTCTCTATCTTTCTGAACAAAGCTTGTGAATTGGGTCTTTAGATGAGTAGTCTTGGAAGGTAGGAAGAATTTGTCCAAGAAAGCTTGCTCCAATTGGTCCCAAGTATTGATTGTCTCAATGGGAATAAACTTCAACCAAGCTCTAGCTCTATCTCTCAATGATAATGGAAATAGGTGGAGATGAATAGCATCAATAGAGGCGCCTTCAATCTTGAGGGTCTCACAGAACTCCAAGAACATATCCACGTGATCATTCGGGTCCTCTGATGGCAATCCTCCGAACTGGTTTTGCCTTATCATAGAAAGTAAGGCATGAGGTATGGTGAAGTGCCTAGCTTCAATGTCTGGCCGAGCAATTCCAGATCGCAAACCCCGAGCATTAGGGACTGCATACTCTTTTAGCGGTCTATTATCCTCAAGTTCAGCCATGACAAGCGTTGGTTCAGGTATTTCTCTCACTCTTTGCCCTTGTTGTCTTCTCCTTCTGTGAAAATTTCTTTCAATTTCAGGATCTGCTTCAATAAGAGTCCCAGAACGTCTAGTACTTTGCATAAATAAGAGAAATTACTTGCAGAGAGTCAAAGAGAAAACAAGAATATAAGAATATGATAAAAAGAAAAAGGTTTAAAATAATTAAATTAAAAATTAAACTGATATTTGGTACGCGTAAAATACACTAAGAGCAAGTGCACTATATCACCAAGTAATATAGGACTTGAGTCCTAATTATCGATTCCACGAGGAATAAATGATAATTACTAGATTTGCTAAACTCTTTGTTATTTAGACAATCGAAAGTGTAGGAAGAAATTCAAATTAAAATCAAAATAAACAATTAAAGAAAAGCAATGAACAATTAAATAAAGAAAATGTAATCAATGAGAAAGAGACTAGGGCGCAAGGTTCACTTGAATCCAATTATTCATATTTTCTTTCAATTATGATTAAGGTAATTCTTTTGCCAATATTCTCTTATTTGCTATTGAATCCCAATGGTTATGGATGAAACAATATTCTATTCCTAATTGAATTCACCTATTTGGTCATTTAGTTGAATTAATCAAGAATGCATTAAGCTTCAATTCAAGAGATGAACTAATATACCGTCAATTCCATTGGTAGAAAAAATTAATATTTGGTCATTCACCAATCTAATCCTAGGCTTACCATATAGATCCACTCATTGAATGCGGATGGTTACCGGTCAAACAATGAATTAACACATACCAAAAGTGATCAAATTCTGACAAGAATACAAGCAATATGATAAACCCAAAAAGAAAATACCATAATCAAATTAGAAATCAAACCCAAATAATTTGGAAAACAAGATCCATCATAGCCCTAGCTATGGTTTTAGTTACTCATGTTCAATAAAAACAAACCCATATCAGAATACAAACCCATAGAAAGAAAACCCAAAGAAAAAGGGAAACTAAAAAGAAAGAGAAATCAAAACCCCTTTAATGGAGATTAAGATCTTCAAGCCTTTAAGAATCCTCCTTTGAAGCCTTCCTCCAAGGTCTGCTACCGCAAAATAACTCTTAGGATTAGGAATTTTATGTCTAATGTGCTTAATGTACTCCCCTGTGTTGTAACTCTTTAATTTAAAGTAAATCAGGCCTATTGTTGCGTAACCAGCACTTAGGCGCTGGTTATTGGGCGCTTGGGCGCTCAGTCACTTAAGCCCAAATGCTCTATTGTTCTTCTTGCGCGCTCAGGTGCTCCTTCTCAGTGCTTAAGCGCTGAAATATTAATTCATCATTACTGCATACGCTTCCAGCGCTCAGGCGTTGGACTCTGTGAAATTTCCTTTTTTTTCTAGCTCCTTTGAACATCCAAATTTCTCCAAGCATAATTACCTGACAAAACACATAAAATACTTAATAAAAACACATTTAAACAAAACTAAAAATATAACAAAACTAACAAACAAAATTCATTAAAAATAAATAAAAAGAATATGAAAAACCAAGGAATTGAACCGTAAAAATAAGACATATTGACGGTTTATCAACTCTCCCACACTTGAGGTTTGCTTGTCCTCAAGCAAAGAATAGGAATCAACAACAAGATCAAACTCAACATCAAGAAATATGAATCAAAGGAAAATTTCACAATTAAAAGAAATTCAAGTTCAGCAATCAAATCCAATCAAGCAAGATCATTTAGCACTTAAATAATTAAAGGCTTGAGTCTAACTTGCAACTGTTCTCTTCATCAAACATCTGAGATCACTTAACTTTTCATCGCTCAAGTGTTTAAAGGACAAAGAAATCACTCAAATTTCTCTTGAAAAATACAATACCATAGGCTTGCTTATCAATCTCATCTCCACTTTCAAGTTCACATACAACACAAGAATCAAAAGGACTTTCCTTTGGTTGTAACGGGGCCAAGGGTAAAATGGAAGGTAGGAAGAAATGATAAAATAGGGTAAAGAATGCTTATGAATAAATCAATACAAAGCAGAATCAGGCTAAAAAGATGACAAATAGAGCATGATGCATAAGAATATAACAACTTCTCACTTTCAATCCAAAATTTTCATTATTCTTCACCAACAATTCTTTTATTTTCTTTCTTTTTCATTTTTTTCATTTTTTTTCTTTTCCAAACTTTCTTCTCTTTTTTTTAACCCTTGAAGACAAAAGCAACCTTTTAAGACCTTTCAATCAACACATCAATTGCTTCAAAGCATTCAACCTGATTATTTAATTGGGTATTCAAAGAAATCAATTTCAGGCTCAAATGGGGCAACTAAGGGATTATTTAATCAATGCAACTCTGGAAGTCAAGAAAGAATTAAGCCTAATTGCTTTAATCATATGCATGTGAATCATTAAAGCCTCAACAAGATATCAAAGCAAGTTCTAGTGCACATCAATCAAGAGAAAACTCACTCTAGAAGAAAAATAGGATTTCATTTATGAAAAATTCAATCATTAAAGCTCAAAACTCACTTTCTGGCTAGAGTTAATAAAGAGAATAAAAGCAAGCAGACATGGCTAATTTTTAACTAAAGATGCTAAATTTCACTTTACTTCAATGAAAAAGATTGCTTCACACATTATCAGCTCATGATCAATAGAATCCCCTTTAAAATATATCTCCATCAACTTAGAATAGATCAAGACATCAAAACACAATTCCATCTTATTTACCAACATTGCTCAAGTGCTTCAACAAATTTTTTATTTTGATAAAAATGGTAAAAGTACCCCCCACACTTAAGATAAACATTGTCCTCAATGTGGAAGGAAAAGAAATAAAAAGGTAAAGAAAAGAACAACACAACATGATGGACAATGACACAATGTCAGGCAAAGGAGAAGTACAAGAGGCAGCGCAGTAACACAATCTGAAAAATGAAATCCCAAACACATGAGTAGAATCTAAAAGAAAAACAAAAATAACAAAAATAACTAAAATAAAATAAAAGAAGAAGAAACACAGGTTGCCTCCTGTGAAGCGCTTGTTTAACGTCATTAGCTCGACGTTGCCTTTTCAGATACATCAAGGTGGCTTAAAGCAAGAAAAATAGGAGGACGTCTTTTTCTTTGCAAAACAATTCTTCCTCCCTTCAACAATGGCCTTAGGACTGCTTCCAACAAAATTCTGAACTAGAAAAGAGCTTGACTATCCTAATTGTGCCTTAACTCCACTAGGCCAAGGTGGTTGCACTCAATCAACAGATGAAGGACTAATCTTTGAAGAAGCATGGATCTTAGGAGGACCTTTATCTGTCTCAGCAGCTTGACTTTCCAAAAGATCAACATCAACACTGTATGATGGCTGGGGGGTCTTTGATAGCTAAGATTTCCTGCTTCTTAGCTTCAACAAAATTAATAGGGGCATGGAGATTTGACATTGGGGAAAATTTAGCCTCCCTAAAGACATTAATGATCACATAGTCTCCATCCACTCTTAAGATGAGCTCACCTCGAGGTACATCAATCACAGCTCCAGAAGTGGCCAAAAATGGTCTTCCAAGAATGAGAGGAATATCAGCATCCTCTTTCATATCCAGCACCACAAAATCAACTGGGAAAATAAATTTGTCCACCTTCACCAAAACATCCTCCACTAAACCACGCGGGTAAGCGAAGGATCTATCAGCCAGCTGTAGTGAAATGTTGGTGGGCTTCGGTTCCTGCATTCCCAATTTCTTAAACACAGAGAAAGGCATCAAATTAATACTAGCTCTCAAATCACATAATGCCTTATCAAAATAAGAGTTACCAATAATGTAAGGAATAGTAAAACTCCCTGGATCTTTCAATTTTAGGGGTCATTTCTTTAAAAGAACGGCAGAACACTCCTCAGTAAGACATACAGGTTCAAATTCCTCAAGCTTGCATTTCTTTGTAAGTATTTCCTTTATAAACTTTGCATACTTGGGCATCTGAGAGATGACTTCAATGAACAGAATATTAATTTACAATTTCTTGAATATCTCCAAGAATTTGGCAAATTACCGATCTGACTGATTGCTCTTAAGCCTCTGAGGGAATGGGATCTTGGCATATAGGGATGGTTCATAAGCTGCATTTTGCTCACGATCCTTCTTCGCTCTCTGCCACTTCGGTGCTTTCTTCTCAACCTCTCTTTCTTAATTGACATCTTCAGCAAGGACATCCTCAGTTGCCTTCTCTTCATCATGCACTGATTGAACAAGAGAATCTCTAAGCTCTAGCATTTCCTTCTTTTGAGAGGACTCCTCAAGTTCCTTACCATTTCTAAGGAAAATTGCATGGGCCTATTCCCTCGGATTAGTCTCAGTAGTGCTAGGCAATGTCCCTGGTGCCCTCGCTGTCATCAATGTAGTCAGCTGACTGATCTGAGTCTCCATGTTCTTCATTCTGACATCTGAATTCTGCATGTACTTCATGACCAGCTCTTCAAAACTTGGCTTCTCTGCAGGTGCTTGGAAACCAGGAGGTGGTGGTGGAACTCTCTGCTGATTCTGTTGATAGCCTTCCTGATTTCCCTATTTAAAATTTGGGTGGTCCTTCCAACCAGGATTGTATGTATTTGAATATGGATTGTACTGCTGCCGGTTAGAATTACTAACAAAATTTACTACTTCAGGCTTGGGGGCAAAAGGACTACCAACTTGACAATTTGCACTTGTATGACCTTGTCCTTAACATACTTCACAGATGATAGGTGGGACTGCACTATTTGTTACCATCAAAGTCTCCACCTTCTTGGTCAAAGTTTCCAACTGACTCAGAATACCAGTAGAGGAATCAACAGCATGTACACCTGCTTGTTTCTTAGGAGCCTGGCGCTCATTCTGCCACTGATAACTGTTCAGCGCCATTTCTTTAATCAAAGCTTGGCTCTCAATAGGTGTTTTCCTCCATATAGTACCTCCTGCAGCAGCATCAATAAGTGAATGGTTTGTAGGCGACAAACCATTGTAAAAAGTCTGAACCTACTGCCAAACAAGAAATCCATGATGTGGACATCTCCTCAACAACTCCTGAAAGCGCTCCCAAGCTTCATAAAGAGTGTCTATTTCAAACTGCACAAAAGAAGATATATCATTTCTTAACTTAGCAGATTTAGAAAGAGGAAAATACTTAGCCAGAAACTACTGTGTCAATTGATCCCATGTAGTGATGGAACCCCTTGGTAGTGACGTTAACCACTGACTCGCTCTGTCCCTAAGAGAGAAAGGAAAGAGTCGTAATCGGATCGCATCATCTATCACCCCATTGTACTTGATAGTATCACACAACTGCAAGAATCTGGCCAAATGCTGATTAGGATCATTCGAAGGCAATCCAACAAACTGAACTAAATTCTGAATTATGGAGATCAATGCTGGTTTGATCTCAAAATTATTTGCCGCCACAGCTGGTCTTATAATACTCCCTCCATACCCTTCAGCAGTGGGCATAGAGTACTCAAGCATGGTTCGCTCCGCTGGGGTAGCTCTTTCTTCACGATTCGCCTCAACTATTGGTTGTCTTTCCATCCTGCTTTTGTCTTTTGTCACAGCTATAATAAAAGATTGCTTCTTTAACCTGCGAGCTATTTTCTCAATTTCTGGATCAAAAGTCAAATCAGGACACTGAGATCGAGTGAGCATAAACAAAAATAAGAAGAGAAAAATTAAATAAAATAAAATAAAAGAAGAAATAAAAAATTAAAATAAGATATAAAAAAATTAAAAATTAATTAAAAATAAAATAAAATAAAATAAAAAATAAAAATAAAAATAAAAATAATATATAAACAAAAAAGTGAAAAATAAAATAAAATAAAATGAAATAAAAATAAAAATAAAAATAAAATAAGGAATAAAAGAAAATGGCGTTTAAATTAACTAGAGTTTTTCGCTTCTAATATTACCAAACTTATTCCCCGGCAACGGCACCAAAAACTTGGTACGCATAAAATACACTAAGAGCAAGTGCACTATATCGCCAAGTAATATAAGACTTGAGTCCCAGTTATCGATCCCACGAGGAATAATTGGTAATTACTAGATTCGCTAAACTTTTTGTTATTCAGACAATCGAAAGTGTATGAAGAAATTCAAATTAAAATCAAAATAAACAATTAAAGAAAAACAATGAACAATTAAACAAAGAAAATGTAATCAATGAGAAAGAGATTAGGGCGCAAGGTTCACTTGAATTCAATTATTCAGATTTTCTTTCAATTATGATTAAAGTAATTATTTTGTCAATATTCTCTTATTTGTTATTGAATTCCAATGGTCATAGATGAAACAATATTTTACTCCTAATTTAATTCACCTATTTGGTCATTTAGTTGAATTAATCGATAATGCATTAAGCTTCAATTCAAGAGATGAACTAACATATCGTCAATTCCATTGGTAGGAAAAATTGATGTTTGGTCATCCACCAATCTAATCCTAAGCTTACCATATAGATCCACTTATTGAATGCGGATGGTCACCAATCAAACAATGAATTAACACATGCCAAAAGTGATCAAATTCTGACAAGAATACAAGCAATATGATAAACCCAAAAAGAAATTACCATAATCAAATTAGAAATTAAACCCAAATAATTAGGAAAACAAGATCCCCCATAGCCCTTGCTATGGGTTTAGGTACTTATGTTCAATAAAAATAAACCCATATCAGAATATAAACCCATAGAAAGAAAACCCAAAGAAAAAGAGAAACTATAAAGAAAGAGAAATCAAAACCCTTTAATGGAGATTAAGATCTTCAAGCCTTCAAGAATCCTCCTTTGAAGCCTTCCTCCAAGGTCTGTTACCGCAAAACAACTCTCAGGATTAGGGATTTTCTGTGTAATGTGCTCAATGTACTCCCCTGTGTTGTAACTCTTTAATTTAAAGAAAGTCAGGTCTGCTGTTGCACAACCAGCACTTAGGTGCTGGTTACTGGGCACTGATGCGTGAAATCCGCAAATGTACAGTTTCGTCGTCAAGTAATAAAAAGATCGAATCCACAGGGACTGTGTGTATGAATACCAATTAATTAATTAATTTAATTAAATTAAGTAAAAAGGAATATGATTGTTGATTGCTAAGAACGTAGTAACAAAACAATTAAATAAAAATCAAAGAAAATAGAATTTAGAACAAAAACAGCAAGTTATCAAGAAGGGGGTTTTCAGATTTAAGAGAGCTTCCAAGATTGGGGTACCACAATGATACAAGACAAATCCTAATTGACAACCCTTTTATTAAATATGAAATTCTATTGAAGGTGAATTACCCAAAATTAGTTAATTTTCTCTTTCAAGATACAAGACCCGTGCCCAATTAAACCAATTTCTACTTTCGTGGTAATTGAATTTAAATTGAACCCATTACGCTTTGTGGTAATTCATTGATTCCTCGAAAGGCTAAAACTACTCTCGTGATTTAGACCTTAAGTTCAATTCTAATGGTTCCAACACTTAGGTTCACCTCTCAGTACGTCCCTAAATGCCTATGAGATGCAAATAAGTGGCTAACAAATTCACATGAATAAAAGCAATAAGAATTAAATCAATGAACAATCAAGATTAATAAAAGGGGAAAACAACGTCAATTAATCATTATCAATGTATCAAAGGGCATTGCCCAATCCTAGAAACAAAAGTAACTACTCAGACATAGAGAAGAAGGAAACAGAAATCAAACTTAAAAACATCCCAAACCCGTAATAATGGAAGAAAAAGAAGAAGATGAAGAACCCAAGCCTCCTTCGTGCCTCCTTTAGAACTAGGTTTCAATCAAATCTTCCCTCCCCTAATTGTATTCAGAACATCTATTAATAGCCTAGGATTTTCATGGGCCAAAAGCCCCCAAAAGAAATAAAAACCAAAAACTAAAAACTGTTGCGCGCCCCAAACCACGGCCGTGGTTGGTTCTGAGATGGAGGTTTCACTGCTGGCTCTCAACCACGGCCGTGGTGGCCACCACGGCTAGGCCGTGGTTGAGTCTGTTTCAGTTTTTTGTATTTTCTTGATTCCCTCGAACCATGGCCGTGGTAGAGACCACGAGTAGGCCGTGGTGCCCTCTGGAATGATCTTTTTTGCACCTTTATTGCTATCCATTAAGCTCCAACTTTAAACATGCAAACATTCAATTCAATCCAAGGCCAATTCAATATTAATCCTGCACAAGAACACCAAAAACACCGCAGTTATCCGAACTAAGGGAAAAACAACCTAAAAAGGGAAACTAAAATGCCTAAAATACTCAAGAATGCATGCAAAACAAGAACAAAACATGATGTTGTTTCACACACATCAAATCCCCCCAAGCTTAAGACTTTGCTTGTCCTCAAGCAAAAATTAAAGCCAAACCGAGAAGTGGGATCAAAAGAAAATAATGAATGAGGAACCCGAGAAAACAATATCCAAGCAATAGGCTAAGGCAAACAAAGAAACTGAGAGGTAATCAAAATCAAGTCCAATTAGAAGCTAAGTTCTCAGAAATCATGCATCCTCACTGATTGAATCAAGTTCACTCTACTAACCACACTCAAAGTGTTTAAGGGTGAAAACCATACGCTCAAAATCCAACAAAGAAAATGCACTTCCATATGCTTGATAAGAAACCAAATTTCCACTAATAATCAGCATGCATGTAAGAATCAAAAAGTCTTTCAAGGGTTGTAATGGGGCCATGGGAATGATGTTAGGTAGGGTAGAGAAAGGAAGGTATACACAAAGGGCTCATCAAGATTTTTAATAAACACAAGAAATCCAATAGAACATAAATGGAGCAAAGACAATCTTTCAATCTAAAACATAACTCCACATTTCAAAGAATTTTCTTCCTTTCTTTTCCTTCTTCTCTTTCTCCTCTTTTTCAAGCTTTCATCTTATGATTTTCTTTTATTTTCTTTTTCTTTTTTTCTCTTTTTTTTAAGGAAGAGGAAGAGGAAGCTCAAATACATATAATTCCCAATACAACTTTCAAACAACTTTCAAGCCCAATTCACTCCATTTAATATTCTAAATGATAACCAACAATGTTTCAGCATAGGTATCAAGAAAACAAGTATGCAGTAGGCTCAAAATGGGCAACTAAAGGATGAAAGTGTAACAATTTCAAAAGGCCAGAAAAATACCTAAAATGCCTTAATCACATTCAAGCATGCAACTAAAAATTTTGCCTCAAAAAGGTTTCAAATCAAGTTCTAGAGCACATGATCAGTGAAGAATATCACTCAACACAAAGAATGAGAACAAAAATCATATAATGCATATATCCCATATAAGCTCAAAACTCACATTTAGAGGTTTAAAAATTCAATGAGAAGCACAAATTCAGAGAACATTATGCTAATTATCAACTATCAAAAGATCACATCTATTATCAATTAAAACAATGCCTGTTGCCAACTACATGAATCAACAAATTGGGTTCCAAATCAATACTATCTCAAAATCCTCAAAAGAGAAGGGCACAAGTTCAACCAAAAACCCAAGAGATATGATAGTGTGAAAATGCAACATGAAAATGCAATGCAAAGCAAGACATGAGAATGCATGAAACTAATGAGAATGAAAATAAGAAAATGAAAATGAAAATACCCCCCAAGCTTAGAACTTACATTGTCCCCAATGTAAAAATCTAAAACAAGAGAAGGGATAAAAGAAAAGAACTCACTCTGCGGTGGTGGAAAAACTTCGGTGTTCAATCCATGGCCATAGAATTTTTCATGGGGTGAGTGTGGAACCTTCGATCTCTCTCTTCTTCTAAATATGACTTCAAGAAGGGTCAAATCTAAACAAAATCTAAAAGACAAACATCAAAACAATAATCTATCACACAAAATTAAAATAAAAAAAGAAATTAAAAGGAAAAACAAAAACAAAGAAACTTGGGTTGCCTCCCAAGAAGCGCTTGTTTAAAGTCTTTAGCTTGATTTTGGTCTGGTTTTTGTGCTCAGGTGTTGTCAATGGAGTAGTGCTCAGTCCCCACTCCTTCAAAGTGTTTCACTATCTGGCTATTTATCATGAAAGGCTTATGACCTTTTTTCTGCACCTCAAGCACACCGTAGGATAGAACTCGAACAATCTCATATGGCCCTGACCATTTCGACCATAACTTACTAAGACAAAAACGTAGAAGCGAGTTATTAACAAGAACTCTATCCCCGATTTTAAATTCACGCTTCTCGTCACACTTGTCACTATGCTTCTTAGGTCCTTCCTTGCAGGGCATAGCATCGATCCACGATTCTGTATACACGAAAGCACAACACTATCCACAACTTTAGTAGCATCATGCGATTACATGAATTTAAGGAATTAGAATTTTTTCGAATTAAAAACATCAAAAACTACTTCCTCATCATTCAATCGCAAAGTCAATTTTCTTCATGGACATTAATGATCGCCCGTCCAGTGGCAAAGAATGGGCGCCCAAGTATGATCGGCATTGTAGCATCAGCTTCAATATCAAGCACAACAAAATCTACAGGCATATAAAATTTACCAACCTTAATGGGAACATCCTCTAAGATGCCTACGGGGTACTTGACTGACCGATCCGCCAATTGAAGAGAGATAGTTGTGGGTTTCAGCTCACCCACTTCCAACTTCTTACACACAGAATAGGGCATAAGACTAACACTAGCCCCCAAGTCACACAGAGCTTTGTCAAAATTAGTGTTACCAATCAAACAGGGAATAAAGAAGCTACCTGGATCTTTTAACTTAGGAGGCAATTTATTTTGAATTAAGGCACTACACTCCTCAGTTAAAGCTACGGTCTCATACTCCTCTAGCTTTCTCTTATTAGACAAAATATCCTTAAGAAACTTAGCATAGATAGACATTTGTTTTAACGCCTCAGTGAAGGGTACATTAATATATAATTTCTTAAGAACCTCTAGGAACTTCCCAAACTGCTTATCTAGCTTGGCCTTGGCCAATTTTTGAGGAAAGGGCACTAGGGGTTGGTATGGCTCAGGGGGTACATACTTAGACACTTTCTCATTGGTCTCTTTTTCTTCTAAGGGTTGTGTCCAAGTTGTTTCTTTTTCTTCATCCCTCCCATCTTTGTCATTTTCCCCCTTTGCTTTGGAATCTTCTAGTTGCTTTCCACTTCTTAAACTCACAGCCTTACAATGTTCATTAGGGTTTATTTCAGGCTGTCCTGGAAATTTCCCGTGTGGTCTATATGAAGAGTTAGCTTGTTGGGCTATTTGAGTTTCTAACATCTTGTTATGAATAGCTAAATTATCAACCTTAGATGTCAAATCCTTAATAGCCTCACTAACAACTTGACCATGGTGCCTAAACTCTTCATTTTGTTTGGTTTGACTCTCTATAAAATTTTCAAGGAGAGTTTCGAGTTTAGACTTTTGTACCTGGGGGAATCCAATAGAAGGTTGAGCACTACCTTGTCCAGCTTGATTTTGATTGTTCCGATAGGAGAAGTTGGGATGAGACCTCCAACCGAGATTGTAAGTCTGTGAATATGGATCATTGCGCCCCTTCGGTGGAATGTCATAGAAGTTGTGGCATGATTCCATTTGTTCCACCGAAGTGCCTTGTGAGAAACCATTTTCAGCTTGGCAGTCCGCACTCATATGTCCCTGAACTCCACAAATCTCACAAAAAATGTTAGCAGCACTTATGGCATTAGCACTAGCTTTTTCAAGCTTATCAAAACATTTAATCAATGAGTCAAACTTAGCCATAATTAAACTAACACCATCCACCTCAAACTTATCTTCCGAGAGCTTTCTCGGGTTATTACCTCTTTCACTGGCCCATTGGTGATGGTTTACAATGACACTTTCAATAATCTCATAGGCTTCTGTCAACCTTCTGTTCATTAAAGCTCCACCAGCTGCGGAGTCAAAAGACACCTTCGAAGAATATTCTAATCCATTGTAGAAGGTGTGAACGATCAACCACTTCTCTAACCCGTGGTGTGGGCAGGCTTCCAGCAAAGCCTTATATCTATCCCAAGCTTCTGACAATGACTCTCCATCTTTCTGAACGAAGCTTGTGATTTGGGTCCTTAGGTGAGCAGTCTTGGAAGGTGGAAAGAATTTGTCCAAAAAGGCTTGCTCCAATTGATTCCATGTGGTTAATGTATCAGTGGGTACCGATTTCAACCAAGCTCTAGCCTTGTCCCTTAATGATAATGGAAACAATCGGAGGCGAATGGCATCAACTGAGGCACCTTCAATTTTGAGAGTCTCACAAAATTCTAAGAACATCTCCACATGATCATTTGGGTCCTCCGAGGGTAAACCTCCAAACTGGTTCTGCCTTATCATAGAAAGTAAGGCAGGAGGTATGGTGAAGTGCCTGACTTCAATGTTTGGCCGAGCAATTCCAGATCGCAAACCCCTAGCATTAGGGGCTGCATACTCTTTTAAAGATTTGTTATCCTCAGCTGCTGCCATGACAAGTGTTGGTTCAGATATTTCTCTCACTCTTTGCCTTCGTTGTCTTCTCTTTCTATGAAAAGTTCTTTCAATTTCAGAATAAGCTTCAATAAGAGTCCTGAAACGTCTAGTACTTTGCATAAACCAGAGAAATTACCTGCAGAGAGTCAAAGAGAAAACAAGAACGTAATAATATGGTAAAAAGAAAAAAAGGTTTAAAATAATTAAATTAAAAATTAAATTGATATTCAAGAAAAACACAAATCCCAAGACACGGCGCCAAAAACTTGATGCGTGAAATCCACAAGTGTATGGTTTCATCGTCAAGTAATAAAAAGATCAATTCACAAGGACTTGTGTGTATGAATACCAATTAATTAATTAATTTAATTTAATTAAATAAAAGGAAATATGATTGTTGATTGATAAGAACGTAGTAACAAAATAATTAAATAAAAATCAAGAAAATAGAATTTAGAAAAAAAATAGCAAGTTATCAAGAAGAGGGTTTTCAGATTTAAGAGAGCTTCCAAGATTGGGGTACCATAATGATACAAGACAAATCCTAATTGACAACCCTTTTATTAAATCTAAAATTCTATTGAAGGTGAATTACCCAAAATTAGTTAATGTTCTCTTTCAAGATACAAGACCCGTGCCCAATTAAACCAATTCCTACTTTCGTGGTAATTGAATTTAAATTAAACCCATTACGCTTTGTGGTAATTCATTGATTCCTTGAAAGGCTAAAACTACTCTCATGATTTAGACCTTAAGTTGAATTCTAATGGTTCCAACACTTAGGTTCACCTCTCAGTACGTCTCTAAATGCCTATGAGATGCAAATAAGTGGCCAACAAATTCACATGAATAAAAACAATAAGAATTGAATCAATGAACAATCAAGATTAATAAAAGGGGAAAACAACGTCAATTAATCATTATCAATGTATCAAAGGACATTGCCCAATCCTAGAAACAAAAGTTACTACTCAGACATAGAGAAGAAGGAAACAGAAATCAAACTTAAAAACATCCCAAACCCGTAACAATGGAAGAAGAAGAAGATGATGAAGAACCCAAGCCTCCTTCATGCCTCCTTTAGAACTAGGTTTCAATCAAATCTTCCCTCCCCTAATTGCATTCAGAACATCTATTAATAGCCTAGGGTTTTCATGGGCCAAAAGCCCCGAAAAGAAATAAAAACCAAAAACTAAAAAGCTGGCAAATCACGGCCAACCACATGGTTGGTTCAATGGAGGTTTCAATGCCTCAACCACGGCCGTGGTTGAGCCTGTTTCAGTTTTCTGCATTTTCTTGATTCCCTCAAACTATGGCCGTGGTAGAGACCACGGGCAGGCCGTGGTGCCCTCTGGAATGGTCTTTTTTGCACCTTTATTGCTATTCATTAAGCTCCAACTTTAAACATGCAAGCATTCCATTCAATCCAAGGCCAATTCAACATTAATCCTGCACAAGAACACCAAAAACATCACAATTATCCGAACTAAGGGAAAAATAACCTAAAAAGGGAAACTAAAATGCCTAAAATGCTCAAGAATGCATGCAAAACAAGAACAAAACATGATGTTATTTCACACACATCAGGCACTTGGGCGCTCAGTCACTTAAGCCCAAATGCTCTGCTGTTCCTCTTGCGTGCTCAGACGCTCCTTCTCAGCGCTTAAGCACTAAAACATTAATTCACCATTGCTGTATATGCTTCCAGCGCTCAGGCGCTACACACAACCTTCAGTATTGACTCTACGTGAAATTTTCTTTTTTCTAGCTCCTTTGAACATCCAAATTTCTCCAAGCATAATTACCTGATAAAACACATAAAATACTTAATAAAAACATATTTAAACAAAACTAAAAATATAACAAAACTAACAAACAAAATTCATTAAAAACAAATAAAAAGAATATGAAAAATCAAGGAATTGAACCATAAAAATAGGACATATTGACGGTTTATCAATATTCAAGAAAAACATAGTCCTCAGCAACGGTGCCAAAAACTTGATATGTGAAATCCGCAAGTGTACGGTTTCGTCGTCAAATAATAAAAGATCGAATCCACAGGGGCTGTGTCTATGAATATCAATTAATTAATTAATTCAATCAAATTAAATAGAGGAAATATAATTGTTGATTAATGAGATCTTAGTAATCAAGCAATTAAATAAATAAATTTCAAAGTGCAAAATTAAGAACAAAAACAACAAGTTATTAAGAGAGATTTTCAAATGCAAGAAAACTTCCAGGATTGGGGATAACCACAATGATACAAGATAAATCCTAATTGATAACCCTTTTATTAAAATTGAAATTCAATTGAAGGTGAATTACCCTAAATTAGTTAATGTTCTTTCTCAAGAGATAAAAACCGTGCTCAATTAAACCAATTCCTACTCTCGTGGTAATTGAATTTAAATTGAACCCATTACGCTTTATGGTAATTCATTAAATCCTCGAAAGGCTAAACCTACTCTCGTGATTTAGACCTTAAGTTCATTTCTTGTGGTTCCAACACCTAGGTTCACCTCTCAGTATGTCCCTAGATATCTATAAGATGCAAATATGTGGCCAGCAAATTCACATGAATAAGCGCAATAAGGATTGAATCAAAGAACATTCAAGATTAATAAAAGGGGTAAATAAAGTCAATTAATCATCATCAATGTATCAAAGGGCATTGCCCAATCCTAGAAACAAAAGAAACTACTCAGACATGGAGAAGAAGAAATAAGAAATCAAATTCAAGAACATCCAAACTCGTAATTAAAGAGAGAAGAGAGGAGACAGATGAAGATCAAGAGCCTCTAAGTGTGCCTCCTTCAAACCAAATTGGAACCCCCAATATTACATTCAGAGCATCTATTTATACCCCTAAGGTTTTCACTGGTCCTAGCCCATAAAAAGAAATAAAAACAAAACATAAAATCTGACTCGTATTACGATCCATAGTCGTGGATCATTCCACGGGCTGGCCGTGGATCTCTTTGCCACATGACCATTCTGCCTCAGTTTGAATTCTACGGCTGTGGAACATTCTACAGCCTAGCCGTGGAACTCTCTGGAGTTTCTTTTTTGCTTCTTCAAGCTGTTGCTTGATCCATGGCCATGGGGAATTCCACAGGCAGGCCGTGGATCTCTCTAGAGTGAGCTTTTTGGCCATGTTTGCTATCTGTAAAGCTCCAACTTCAATCATGCAAGCTTTCCATCTATTTCAAGGTCAATTGAGCACCAATCCTGCATAACAACATCACAAACACTGCAGTTATCCGTACTAAAGAAAAAACAAATAAAAAGAGAAACTAAAATGCCTAAAAATGCCTAAAAATACATGCAAAACAAGAACAAAATATGATGTTGTTTCATACACATCAACTTGGTTCCCTTAATGAGGTTGACCCCTAGCAAGACTTGGTTCCCTTGATGAGGTTGAACCCTAGCAAGATTTGGTTCCTTTATTTATTAAAGTTAAGCCTAATTAAACATAGATCAGTATATCCTATGCTAGGCTAAGGATGAGTATATCCTATGCCAGGCTAAGAATAAGTAAGTAATATGCTAGATGAAGGAATTCAGTTCCTAGAAATAGTTAGTCTACATGTATGAGCTTAGTGAAGGATTATATAGTTGTTAGATGAATGTTTACATAAAGTTAGAATGTGAACGTTCTAGTGGTAGTGAGTATAGTCTCACTTACCTAGTGCAACTATTAATTTAATGTTCATAGTATTATTCATTATAAGGTGATATTTGTATAGTATTTATACCACTATAATGAATAACTAGACCAGAAAAGTTAGTATAGTATATTAGTTTGCAAAGAACAATTATTCAGTATAAATGCTTTAGTACCAGTATTGGTTACTCATACTGATAATTTTATTTCTCACCCCGTTGTGTTTCCATGTAAATTCAGGTCAAGACCCTACAAGAGGGTAAGAAGATGAAGGAAAAAGAAGAACCAGTGTAGTATACTTTTTATGTTTTCAATTCAAAGCATATGTAATTTAATTTATTTTTGCTTTGAAAATGTAAAAAGTTGTATTAATAATACTTATATGTATAATTTTTAGTTATGACTCTCCATAATTATTTATTTAAATGTTATGGATTAATTAAAGATTAAGTTAGAAGCAGCATGACTGATACTATTTATCCAGGTATGTGTCAAATATACTAGGGGTACGGTATTAGGATGTTACATCTGACACACAGACACACCTCAAAAATAGCGTATTTTCATAGGTTATATCAAATAACATCTGACATAAAAATAGTTATCATAGACACCATATATCAAGAAATTAAAGCGTTAGGTTGATGAATGGAGAGACACATGGCTTATTTTCAGGCCATGTATCTTCATTTTCTATATTATTTTTTTAACTTGTTTGGGTGTTTAAGTATTTTTTTATTTTTATTTTTTTATTTTGTTATATGATTATTGATACTTTTTTGTAATTTTATTATTTGTGTTTTTGTATATGTGGTAGTTGTCACATTAGAGTACATGTGAAAAAATTTGTCACATCAGATAACATGTGACATAAAAATAACTACTATAGACACCACATGTTAAGAAATTAAAGCACTGGGTTGTTGATTGGGAAGTCACATGACTGATTTTTAAGTCATGTATATTCCTTTTCTATATTATATTTATTGATTGATTGGTGATTATTATATTATATTTATTATTATATTTATTGATTGATTATTGAATACTACTAAATATTAAATATCTAGAGAAAAGTTTATTAATGACATTTTCATATAAAATTATATTGCGAATTAAATTTTAATTTCTCACTTTTGTTATCAAAGTTATATCAAACTAACCACAAATGCCAAATTCTATCCAAAAATAACAATTCTTAAGTTGAAATTAAATCTTTAATTTTTCCCTTCTATTATCAAAGTTATATCAAACTAACCACTAATGCCAAATTTTATCCCAAAAAAAAAAAAAGAAAAATTTCTTAGGTTAATAGATATTACAAAGTGACAATTTAAAAAACATATTTTCCAAAAATTATAATAGTCTATATAACAATATTACCAAATAATATTCAATGCATTCTAATTTCTTAACATTCTCTAACCTATACGTTTTAGTTCATATAATTTAAGTAGTCTAAATAAAAATAACATATTAATTAAATCAAACATTTGACATTTGGCTTCTTAGGTTCTTTGACTTTTTTATTCCTTTTTGTAATTTCTGTTCTTTCTTTCTCTTTGTAATTTTCTATTTTATTTCTTTATTTCTTTATTTCTTTTTATTTTTATGTATATGTGGCAATTTTTTTACATGTGTCAATATTTATTTTTAGTTGCTACATCAGATAACATATGGTAGAAAATTAGGTAATATATTTGTCGATGTCAAAAACTTAATGCATATACTAATTGACTTGAATGAAGTTTGACAAAATTTTAGGCATGTATTTTTCTTTTATATTTGAATTATAATTCTTATTAATTATATTGATTAATTGATTATATTTATTGATTGATTATATTGATTGATTGATTATATTGATATATATGTGACAATTTTTTTTACATGTATTAATATTCCTTTTAAGTTACTATATTAGATAACACATGACGAGAAAATTAGATAATATATTTGTCACATGTTAAAAGTTTAATGTATTTATTAATTGACTTAGATGACATATGACAAAATTAGACCTTGTATCTTTGTTATATATATATATATATATATATATATATATATATGATAGTTCCTTATTCAAGTCGAGAATCGAAACTCCTTAATAGGGGTGGAAATGGATCCAATTGTCCATTAGGGGCCTATGACATGGCTTAACTTGTTTACTAAACAAGTTGGATCAAAACTTTTTTAAAAGTCCGTTTAATTAAAAAGGTCAGCCTTCAGGCCATCTAATAGGTCTTTTAGGCTAGCAAGTGATCGACTTGTTTAACTATATGTAATATAATATAATATTATAATTATTATAATATATTAATATATTTTAATTAAATTTTAATAAAAGTCAATAATTAAAAACCTTAAGTTAGTAAGTTAGAATCAAAATAGCAAGTTAGCAACTCAAGTCAAAATAGTTGCGCGACTCCCTTGCTTGGTACTACGGCAAGTGGCAGCTCCCCTTCCACTATTACTGTGCTAAACTTTTGACTCAAAAACCCTTGTAACGTCACGCCTCTGCCTCTCCATGATCTGAAGCAGTCGTCTACCACTGTTACCGCAGCTCCACATCCATCCCGCAATGTCGCTTCACCGCGACGCTGCTGCTCCACAAGTATGTCTCTATCTCGGCCTCACGCACACAACCACAAACATAACTTCATTCTTTCATACTTATGAGTTTTGACTCAGAAACCCTCTCGACAGCACACCTCTGCCTCTCCAAGATCTAAAGCAGCTGTCCACCACCATTGCTGTCGCTCCACGTCTAGCCTGCGATGCCGCTTCACCACGATGCTGCTGCTCCACAAGTATGTCTCTATCCTTGTCTCTGCCTTGCGCATACAGCCACACACGCAACTTCTTTTTTTATGCTTCTAAGTTATGACTCAGAAACCTTCATGATGGCATGCCTTTGCCTCTCCACAATTTGAAGCTGCCATCCTCCACTACTGCCACCACTCTACATCTACTCTGTGATATCGCATCATTGCGAGCTGCTGCTCCACAAGTATGTCTCTATCTGTGTCTCGTGCACACAGCCACACACACAACTTCATTTTTTTCATATTTGTGTCTAATTGATTATTTGATTGGTTTGTTTGGTTGTTTGGTTGATCGGTTTTGAGTTATAAGTTTTGACTTTTGTATCGTGAGTATCACTTCTGTATTTTGGTTGGGTTTTGGTCTCACTTCTTTATGGTTTTGGTTTATATGAGTTTTGAGAAGTGAGTCTTTGGTTTGTTAAATTAAAAGAAAAAAATAAATAAATAAGGGCAGAAAGTGAGAATGTGAGATACTAAGATTAATGGTTTTGGAATTGGTATGTTCTTTATGGCTTTAGTATGATGATGATGCACAAGATTAATGATTCTGGAATTGCTCTCTCTGATGAGCTTTATAACCTCTGATAACTTCTTTGGTGCCATGGAGTGGTGGAAGAGCAATAGCTTAAAGTATAAGATCTTATGAAAGATGGCTGCTAATATACTAGTCATTCCAATCTCAACAATGACTTCAGAGTCCACATTTAGTGCTGAAGGAAGAGTGTAACACCCTAGATAATTATGATAAACTTGTAGATGGTTACAGAGGTAACCTAGTGCTAGTTTGTCATACTTGTTAATTTTTGTGACCGTTCGAGCACGTTTAGTCACTTTGCTAAAGCACTATATGTGGAATATAGTTGTTTTTAGCCTTGATTTTGACTTAAACTACTTAGTTAATAAAAATAAGTGTGAAGAACTTATTTTTAGGTCACAAATATGTGGAAGTAGTTATGGTTAAAGTTTGAGAATTATTGGAGTTAGTTTGATATTTTTAAGCATACTAGTTGTGTATTTTAGTGCCAGATTGACCCTTAGCAGATATGAAAAATTATGAAAATAGCGAAATAAGATTTTTAATGAATTTTAAGATTAATTTTAAATTTTTTGGATGTTATAAACCTTGGTTTGGTGAAATCTAAGCGTTCTTAGCAGATTGGGTTAAAGCAGTGTAGTCACTTAAGTTACCAAGTGACTACACGACTGTTAGAGGCTGTTTAAGTCTTTTTAAATGACCAAAAGTGAGACTTTTGTCTCATTTTCTCTTCTCTTTCATGGTTGCAATAGGGAGGAACAAAGGGAAAGACAAGAAGCAAGGCAAAGGTGGAGAATCAACCAACAAAGAGGAGAAATAGTTTAGTGGAGGAGAGGAGCTGCTTTCAGACTTTTTTTTCTGGTCTTTGAGGTAGGGGAAGCTTGGTTTGTTAGCTTGTATTCATTTTTTTCATGTTTGGTTCTTGAGGGACTTAATGAAGAAATGGAGGTTTGAGAGTGAATTTATGATTCTTGAGTTGAATTTTTATGTGGTTAGTATGGTTGAGTTAGAAACTGATTTGTGGATGTGTTTAGATGAATTTTTCATTATTTGAATGCCTTAATTCCCTTTAGGTCAGTTTTAGGGATTTAGGTTGAATGTTAGGATTTGATTCCCAAAGTGCTTGAATTAAATGAAATTAAAGTGGATCAAAGGTTACTTTGTGTAGTTGAACCTTGTTTGAGGTTAGAAAATCACTTGGAAGTGAATTTGAGCGATTGGAAGATCACTTGTTCCCAATGGAACAGTAATTGTTCCTGCAGAATTATGCAGAAACTGGTTCTGTGTATGAGCACTTAAGCGTTGAAGAGCAGGGGGCTCAAGCGCCTAGTGCCCAGGAAGAACTTGTGATGCGCATAGCGTGCTTGAGCGCGCAGAAGTTGAGCGCATGAGCGCCCTTCGCTGGACAAAACAAAACAATGTCTTTTTTCTTTTGGAAATTGAAAGGGATCACTTATGTGATGCTTTCTTCTATGCTTCTTAATGAGTAGTGAGACTCTTTTAGGAGTATTTGATGAAGTGTGTGAGTGAAATGAGCTTGAAATGCATATAAATCAATTGTGAAACTAGTTATGGGAAGTAATTAGTAATTGTTTTGCATGAGTTATTTGTGAAGCATAGATTGGTGAGTAATATCCTCTCTATGTGTTTGTTGAATCATATCAAGGTGAGTAATATCCTCTCCATGAATTGAATTAGACAAGTTTATATACATGATTATATGTTTTGCCCTTTTAAAAAAGTGTGAGCCTCGTAGATGTGGGTGATTGCTTTTAAAAAGGTGTGAGCCCCATAGATGTGGGTGATTGTTTTTGAAAAGTGTAAGCCCCGTAGATATAGGTGATTGCTTTTTGAAAGGTGTGAGCCCCGTAGATGTGGGTGATCTATATTAGGTAAGGTGGATTATATCCTTCCTATTATAGTGGTTTTAAAATTATTGATAACAGTGTAGTTGATGGACTTCACTACCCGAGGGGGAATGAATTTCCTCTGTGATAATGATGTTTGCTAGATGGACTTCTAGTGCTTGTTCAAAGTTATGGTTTTTGTTACCAAGTGGCCTCAATACTCAAGAGGGGGTGAATTGAGTAAGTAAAATAATTTCACAATTCCTTCACAAAACACTTGATTCTGAATTTTCGTTGAAGCTATTGTTTATTAAAATTGAATGGATAAAGGAAGTAGAGGGTTTTCACGTATGAGTAAAACAATCATGTAAGATAGTATGCAAGATATTCAATGAAATAGTGTATAAATAAATGAGATGAGTTTAAGAAGACAAATACAGAGCTTTATCCTAGTTCAACCACTAATCCACTTGTGACCTACTTCCAGTCCTCACGTAAACACTTGAGATTTCACTATATCTTCCAGCTTCAAATAGGTGCTTGATAACCTTTACAAGATGGAGCACGTAACACATCTTGGGATACCTCACCCTTGTGTTTGAGCCTCAATTTCCAAGGGATACCTCATTTTTTTTTTCAGATTATACAAAGATGTAGATGGATAGAAAGTCTCCCAAAGAGTAGATAATATAAATTAAAGCTTATGGGTATTGAAGATTCACTATTTCTAAGCTCAAAAACAGAGTATGATTAATGTGATGATGAAAATACGAGTTTTATGCTCAAGAAGGTTTTTTAGATAGTTTGTCTTAGTTTTTCTAACCATTCCTTAATGCCTAACACTTTAGATTTATAGCTAATGGCAAATAATAGCCGTTGGGCCAGTTGAGAGCATTGAATGCTATTTAATAGAGCCGTTGTATGTATTTACTAGTTTTCTAGATAACCAGTTAGGGAGAAATCCTAATCGGTTAGTCTTTTAAAAATGACCTCTGATTTATCAAATAACTTGTTAGGCAATGAACCTAATCAGTTAGGCCATTTAAATCCGCATTTTATGTTTCATTTAAAACACATGCTAACCGGTTAGGCAATTAGCCCTAATCAGTTAGGCCATTAAAAAAAAACTTGTTCACGTGCCATTTAAAACACTACTAACAGGTTAGGCAATAACCCCTAATCGGTTAGGGCCTTTATGAATGAAGAGGCAACGCCTCTGTCTTGTAAAATAATTGGTTAGGCAAACTTCCTAATCGGTTAGACCTTTCAAGAAATAGCCTTTGACTTTAAATAGTCATAACTTCTTGGTTTCTTATCCGTTTTAAGAAAATGACCACTCATTAGAAAGATGTTTGAGTTTATTTTCATATGAAATAAGTTTCAAGCAAAAATCAAAGTATTTTGAAAGATATAATCAAAAGAGTAACCAAAGGTCGGTTTTGTAAAACATAAACTTGGTTATTTTCCATAGATTTGAACTACCACCCTGATTAGTTTTTCAAAACCTATTTGTTGGACAATTTGGCTTGTGAAAAACCATTTGTAAATATTTGAAAACAAATTTGAGCTTAGTGAGATTCCTTAAATACCTTAACACATGATCTAAACTATAAAAGCTACTCTTGA
The DNA here is from genome assembly GCA_029884595.1 of Ormosia semicastrata. Taxonomy (NCBI): domain Eukaryota; kingdom Viridiplantae; phylum Streptophyta; class Magnoliopsida; order Fabales; family Fabaceae; genus Ormosia; species Ormosia semicastrata. The sequence goes on along the minus strand of JAQQTO010000015.1, from coordinate 93,858 downwards.
ATATTCTTGGAGCTTAATCAATGCACATCTATCTTTTCTTGTTTGTAATCATCAAAACCAATTCTTTAATCAATGCCAATTACATTCTCCCCCTTTTTGATGATGACAAACAATAAATTGAGAAAAATGTTAGTTCAATTTAAAAAAATGGAATTCACAAAAGGTATTGAGACTTACTCCCCCTCTGTTTTTCAAGAGGTAACTAGTTCATAGTTTGCACAACTCTCCCTTAATTTAGGAATCCCAAAATGATTGAGTTTACCTTTTATTTACGTTTTCTCAAAGTCAAAGACTTCTCCCCTTTTTGTCATGATAAAAAAGATATATGAAATATATTTAGACAGAGAGAGAAGTTGCCTAGAATCAATGCCATACATTTAGTGTAATAGGATAATCAAAGCATTATAGATTCATTTCGAAAGATATTCAAGTCATACTAAGCATGTTTAAGCAAATTATAAGCTAATGAACAACATAAACAAAAAGATATTTTGTTATGGTTAGATAAGCTATAAGCATACCATAAAAAAAGCTAAAACAAAGTAGCTAAAAGCATAAATAGGTAATTTATGCCTAAGCCCCATCATCGTCTGCTGGTGAAGGTCCAACCTCAAGTTTGTCCAAGCGCTCCTCCAAAGCTCTCAAGCGATCATATATAGCTCCATTAGTGTGCTCTTGATAGACTCAAAAACCCATAATCTGAGCTTGGATGCTAGCTTGCATGTTCGCAATGGCTGCTAAGATGCGATCTTCATTTGTGGCAGGAGCCTCTTCTATAGGCTCATCAACAGGGGCAATAGGCAGGTTTTCTTCTGGTGGAGCTGCCTCAAGTCCGTGACCATAGATCCATTTGCCATTTATTTTCTTTGCATGCATTCGATTGATGGAGGCAAGCCTAAACTTGTGGTGAGTGGTGGTCTTGATGATTCCATCATCATCAAGACTAACCTTATATTGGTCTAAGATCTTAGCAACTAATAGGGCATAAGGGAGATCCATCATTGCCTTTTCTTTGGCTTTCTTCATGCTGTGCATAATGTAATGTGGCCAATTGATCTTTACACGCTCTTTGAGAATCCACACCAGGAAGATGTCTTCTTCTTCAACCAAGGTATAGTTACTTGCCCTTAGTGCTAAGATATGCGTTATAACAAAATGAAGAAGACGATCTAGTAACTTCATAAGGCCATTAGTAAAAGTCTTCTTTGGCATTTGAATGCCAGGCTGAAGCATGCCCATGACAGCTTGTTCTCTGCTATACCTTTCCCATGAGCTATGATTTTCCATATTAAGCTTTTCTCCAGAATGAGAAAGACTAAACAGAGGAACCCACTGACTTGGAGTCACAATAATCTTATGCCTTTTGAATTCAGAAACCAAATTTCCTCCCATAATATTTAAATTACAGAAATAAGCTTTAGTGGGTTCAACATAGAAATACCCAGGATTGGTAGTGACAAGAGTCTTCAATCCATGGAATTCAATGAGCTCTGTAAAAGAAGTGAATCCTTCGTTGATGAAGAATTCCCAGTCCATCCACTTGGGTGAAATGATATGTCGAGCATGAAATTCTAACTGGTATTTCTTTATTTGAGCAGGGTGGGAGAAATATCTTCCATTATTCAATGTTATGGAAAAATTCAGGTCATTGTCTAAAGGAGGTTTTTCCTTTGGCACATTTGGATTTTTGGTGTGTGACTTCTTGGGGAAAGAGGAGCTGCTAGCCATGGTGAGTAAAAATAGTGGTGAAGGTAAGGTTAGAAGAGAGAAAGTATGAGGGGAATGTGAAATTTTTGGTGGAATTGGTGTGTTAGTGGTGGATTAGGTGATAGAGATTTTGAGAAGAGGAAGATGATAATGGAGATGGAGGGGTACGTGAATGGTGAACAAGGTTCCTGGGAGGTGTTTAATTTGGAATGGCCTAACCGATTAGGAAATGGGTAATCAGTTAGGGTATTTTGCTAACTGGTTAGGCAAAATAAAAATGGTCACAGGTTTTCTCCAATAACCAGTGAGGGTGTGTTGCTAACCAGTTATTGTGCTTGCCAGAGAGCACAAAAATGTGATAAAAATAGGGTAACCGGTTATGGGCTTATTGCTAACCGATTATTTTGGCTTGACAGATGATAACTCAATATAATATAGTTATTTGTGCCCCATAGTTGTGCTTCATAGAATGTTATGTCCTTGTTATTATGCATATATGAGAGATTTTATGCTTATATTAGTTAAATTTCCTTTGGATGTTTCTCTATATGCTATTGAGCAAATTGTGCATATTATGCAAATAATTAAGTGAATTTATAATTTGTATTTAAATTGGTGATTTTCCTAATGTAGGATGGACTTAAAAAAGAGGAATTGAAGCAATTCAAGGCTCAAAAGCCCAAGAGAAAGCCAAGGAGGCATTCTAGGAGAGAACACCATGGCGCAAGGGTGCATCATCAAGCTGCCATACTGAGACCTGAGGCTAAAGCGTTGCGACACAAAGGAGTGTGCGCCGCAACGCTAGGTGACCAACTCAATGCGCACCGCGAAACAATTGAGTGTGCGTCACAGTGTGAGGTGCAGAACTGAGCCTATAAATAGAATTTTATCAGATTTTCTCAAGATGGCTTTCTAGGTTTTGAGAAGCTGCGGCCAGGACTTCATGATTGGAGGTTAAGGAGGCCAAGGGAGGCTAGGATGGAGGTCATCTTCCTTATGGATGATGATTTAAGCTTCAAAGGATCATATCTAATGAGATTCCTCCTTTTCCTTTCTTTTTTTGTTTTCCTTATCTTTTGAGCATAGTTTTTAAGTTATAATTTTGTGTTCATGGATTAGCTAAGCTGTATTTAGGGATTACTTTGGATCTTCATATGATTATTGATGTTTTTGTTATCTTTCGAGTATATATTGGTGTTTAGTTATATTCAATCATATGGTTCTTAATGTTTTTAAAGGTTTGATCAGTTTTTGATTGATTTGTTGAAGTCTGATGAATCTAGACATAAGAATTTTGATTTTAGATCTAATGTATGGTTAATGTATATTCGATGAGTTCAATTAGCTTGGATAAGTTGATTCGCTAACTGGATAAAAAATATACTTTTTAACAATGTATAGTGTGTGATTGAGAATAGATCGTTCATGAGTGGAGTTTGCACTAGTTCTCATGGAAACATAGTGAGTTTGGTAAATGAAACTATGGTTGATTGACCTAGACATAAAATTTTAACTAAATCAGATTCTCAAGCTAACTTAACAATTCATTGATGTTGCTTATAAGGATTGCATGTCATTAGTATGAAATAAAAGGTGAAGAAGGATTCCCTAGATCTCTAAACCATTATCTTTATTGCTTTTGTAGATTAGATTTAGTTTATTTATGCTTTTCCTATTTTTATATTTTTTAATAGAATTAGGTAAGCTATTGGTTAATATTTAGCATTGGAAGTAACTTATCCTCGAGGGAACGATCTTTACTTTTCACTTTATTACTTAAATGACCCGTGCACTTGTAGCCTATTTTGGGACAAATAAGTTTTTAGCGCCGTTGCTGGGGATAAGACATTATTTCTATATTGCTAATATTGACAATGAGTTTGCTTAGTTCTAATTCAAGTTTTTATGTTTTGTTGTTGTAAATAGTTTTATTTTCAAGTTTTTATGTTTTTGTTGTTGATTTGCTTAAATATGTAATTATAGTTTGATTTTGTGTTTTTGTTATACATTCTGTGTTTTAAGTTTGTAGGCACATTTTGTTGGTGCTGGAGGCCATATTGAAGCAGAAACCATTTCCCTGCAGAATTCTGCAGGTTAAATTCTCACGCCGTGACGCAGTCTTCTAAGCGCTGCAGCCCACATGCACGTTTTTTGTAGAATTCTGTAGCTTTTTACTCATGCCGCAGCTCAAGCATGATTACACCGTGGCACAACACCCTGTTTTTGCTTTTTTTTATTTATTTTCTCTATTTTTCTTTATTTAGTATGCTCAGTGCTAAGTTAGCTGCTATTTTGATATGCTCAGGTACCCTATAGACTATGCGCAGCAAGGAACACATTCACTTTGGTTTGAGGGAGTATCTTTACATATTTTCACCCTTAATGCTTAATGTTTACACATGTTTTAATATTTTAAGTATGTGCTAGTGATAGTCATCATGTTTTCATGATTATATCCTGTTTTGGCTATTACTGGTGAGCTGTTGATGCAAGTTTCAATTTTTTGCACTTTGTACATGATGTTATGCATGCTTGAATAGAAAATGATGGATCTTTGGGATGCATGACATATTTTCATTTGCTAGTGTGTGATGGTTGGCCAATGATATAAATGCTTGCGTATTGCCCTCTGTTTTGTGAAACCATTTGCGATCTTGAAGCATGTCAATGCAATCTGGTTTGTTTTTTATGCATGCTGTGTTTTTCCACTTAGATGCTTGTTTAACTTTGGAAAGATATGAGTATTTGTTTAGAGAATGTTTATAGATGTACATGTAGAGTTTCGATTATCCTAGAAATAATTTTAAAACTCTCTTGAGGCGAAATCCTAGGTTATGGATGATTGAGAAAATGATTAGGACATTGTTTGGACTGATTGAGCCTTTTCAAGCTTATCCTAACATGGTTATATCATAGGTCCCCTTTGAAGCCTTATACTGTTTGGCCTTATTTGTTTTTCATTACCATTGTGTACGTTAACCTGTTAACCATTCTAATACATGTGAAAGCATTGCATTTTCTTCCTACCATCATTGTTTGTTGAGTACATAATGTGTTATTTCTTGAAGTGAGTTTATTGTTTAGGGGTATTAATATCTCCAATACAAAATGAGCCTGAAGAAACCAAATGCAGTCAAAGAAAAAATCATTGCTTTGTTCTAAAGAGAAAAAAAAAAAGAAAAGAAAAAAGAAAAAAAGCAGAAGCAAAGCATAAGTAAGGTTTGAAAAGCATCACAATGGTTCTAGCAAGTTTTCTATGTTCACTGTTGAATACCCTGCTAATATCAGTTAGAGGCTCATGACTTGAAATAACATGTTTATGTTTCTCAATATTGGTGTTATATTCTATCCTTTTATTCTGCTACCCATTACCATTGGTCTTACATTACAAGCTAATAAAATCCCTTTTCATCCTCAATCATGTGTGATTTATATTAGTGGAGAGAGAGTTGAATTATAATTTTGTGAATTCTTTGATTTGTATCTATGTGTAGGTTTATAAACTTATACAGATGAACATGATTTGAAAAAGATAAGTTTGACTTGTATATTTGTGGGAAATATCATGTGCATGATTGGAAGCTGGATTGAGGGTATGTTTAGGATTGTATATGTGTTGAGCTTAATTGTGAGGCATATGCATCTTTTGAGGGCTTAAACAATCGTTGTGCACTGGTTGTGATTAAATGAAAATTGAAGTATTGAATGCATATGAGCATGAATTGATTAATATGAGTTTACTTGATCGTACTTTGTATTGCTCGAGGACTAGCAATAGCTTAGGTTTGGGGGTGTGATAACTCCATATAATATAGTTATTTGTGCCCCATAATTGTGCTTTAAAGAATGCTATGTCCTTGTTATTATGCATATATAGGAGATTTTATGCTTATATTGGTTAAATTTTCTTTGGATGTTTCTATATATGCTATTGAGCAAATTATGCGTATTATGCAAATGATTAAGTGAATTTATAATTTGTATTTAACTTGGTAATTTTCCTAATGTAGGATGGGCTTAAAACAGAGGAATTGGAGCAATTCAATACTCAAAAGCCCAAGAGAAAGCCAAGGAGGCATTCCAGGAGAGAACGTTATGGCGGCGCAAGGGTGCATCATCAAGTTGCTATACTGAGACTCGAGGCTAGAGCGCCGGGCACAAAGGAGTATGCGCCGCGGTGCTAAGTGACCGACTCAATGCGCACCACAGCACAATTGAGTGTGCACCACGGCGTGAGGTGCAGAACTGAGCATTTAAATAGAATTTTATCAGATTTTCTCAAGATGACTTTATAGGTTTTGAGAAGTAACGGCCAAGACTTCATGGTTGGAGGTTGAGGAAGCCAAGGGAGGCTAGGATTTAGGTCATCTTCCTTATGAAAGATGATCTAAGCTTCAAAGGATCATATCTAATGAGATTCCTCTTCCTCCTTTCTCTTTCTTTTGTTTTCCTTATCTTTTAAGCATAGTTTTTGAGTTCTAATTTCGTGTTCATGGATTAGCTGAGCTGTATTTAGCGATTACTTTGGATCTTTCTATGATTATTGATGTTTTTGTTATCTTTTGAGTATATATTGGTGTTTAGTTATGTTCAATCATATGGTTCTTAATGCTTTTAAAGGTTTGATCAGCTTTTGATTGATTTGTTGAAGTCTGATGAATCTAGACATAGGAATTTTGATTTTAGATCTAATGTATGGTTAATGCATATTCGATGAGTTCAATTAGCTTGGATAAGTTGATTCGCTAACTGGATAAAAAATATACTTTTTAACAATGTATATTGTGTGATTCACTAGACATAGGCTTTTAACTAAATCAGATTATCAAGCTAACTTAAAAATTCATTGATTTTGCTTATAAGGATTGCTTGTCATTAGTATGAAATAGGAGGTGAAGAAGGATTCCCTAGATCTCTAAACCATTATCTTTATTGTTTTTGTAGATTAGATTTAGTTTATTTATGATTTCCCTATTTTTATTTTCTTGAATAGAATTAGGTAAGTTATTGGTTAATATTTAACATTGGAAGTAAACTTATCCTCGAGGGAACGATCTTTATTTTTCACTTTATTACTTGAATGACTCGTGCACTTGCGGCCTATGTTGGGACAAATAACAAAGAGCCTTTCAATGTACTAGAATATTTCCAAAGGCCAAAAACCAAGTTGTTCCTTTCTTTGATTGATTGTTTCACTGCCAAAGCTAGAGAACTTTCGTGAGATCACCCCTTAAACAAACCAAATTATGCCTCCTTGAAGTTCATTCTTTAGATTAACTTCATTTTTCATTCACTTCAAGCACCAACCACCAGAGATTATTATTCTTCAATAGGAACTTGTCATTTAAATATTGGGGGACTTAAACATGAATTAAGCACTTGTAAAACAAATTTAGGGGATACTCCGATGCTCAAGTCAGTATTGGATTAAAAAATGATTAAAACTATGAAATTACATAGCAAAACAACATTATTATGCAGTAGAACAATAAGTTATGCATTAGAAATGATTAATTATCCAGCAAAATAACCAACTTATCATCAAATAACTAATTTATGCATAATTAAATGCAAGATTGGTCCAATATTCCAAGTTTAGTTCTTATATAGAAGAATGCTTCTTTATTTAATGGTTTGATAAAAATGTCAGCCAGTTACTTAGTGGTTTCCATAAATTCTAGAATGCAATTACCTTTTTGAACATGGTCTCTTATAAAGTGATGCCTAATTTCAATATGTTTTGTTCTTGAGTGTAAAATGAGATTTTTTGACAAGTTGATTGCGCTAGTGTTATCACACCTTATAGGGATGTGATCCAGCTCTAGACCATAGTCTAGGAGTTGTTGCTTCATCCAAAGGATTGGAACACAATAACTCCCAACTGCAATATATTCAGCTTCAGCTATAAACAATGCCACATTATTTTGCTTCTTGTTATGCCAGGAAACTAGTGAACTTCCAAGTAAGTGACATGTCCCACTAGTGCCTTTCCTATCCATTTTGCATTTAGCAAAATCAGAATCAGAATAACCAACTAGGCTACAAGAGGCACTCTTAGGGTACCACAAATCCATTTATGAAGTGCCAATTAGATATTTCATAATTCATTTTACAGCACATAAGTGTGATTCTTTAAGATTAGCTTGATATCTAGCACACATGCACACACTAAACATAATATTAGGCCTACTTGTTGTAAGATAAAGGAGTGAGCCAATCATACCTCTATATTTTATAATTTCTACAGATTTACCTCCTTCATCCTTGTCCAAATAACAAGAAGTGCCCATTGGTGTAGCCATATGCTTGGCATTATCTATTCCAAGCTTCTTGAGCAGCTCCTTGCAATACTTGGACTGGATTATTAAAGTCTCATATCTTTTTTGTTTGATTTGGAGGCCAAGAAAGAAGTTGAGCTCACCCATCATAGACATTTCAAATTCATTTTGCATAATTTTAGAAAACTCATTGCAAAGAGAACCATTAGTAGCACCAAATATAATATCATCAACATATATTTGAACAAGAAGTATGTCATGCTTTTTATGCTTGATGAAAGAGTGGTGTCAACTTTTCCTCTAGAAAACCCTTTTTCCAAAAGGAACTTACTCAGCCTTTCATACTAAACTCTAGGAGCTTGTTTTAAGCCATATGATAACAATATTTTTTATACATTTTATAATCCTCTCATTGGGCTTCTTAAGGTTCAATTAGGTTTAATTAAGTTAATTTTGACACATTTTAAGATATTGGACCTTATTGGATCATTGAAAGAATTATTGCATGAATTAGCCTTAATTTATCTTTTTGGCAGTGTTTAGTAAACTGGTTATAACTTGAGTTACAAATATCTAGTTGATGTGATTCTAGTCTTGTAGGAAAGTTAAGATAATTTTCTACAACTTTCATTAGATCTCAAAGGCCAAATCACATGTTTGGATAACTCAAATTAGAGGTGAAGCAAGAACTAGAGTGCTAATCTTGACAGCTTGATCTATGTATACTGTTCATGCCATAGCTCGAGATATAGGATGTCAAATAGGCTAAAATTTTGATGGTTGATAATTATGACCCAAATCTATAACTTTTATGTTGAACACTTTTCCAGAATCTAAGGTCTAATGGGTCATATTGGGCTTAGAAGTCAGAACAGAGAAGCTATCACTGGGCCTGAGTAGTATGCAGTAATTAGACCATATCTTGAGTTTTAGAAATGATTTTTGACCCAAACTAATGATATTTGAAAGCTAAGATCTAGGCCTACAACTTTTATGAAGACCACATTTCTCAAAAATGACATATTCAATGACTTTAGAACTAAATGATTTTAGAGACAAAAAATCTCTATAATTTTCCACTCATCAAAAGTCATTTGGCATTTTCCACTCATTTTTCACTCATCCACTCACCCATGACTCAGCTCCCTTGTTATTTTGTATCCCTAATCCTCTATAAAAGGTACCATTGGCAGATCATTTGGGGGGTCTTGGTGTTAGATACCAAATTCATGCTATTTTGTTGTTTAATTATCTTGCTGTAGTTTTTTTTTTGTTCTAAATTGAAGTTATGTTCTTCTTCTTCTTATTCTCTCTTCCTTTCTTCTTGTCTATGAGTAACTAAGTTTCATTTTGCTTGAGTGAAGCACTTGGTAATGAAATAAGGTTAGATTAATTTCTCTCTTGTGCTTAAATGATATATTTTTAAGTGGTCATTATACGTATTGTATTTTGTTTCCAATCAATTTAGAAACCCTCCTTGTAAAATGGAGTTCTTGATTTGTTGTAGACAAGAGATTGACATAATGAATGCTTGAACCCATTTACAAGTGTTAGTGTTAGAAACTCTCCTTGTAAAGTGGAGATCTTGATTTGTTGTAGACAAGATTTTGGCACAATGAATGCTTGATCCCATTTATGAGTGATGGTGTTAATAGATGATTAAAGGAATCATAATATAATTAGGTATATAATTTTTAATGAACTTTGAACATTGTATTTTTTGATTGGAACATCCGTTATGTATAGATTCTAATTGAGTTATAAAAGAATTAATATTGTCCTTAATTTATTTACCAAGAGTGGATCTCCTACCCCAAGCAATTCCTTTTTATTTGTGATCAAGTTTTATCACCTTTATTATTGTAACAAAATATTTTCCTTACGTCAAATAATTTTTTCTTCATCAATTCCCTGTAAATCGACTTCAGACTCCCGAGAATTTATTACTTGAGACAACCTGCACTTGGGTTTGTAACTTTTAATCAGCATCAAGTTTTTGGCGCCGTTGCTGGGGAACTTGATTTTAAGAATAAATTTATTGAGGTCATTTCTATATTTTGTATATATTTTTGTATATATATATATATATTTTTTTCTCTTTTCTACTCGTTTTTTTTTTTTGTACATACTAACGTACTAACTCTTTTGTACTCTCATTTCTCCTCTCGTAATCTTCAATCATTAATGGAATAATCTTAACTCTTCTCTTCTTCCTCTTTCACCTCTAGTGGGGCTCTGCCTCTCTCCGCTTTCATGTTTTAAATTTACTTTTCACACTTTATTTTTGTATTTTATTTTCTCGTATTTTATTTTTTGCACTTTATTTTTTGTATTTTTCCTTTGTCATTTATTTTTTATTATTTATTTTCTATCATTTATTTTTTGTCATTTATTTTTTGTTATTTATTTTCTGTCATTTATTTTTGTTTACTAACTTATTAACTTATTAACTTAATTACTAACTATCTAACTATCTAACTTTTTAAGTTATCTACTTACAAACTTATTTAGTAGTTAGTTTATACCACACCCTTGTTAATATTTATTACTATGTGTTACTATATATTTGGTAGCTAGTTTATACCCTATCCTTGTTAATATTTAATGGCAGGTTTATACCGCCTACTTGTATATTTTCTTTTCTATTTTAAGTTACTTGTTTATGCTTAAATGGTATCATGATTTAAATTCTGGTCGTTTAGTTAAAATTAATCCTGGTACTTTACACTTGATTTGTTTGAATCACAATCACACACATCAAATACAATGACTTAAAATGAAAGTGTGCATGATGAACATAAAAATTAATCATTGCGAACCATGCGTGAGTATTTGCAACCACCTCAAAATTCTAGTCCATCATGCTTTATCTTTCCACTCAATGCCAACAATTTTAGATTTAAGCTAGATTCATACAATCTGGGATGGAGAAATCACCTGAACATTAGTTGGAAGAATAATAATCAAGCACAATTCATGCAACCACCACCTCCTCAGGCACAACAGGGCTCTCAAAATTCTCAAGGATATGCACCTTTTGTCCCACCGTACAGGAATAACATTGAAGAAACATTGCATGCATTCATGGAAAAGTAAGATGCCATTATTAATCAAAACACTCAAGCCATGATTGATATAAAAGACACTTTTTCTAAACTTTCTTCTGCACTCACCATTCACGAGAAAGGAGAATTTCTTTTTTCACCTCAACCAAATCCTAAGAGTCAATACAGTCTAAATGATGGTAGTCCAGAAAATTAACAAATAGATCAAGTCAAGTCAGTGATAACCCTCAGAAATGGAAAGGTTGTTGAAGAAAATAAAGAGATAAAGAGCTAAGTGTCCAAAGTGATGAGCTCCTTGAGTGTGAATGAGCTAGAGGATATGAAAAAGAATCAAGATAGTAGTGATGCTGAGCTACCCAAGGAACCTAAGGTGACAAAAAGTATTGTTAAGCTAGAAAATGATGATGAGGGCCACCAAACATACATGATTGACTCAATCATGGATAGGAGAGTTTCTACAACCCATGATTTTGATCCCCTTGAGAATTTTCTTGTCAATTCTAAGTTTGATTCTATCAATAATCCCTCTGATGTAATTGATATTTCTACTATTTTTGATAGAACTCAGGATCATGACACTCAGACATGGCAACTAAAGTTTAAGGAGTTTCCTAAGAAAGGTTGGAGCATTGCTGATAAAAAAAGTATTCGTCTCTTGGTCTGTTCTTATAAAATTAATTTGGAAGAAGGTAAATGGTCAGCGGTTGAGGCTATGACTTGAGTTGAAGGATCCAGATGTAGCAGAGACTTTGGTAGATGATCCTATCTATCAAAGCTGAGGTAAGTTTTTAGTATTTCGTGTTTTTATTGAGTCAGCTTAAGTGCCTCCCAAATTTTGAAACCTTTGTATGGGGATGTAAATAGTGTCGGCCAACAAAAAAAATATAAAACAAAAGAACCCAAATTTTTTTTTTGTTTGCATGCTTGTTTATTTCATTTTACTTTATTTTACTTTTTTTATTTTTGTCATTACTAACCATTGTCAAGATGTAATTATTCTCTTCTCATCTAAGCATTTCGGGTATGTGACTTCTCCCCATTATTTTGTTTAATTTTGTCCAAATAATTTTTTTGATGTATATAGATGATTATTTTTTTAGTCTAGATTTAATTTTTAACATTGAGGACAATGTTGTGATCTGGTTGGGGGGAAGGATAGTCATGTGAATAATTGTGTAAAAAAAAACTAAAAAAGGAAGTGTGTTTATTAATATACTTGTCATGTTTATATGTTTGTCAACAATTTACTAACAGCTAAACCAATTAAGGATGGCAGAGTAATGAGTAAATTTTGCTCTAGAGGTAATTTTACTCTTGAGACGTATCTAGATTGAGGTAGTAGCTATTTTGTGTAGAAGTAGCAAATGGATTCAGGGATCATAGCATGATTGAATAAATTGTCTTCTTTCTTAAATTTCACATGCTTGGTTATAGATGTTGAATTGATAGATTGAGAATGATAGATATATGCCTTGTGAAATTTTGAGTCTATCGATGAATGGATTGAACATCTATACCATTCTCTTCTTTCTTATGTGATTTTCTTCACTAATGGAATTGTTACTCTAGAACTTACTTTGATTCTTTTTTAGGCTACATTTTCACATGCATACATAAACATGATTGAGACATTGTTTTTAAATAGCTACTTTGAACAAATAGCCAACATTGTATATTTTTCCTTGTGTACCCCTTTTGAGCTTATTTGACCATTCCTTGTTTCTAGCTCATAACGTGCCTTTAAAAAAAACCATATTATTACCTAACCTTAGGGAATAATAGAGCATTAGCTTTGTTATTAGTTGAGTTTTTTTAATAAGTGTGGGGGTGTGTGTGCAAAATGTTCCTAAAAAAAAGGAAAAAAAAAGAGCTGACCACCGCTGCAATCAAAGAATGCACCTTGTGATATATTCATACCTAGAATGAGAGTGGATGCTCGGAAACAACAGAAAGAAAAGGAGAATGTTCAGGCCTAACAATGAATTCAACCTACCAATTTGGCATTGATTTTCAGCAAAACATTAGTCAAATATTAGTCATTGTCCTTTATGAGAAGGAAGCTAACAGAGAAGGAACTAAGAAACCCTTGGGAAATTTAAACTGAATGTTCTCAAACATCTTCTCCACTCTAACTGTACCCTAATGCTTTTCTATTCTCTTTGATATTTAACTTGTCCTATCCATATTACCCCTCTCCTTTACCATAGTCCCATTACAACCTTGAATAAAGTCCTCTTGATTTTTGTGTGCATGTGTTTTTGAGTAGCGGAGAAGTAGAAGATATGCAAGCTTATGGTAGTGCAATTGTTCATGGGTTGAATAGAGTGAAATACTTACCTTTTAAACACTCAAGAGATTGAGAGTGAATTCTGTGAGGATCTATCATTCTCGATTCATTATTTTCAACTGAAGTTTCCTTACTTGTTGGTTTGAGATGCGAAGAAATGTTACTTCATGAGTGTTTTGATCCCTTGAATGTCTGGTTGCTCTTCTTGATTCATTGAATCCTTTAGATTTTTTAGCTTTTAAGTCTGTGTCATTTTTTCTTTGTTCCCTAGTTTTTTTTATGTGTTTTGCCCAAGAGTGCAAAAGCTAAGCGTGGGAGAATTTAATAACAATATATTTTATACATTTTATAATCCTTTCATTGGGCTTCTTAAGGTTCAATTAAGTTTAATTAAGTTAGTTTTGACACATTTTATGATATTGGACCTTATTGGATCATTGAAAGAATTATTGCATGAATTAGCCTTAATTTATCTTTTTGGCAGTGTTTAGTAAACTGGTTATAACTTGAGCTGTAAATATCTGGTTGATGTAATTTTGGTCTTATAGGAAAGTTAAGACAATTCCCTACAACTTTCACAAGATCTCAAAGGTCAAATCACATGTTTGGATAACTCAAATTGGAGTTAAAGCAAGAACTAGAGTGCTGATCTTGACAGCTTGACCTATGTATACTGTTCATGCCATAGCTCGGGATATAGGATGTCAAATAGGCTGAAATTTTGATGGTAAGACCCAAATCTACAACTTTCATGTTGAATACTTTTCCAGAATCTGAGGTCTAATGGGTCATATTGGGCTTAGAAGTCAGAACAGAGGAGCTATCGCTGGGCCTGAGTAGTATGCAGTAATAAGACCATATAATGAGTTATAGAAATGATTTTTGACCTAAACTAACAGCATTTGAAAGCTAAGATCCAGGCCTACAACTTTCATGAAGACCACATTTCTCAAAAATGACGTATTCAATGACTTCAGAACTAAATGATTTCGGAGACAAAGAATCTCCATAATTTTTCACTCATCAAAAGTCATTTAGCATTTTCCACTCATTTTCCACTCATCCACTCACCCATGACTCAACCCCCTTGTCATTTTGTATCCCTAATCCTCTATAAAAGGCACCATTGGCAGATCATTTAAGGGGTCTTGGTGTTAGATACTAAATTCATGCTATTTTGTTGTTTGATTATCTTGTTGTAGTTTTTTTTTGTTCTAAATTAAAGTTATGTTATTATTATTATTCTTTTCTCTCTTCCTTTCTTCTTGTCTATAAGTTACTAAATTTCATTTTGCTTGAGTGAAAGAGTGAAGCCCTTGGTAATGAAATAATGTTAGATTAATTTCTCTCTTGTGTTTAAATGATATATTTTCAAGTGGTCATTATACGTATTGTATTTTGTTTCCAATCAATTTAGAAACCCTCCTTGTAAAGTGGAGTTCTTGATTTATTGTAGACAAAAGATTGACATAATAAATGCTTGAACCCATTTACAAGTGTTGGTGTTAGAAACTCTCCTTGTAAAATGGAGATCTTGATTTGTTGTAGACAAGATTTTGGCACAATGAATGCTTGATCTCATTTATGAGTGATAGTGTTAATAGATGATTAAAGGAATCATAATATAATTATGTATATAATTTTTAATAAATTTTGAACGTTGTATTTTCTAATTGGAACCTCCGTTATGTGTGGATTCTAATTAAGTTATAAAAGAATTAATATTGTCCTTAATTTATTTACCAAGAGTGGATCTCCTAGCCCAAATAATTCTTTTTTATTTGTGACCAAGTTTTATCACATTTATTATTGCAACAAAATATTTTCCTTAAGTCAAATAAATTTTTCTTCATCAATTCCCTGTGGATCGACCTCGGACTCTTGAGAATTTATTACTTAAGATAACCTACACTTGGGTTTGCAACTTTTAATCTACATCACCATACAAGACCTTTTTCAATTTAAAAACATGGTTGGGTTAGGTAGTTCAAAGTTTTCAAAATCGGGGGGTTGCTCCACATACACTTCTTGAATGAAACCTTTTAAGAAAGTACTTTTGACATCCATTTGAAAAAGCTTAAAATTCATAATGCATGTATAAGCAAGTAGCATTCTAATCGCTTCTAATCTAGCTATGGGAGCATATGTTTCTTCATAATCTATTCCTTCTTCTTGATTATATCCTTTTGCAACCAACCTAACTTTATTTCTTTTTATTAATTCAGTTTCATCAAGTTTATTCCTAAAGACCCATTTGGTGCCAATTATAGGATGATCATTGGCCTTGGAACTAATTCCTAAACTTTATTTCTTTCAAATTTGTTTAGTTCATCTTGCATGACCAAGATCTAATGTTCATCATTAATGACCTCATTTTTGTCTTTAGGTTCCACTTGAGAAACAAAAGCCACATGGTTACATGCATCTCTAAGTGAGTTTCGAGTAATTATCCCTTTTGATACATCACCTATCACCTTGTCAAAAGGATGATACTTTGATGTCCTTTATTCTTTAGGCAGATCCATGATTTCTGAATCCTCTTGTCTTAAGTGATCAAGGGTTCTCACTTCTTACTTCTTAGGCTCTTTTTCTTGAATCTCTAAGTGTGTTCTTGCCATGACTTCTGTAACATCATCAACAAGCTCATTTCTCGGCTCATTTTGGTTAGTTTCATCAAAAACAACATGTATGGACTCTTCTATAGTCATAGTTCATTTATTATAAACTATAAAGGCCTTAGTATGTATAGAATATCCAAGAAATATCCCCTCATCAGATTTTGCATTAAACTTCTCTAAGTTATCATTTTCATTATTTAAAACAAAGTATTTACATCCAAAGACATGAAAGCGTGAAATATTTGGCTTCCTTTCTTTGTACAATTCATAGGGGGTTTTCTTTAAAATTGGCCTTATTAGGGTTCTATTCATAACATAACAAGTGGTGTTAACCGCATCTACCCAAAAATACTTAGGAAGGTTGCCCTAATTGAGCATAGTTCTTGTCATTTCTTCTAAAGATCGATTTTTCCTTTCTACAACACCATTTTGTTATGGTGTTCTAGGGGCGAAAAAATTATGCTCAATGTCATGTTTATTATAAAATGTTTCAAATTCATGATTTTTAAATTCATCATCATAGTCACTTCTTATGGATGCAATACAAAAACTTTTTTCGTTTTGGATAACTTTGACAAGTTTTTTGAATGATTGAAAAGCATCATTCTTATGAGATAAGAATAATGTCCATGTAAACCTAGAAAAATTATCTACAATCACTAATGCATAGTAATTTTCACTAAAGCTCATAGTTCTAGAGAGACCAAAAAGATCCATGTGCAAAAGTTGTAAAAGTCTAGAAGATGAAACCATATTTTTAACTTTGAAAGAGACCTTTACTTGTTTTCCCTTTTGACATGTATAACAAAGTTTGTCTTTTTCAAATTTGAGCTTTGGAAGACCAATTACTAGTTCTTTAGAAACCAATTTATTTAAGTGATCCATGTGAATGTGAGCAATTCTTCTATGCCATAACCATGAATCATTTTCTTTACTCATAAAGCATTTAGCATCATTTGAGGAAATGTCATCAAGGCTAATCATATATATATTATTGACCCTATGACTAACAAACTTAACATGCTTATCATCTTTACCTTCAATTATGCAACAATTAGAATCAAATATTACTCTATTTCCTTTATCACATAGTTGACTAATGCTAAGCAAGTTATGCTTGAGTCCTTCAACAAGCAAAACATTATCAATGGATGAAGAAGAGATCTTACCAACATTACCAACTCCAAGGATCTTCCCTTTGTTGTTGTCACTATATGTCACGTCGCCATTTTTCTTGGGGACAAGGAAGGAAAACTTGGAGCCATCACTAGTCATGTGCTTGGAGCAGCCACTATCAAGATACCAACTTGAACTTTGGTCTTCAAGTACACCTACAACACACATTCAAATTTTAACCTTTGGTACCTAAATTGTCTTGGGTCCTTGTGTGTTAGAGTTAGGCAAGATGCCCTTAGAAACCCAAACCCTTTTAATTCCAACCTTGGTGCTTATGTTCTTTCTAACATTACAAGGATGCACTATGCCCTTTCTTACCACAATGAAAGCATTTGATAAAGGGGCTACTTGATGTACTTGAGGAAACAAAGAAATTATTGTAAGACTTTTGATGGTTATTTGGATTATATCCCAAATTGGCTTTTTGAAAAACACATTTTTGCTTCCCCAATAACACATTTAAATTGTCTCTTCCAAAGGTAAATTTTGCAAGAATATTTTTTAAATCCTCAACCTCCTTTTTAAATGATTTACATGATGGGCAAGATAATTGAATAAATGCATTATTAAGTGAAGAACAAGTCATGCATGGTAAGTTAGCATCAATAAGTCCTAAAGTCTAATTTTCAATCTTAAGCTCATTAATCTCTTTGTTTAAAATAGCAACTTTGTTTACTAATAAGGAGATTGTTTTGTTGGAAGATAAAACCATTTTTGTGAGCCTCATAGATTCATCATGTAATTCTTGAAAAGTATCTTGCAATTCATTATAAGAAGGTGAAGAATCTAAGTTAGAAAATGTTACATTGGTGTCGCTCTCTTCACTTTCTTCTCCTTGTTCATTTGCCATGAGGCAAATGTGAGCTTCCTCATTTTCTAAATCAACGGTGGAATCCATATCATTGTCTTCCCAAGCAATGTATGCTCTCCTTCCTTTTCTTTCCTTGGAAAGTCTTTTTTCAAATTTCTCTATCTTCTTTTGATAAACTAGACACTCCATCTTCATGTGCCTAGGCTTTCCATATTCATAGCAAGTTGGAGTAGATGAAGCTCTTTCCCCCTTTTGATATGTGATGCGAGAAATCCGCAAGTGTACAGTTTCGTCATCAAGTAATAAAAAGATCAAATCCACAGGGACTGTATCTATGAATACCGATTAATTAATTAATTCAATTAAATTAAACAAAAGAGAATTTAATTATTGATTAAGAAGAACGTAGTAACAAAGTAATTAAATAAATAAAAATTAAAATGCAGAATTTAAAACAAAAATAGCAAGTTATCAAGAAAGGTATTCAAATTCAAGAAAGCTTCCAAGATTGGGGTACCACAGTGATACAAGATAAATCCTAATTGATAACCCTTTTATTGAATCTGAAATTCAATTGAAGATGAATTACTCTAAATTAGTTAATGTTCTTTTTCAAGATACAAGATCCGTGCCCAATTAAACCAATTCCTACTCTCGTGGTAATTGAATTTAAATTGAACTCATTACGCTTTGTGGTAATTCATTGAATCCTCGAAAAGCTAAAACTACTCTCATGATTTAGACCTTAAGTTCAATTCTTATGGTTCCAACACTTAGGTTCACCTCTCAGTACGTCCCTAAATGCCTATGAGATGCAAATAAGTGGCCAGCAAATTCACATGAATAAGAACAACAAGGATTGAATCAAAGAACATTCAAGATTAATAAAAGGGGAAATAGAGTCAATTAATCATTATCAAAGTATCAAAAGGGCATTGCTCAATCCTAGAAACAAAGAAAACTACTCAGACATAGAGAATGAGAGATAAGAAATCAAATTTAAGAACATCCCAAACCCGTAACAATGGAAGAAGAAAGGAGAAGATGAAGATCAAGAACCTCCAATGTGCTTCCTCAAAATCAAGTTAGAACCCCCATTGTATATTCAAAACCTCTATTTATAACTTAGGGTTTTAATTGGCTAAAAAGCCCCCAAAGGAAATAAAAATAAAAACTTAAAAACTACTGCGCACTGCGATCCACGGTCATGGATCATTCCACGGCCAAGCCGTGGATCTTGCTGCCAAAGAGTCAGTTCTGGATCATTTGAGTTCCACGGCCTGGCCGTGGAACTCTCTGTAATTTTTGTCATGCTTCTTCAAATGCTGCTCGATCCATGATCGTGGTTTGATCCACGGGCAGGCCGTGGATCCCTCTAGAATGGTCTTTTTGCACCTTTTTACTATCCATAAAGCTCAAACTTTAATCATGCAAGCTTTCCATCCATTTGGAGGCCAATTGAGTACCAATCCTGCACAACAACACCACAAATACCGCAGTTATCCGAACTAAGGGGAAAATAAACTAAAAGAGAAACTAAAATACCTAAAATGCCCAAGAATGCATGCAAAACAAGAACAAAACATGATATTGTTTCACACACATCAAATCCCCCCAAACTTAAGATTTTGCTTGTCCCCAAGCAATAACTAAGGCTAAACCAAGAAGTGGGATCAAAAGACAATAATGAATGAGGAACCTGAGAAAACAATTATCCAGGTAATAGGCTAAGGCAAACTAAGAATCTGAGAGGTAATCAAAATTAAGTCCAATTAGAGGCTAAGTTCTCAGAAATCATGCATTCTCACTGATTGAATTAAGTGCACTCCACTAACCACACTCAAAGTGTTTAAGGGTGAAAACAATACGCTCAAAATCCTTCAAGGAAAATGCACTTCCATATGCTTGATAAGAAACCAAATTTCCATTAATAATCAACATGCATGCAAGAATCAAAAGGTCTTTCAAGGGTTGTAATGGGGTCATGGGAATAAGGTTAGGTAAGGTAGAGAAAGAAATGTATGCACAAAGGGCTAACCAAATTTTCAATAAGTACCAGAAATACAATAGAATATAAATGGAGCAAAGGTAATTAATTTTTTTTCAATCAAAAACATAACTTACATTTCCAAGCATTTTTTTCTTTACTTTTCTTTCCTTTCTTTCTCTTCATCCTTTTCAACCTTTAATCTCATGATTTTCCTTTTTTCCTTTCACTTGAGAAAGGGAAAGGTCAAAATCCTATGATTCCCATCACAACTTCACACAACTTTCAAACCCAATTTGCTCCATTTAATATTCTAAATGATTACTAATAATGTATTATCATAGGCATCAAGAAAAACAATTATGCAATAGGCTCAAAATGGGCAATTAGTGTATGAAAGTGTGACAATTATTTTAGAAGGCCGGAAAAATACCTAAAATGCCTTAATCACATTCAAGCATGCAACCAAATTTTTTGCCTCAAAATGGTTTCAAATCAAGTTCTAGAGCACAAGATCAATGAAGAATATCACTCAACAGTCAACACAAAGAATGGGAACAAAAATCATACAGTACATAAGTCCCATATAGGCTCAAAACTCACATTTAGAAGTTCAAAATTCAATGAGAAGCACAAATTCAGAGAACATTATGCTAATTATCAACTATCAAAAGATCATCTCTACTATCAATTAAAACAATGCCTGTTGCCTACAACAAGAATCAACAAGTTGGGTTCCAAATCAATACCATCTCAAAATTCTCAAAAGAGATAGGCACAAGTTCAACCAAAAAGTCGAGAGATATGATGGTGTAAAAATGTAATGCAAAACAAGACATGAGAATGCATGAGACTCTAAATGAAAATACCAATTATCTAAAATGAAATGAAAATATGAAAATATCCTCCCCAAGCTTAGAACCGACATTGTCCCCAATGTAAAAATCTAAAACAAGAGAAGGGATAAAAGAAAAGAAAAGAACTCACTGCGGTGGTGGAAAATGGTTTTGACTCAAATGCCAACTATGA
The DNA here is from genome assembly GCA_029884595.1 of Ormosia semicastrata. Lineage (NCBI taxonomy): Eukaryota > Viridiplantae > Streptophyta > Magnoliopsida > Fabales > Fabaceae > Ormosia > Ormosia semicastrata. The sequence continues at coordinate 72,900 of JAQQTO010000015.1, read as the reverse complement.
TTGGCCCGGACCATGCTCTCCATACTCTGAACTGTCCCCTCCAAGGCTTGCAGGCGGCCATCAGTAGCCTGACCCTGCTGACGAAGCTCCTCTAGTATGTGGCGCTGCTGCGCCTACTCAGCATGAAGTTCCTCCAAAGAAGCATAAATTCGTTTGAGATCATCTTCTGAAGGACCTGTAAAAGAAGAAGAAGAAGGACGAGAGGTGCCTGCCCTTGGTGGAGGGTGAAGAGGGCACTGAACATCAATTGGATCATCTGCTACACTCCCAGGAGTGCATCAATTTACACGGTTGCGTACAGTGATAGCAGGAGGGTTAGGAAGGGGTAGGGGTTGAGCTCCATCATTCAGGCAAAGGTGGTAAATTCCATCCTCTTTGACAATCATCTTAATGGCTAAACAAGACTCTAAATCAATCCTAGAATTACCTCAAACTGCCTCCAGACCATCTAAATCATAATAAAAGAAATTAGCTATCGCTGTGATAAGCCCACCAATAACAATAGTCCCCGATTGGGCCCTACCTACCTAAAGCAGATGCCTAACAAGAAAAGATCCAGTGTCCATTTTGACATCATTAAGAATGGCCTACATAAAAGCAAGTTCATCAGCACGAACATTGCCATCACTATCCCCACACCCAAATAGAGTATGAGCCATGATACGGTGGAGATAACGAAGGCAAGGATTTGGCAGAAAAGATGCCTTACAATTTGAGGAATCTTATGTACCTGTCCCATAAGAGACATCAACCCAAAAAGAAATTGCGAAAAAATCACTTGGGTGCCTCCTTTCCCCCCTAGCAGGCAATCCAAAAATCTCATTAAACTATTCCAAATTTAAGCAATGCTCATTATTGAATAGCCGAAAAGTGATCTGGCCTTCAGAGCAACCCTCCCCCTAAAGGATATGAGCCTCAATAGAACTAAGAAACTCCAATGTAAGCTCAGTGTAAGTGGAATACTTTAAATTCAAAAAATAAGTTCATCTTGCCCTATCAAGTATCTAATCAAATTCATCACGCAAGCCTAAGGTATTAAGAGCAACATCATCCATATACCTAGTGCTAATTATCCTTCTATTCACTAGCATATTGTAACGATCTCTCTGCTCATTATTCTTAAAATTAAAACTATGGGGATTAGGGGGATTACCTCTTGGAGCAGCAGTGCCTCTTCCACGTGTCCTTGAGCTTGAACCAGCTTCTCCCCTCTGACGCTTGTTCGTCATTCTGCCTAACCACACCAAATCAACAAGCACAATAAAAACTCCCTTTGTGCAGTACTATTCACAAAATTGGGGTTTAATTGCCTAATATGGGGTTTTCCAAATTGAAAGGAGGGAGTGATTGGGTAGAGGTTAGGAAGGTAAGAAATGGTAGAAAAATGGAAGAAAATGGTAGTTTATGGAGTAAAGGAGTATTTGTGAAGGTTTGGGTATGGTGGGTTATGGTGCTATGGTGGAGAAGGAAGAAGGAGAAGAAGGGAGAATGGGGGAAGGGATGGCCTTAAGAGGGACGAAAAAGATGGTTAATGTGGGATTGTGAGGGAAATAAGGATTAATGGGGGTTTAGGAGGATGGGTATAGAGGTTGAGGGAGAGAAAAAGAGAAGAAGGAGAAAAAAAGGAAAGAAGAAATGGGGAAATAAAGAAGGGAAGGGGGGCGTGGGTTTTGAATATGGGCAGCAGCGATCCACGGCCAAGCCGTGGAAGCTGCTGACTTGCCTTTTTTTTTTTTGAACAGAGAGTTCTACGGCCGTGGTTTTATCCATGGCCAGGGCGTGAAATTCTCTGACTCTGTTTTTTTTTTTGAAGAACTGCGATCCACGGCCATGGATCTATCCACGGCCAGGCCGTGGATCTCTCTAACTTATACCTTCTCCTCTGGTTTGCATTCCATGGCTATGGAATTTTCCATGGGCGGGGTATGGAACCTTCTGACTTCTCTCTTCTTCTAAATTTATCTTCAAAAAGGGTCAAACTTAAACAAAATCCAAAAGACAAATATCAAACCAATAATCTAACACATAAAATTAAAAGAAAAAGATGAAATAAAACAGAAAAATAAGAAAACTTAGGTTGCCTCCTAAGAAGCGCTTGTTTAAGTCATAAGCTCGACTCCTATGCTTTCATCACTCTGTAGTTGGGTCACAGAGGGCAATGTTCATCTTCTTCTCAAGTTGCTCCTTCGCTAAATAGTGTTTCAACCGCTGACCATTAACCTTGAAAATCCCTCACTCTTCATTCCAACCTTCACAACACCACAGGGAAACACTTTCTTCACCAAAAATGGCCCTGACCATCTTGACTTAAGTTTTCCGGGAAAGAGTTTCAATCTAGAATTGAAAAGAAGCACCAGTTTTTCCTCACGAAACTCTCTATGAAGAATATGCTTGTCATGCCACCTCTTGGTTCTTTCTTTGTATGACTTGGCAGTCTCATAAGCATCTAATCTCAGCTCATCAAGCTCATGAAGTTGAAGCTTTCTCTTTTCTCCTGCCGCTTTTAAGTCAAAATTAAAAAGCTTAATAGCTCAAAAGGTTTTATGTTCAAGCTCAAGATGGCGGGGCTTCCCATAAATCAGCTTGAAAGATCTTGGCTTCAAAGACCAATCCTTTCTAGAGTTAGACACAATTTTCTCCAGAATACTCTTTATCTCACGATTAGATATCATCCCAATATATGTATTATGGGACTTATCCTCAAATTGTCACTAAAATCTTTCACAAATAGATTTGAAAGAATTTCTTCTTCATGGTCTTTGCATCACTTGTTGGAGATAAGCTCCACCCACTTAGATACGTAATCAACAGAATGAATTTATTGTTGCGAGAACCTTACTAACCAAGTAATTTGCATAGCCTCTTGGAGATACTTCTATACCACATGAGGAGCACTTTTGAAAATACGAGGCTAAAAGCTAAAAAACTTGCAAACAATTGCTCCATTATACGGGAAATAATCATTACTAGGTAAATCTTCCTCGAGACTCTCCCCATATCACACGGTTATGTATGCTCAAAATTTTTTAGATAAATGATTTCTTCTTCTGCCACTTGATTCTCTCGTCCTTACTAACCAAGTAATTTGCTATCTACTAAGAATCTCCAAAAATCAAACTTGCTCATTAGGGAGATAATTATTAATAGGATCCAACGGATAAGTCGATAAATGATCTTTGGTTCTCCATCCCTTTTCTATCTAGAATCTCCAAATCAAACCTAGGAGAAGGATCCAATGAATAAGTCGAGGCTTTGGTTCCTTCTTGCTTATGAGATACCTAAGTGCCGAATGATCAGTGCACACAGTCACCTTTGACCCCACTAGATAGGACCTGAACTTCTCAAAAGCGAAAACTACCACTAGCAAATCTTTCTCTGTAGTGGCATAGTTTGCTTGACCTCCATCAAGTGTCTTGCTAGCATAGTAAATTGTATGCACTTTCTTGTCCTTTCTTTGCTCCAACACAGCTCCTACGACATAGTCACTGGCATCACATATGACCTCAAATGGTAGATTCTAATCTGGAGTTTTTAAAATAGGAGCAATGATTAAAACTTCTTTCAACCTGTGAAAGGCATTCAAACAATCACTATCAAAATTAAATGGAACATTTTTTACCAAGAGATTAGACAAAGGTTTAGCAATTTTAGAAAAATCTCTAATGAATCTCCGGTAAAAACCCGCATGTCCCAAGAAACTTCACACTCCCTTCACATTCACCGGTGGAGGCAACTTCTCAATCACTTCAATTTTCACCTTATCCACCTCAATTCCTTTTCCAGAAATCAAATGTCCAAGCACTATCCCCTCTTGTACCATAAAATGGCACTTATCCCAATTCAAGACAAGATTAACCTCCTCACATCTCTGTAAAATCTTAGATAAATTAAACAAACAATCATCAAAGTTAGTACCATATACTAAAAAATCATCCATAAAAACTTCCATGATGTTTTCAATAAATTCAGAAAATATTGCAGTCATGCATCTTTGGAAAGTAGTAGGGGCATTACATAAACCAAATGACATTCTCTTATAGGCAAAAGTGCTATAAGGGCAAGTAAATGTGGTCTTTTCCTGGTCACTAGGATGGATAAGGATTTGGTGGAATCCCGAATATCCATCTAAGTAACAAAAGTATGTATGCCTAGCTAGCCTCTCAAGCATTTGATCAATGAAAGGAAGAGGGAAGTGATCTTTCCTAGTTGTACTATTCAACTTTTTATAATCAATGCACATCCTCCAACCTGTGACTGTCCTAGTGGGAATCAATTGATTTTTCTTATTTTCAATTACAGTCATCCCCCCTTTTTTAGGAACCACATGCACAGGACTAACCCATTCACTATCAGAAATTGGGTAAATTACCCCAGCATCAAGCAACTTAAGAACCTATTTTTTAACAACCTCTTTCATATTAGGATTCAACCTATGTTGATGCTCAACTGAGGGTTTATGGTTAGGTTCCATCAAAATTCTATGCATGCAAAAGGAATGATTTATGCCTTTAATATCATCAAGAGTATATCCTATGACCTTTCTATGCATCCTAAGAGCCCTAAGCAATTTCTTAGTCTCTAACTCATTCAAGCTAGCACTAACAATGACAGGATAAGAAGAGTTGGGACCAAGAAACTCATACCTGAGGGTGGAAGGAAGAGGTTTAAGTTCTACCTTAGGAGCATTTTCCTCTTCCCAATCTTCAGATTTAGGCTTGGGCTTAAGCTTTTCCACTTTGGCTTTGTAAGGAGCAATTTTTGAGGTTGCCTCCAATAAGCGGGCATACTCAGCTACCTCTCCTCCAGAATCAATAGAGCCGCCACTAACCAAGCATCTCTCCAATGGATCTTCCAAATGAATATTGGTGGACTCTTCTTCCACCACCTGGTGTAATAAGTCAATCCTGTAACAAGAGTCCTCAAAAGAAGGTTGTTTAATAGATTTAGAAATATCAAACTCAACCAACAGTTAAAGACAATTTGTCATTCTTAACATCAATTATAGCACCAGCAGTAAATAAGAAAGGCCTACCAAGAATAATGGGGATTTGGGAATCCTCCTTCATTTCAAGCACAACAAAATCAGTAGGTATGAAAAACTTACCAACACGGATAGGAGCATCCTCTAAGATGCCTACAGGGTACTTGACGGACCGATCTTCTAATTGAAGTGAGATAGTTATGGGTTTTAGCTCTCCCACTTCTAACTTTTTACACACAGAAAGGGGCATAAGACTAACACTAGCCCCCAAATCACACAGAGCTTTATCAAAATTCATGTTGCCAATCAAACAAGGAATAGAGAAGCTACCTAGATCTTTTAACTTAGGAGGTAATTTATTTTGAATTAAAGCACTATACTCCTCAGTTAAAGCTACTGTCTCATATTCCTCAAGCTTCCTCTTATTAGACAAGATGTCCTTAAGAAACTTAGCATAGGTAGGCATTTGTTTCAACGCCTCAATGAAGGGTACATTAATGTACAATTTCTTAAGAACCTCTAAGAACTTCCCAAACTGCTTATCTAACTTCGCCTTAGCTAATCTTTGAGGGAAAGGAACTGGGGGTTAGTAAGGTTCACGGGGTACATACTTAGGCACCTTCTCAGTAGTGTTGTCTTCTTTTAAGGGCTGTGTCTTAGTCTCTTTATCCTCAATTCTCTTATCTTTTTCACTCTCCCCCTTACCCAAGGAATCCTCTAATTTCTTTCCACTCCTTAAACTCACAGCTTTACAATGTTCATTGCCTGGGTTGACTTCAGGTTGACCAGGAAACTTACCTTGCTGCCTAAGAGAGGTGCTTACTTATTGGGTAATCTGGGTTTCCAATATCTTATTATGAATAGCCAAATTGTCAACCTTAGCTGACAACTCTTTAATTGCCTCAGTCACAACTTGCTCATAGTGCCTAAACTCCTCATTTTGCTTAGACTGGCTCTCAAGAAGAGACTCAAGTCTAGATTTCTATACCTTTGGGATTCCAGAAGAGGGTTTAGCATTACCTTACCCAGCTTGGTACTGACTATTTCGGTAAGAGAAGTTAGAATGTGACCTCCAACCAGGGTTATAAGTTTAAGAATACGGATCATTCCTCCCCTTTTGGATGAAGTCATAGAAATTATAGCATGATTCCACTTGCTCCACTGGTGCACCATGCGAGGATCCAATTCCAACTTGGCATTCAGCTCCTATATGTCCCTGTGCTCCACAAATCTCACAAAAATTGATAGAGGCACCTATGACATTAACATGAGCTTTTTCAAACATGTCAAAATGTTTATTCAAAGAATCAAACTTTGACATAATTAAATCAACACCATCTACCTCAAACTTACCTCCTGAGAGCTTTCTCGGGTTATGGCCTCTTTCATTAGCCCATTGGTGATGATTTGAGGCTACATTCTCAATTATCTCATAAGCCTTTGTGAGCCTTCTATTCATCAAAGCTCCACCCGCTACGGAGTCAAGAGATACCTTCGAAGAATATTCCAAACCATTGTAGAAGGTGTGGACGATCAACCATTTCTCTAACCTATGGTGTGGGCAGGCTTCCAGCAAAGCCTTATATCTATCCCAAGCTTCTGACAATGACTCGCCATCTTTTTTAACATAGCTTGTGATTTGGGTCCTTAGATGAGCAGTCTTGAAAAGTGGAAAGAATTTGTCCAAGAAAGCTTGCTCCAATTGGTTCCAAGTAGTTATCGTCTCAGCAGGAACAGACTTCAACCAAGCTCTTGCTCGATCTCTCAAAGATAATGGAAACAAGTGGAGACGAATAGCATCAACAGAGGCGCCTTCGATCATGAGGGTCTCACAGAACTCCAAGAACATGTCCACATGATCATTAGGATCCTCTGACGATAATCCTCTAAATTGGTTCTGCCTTATCATAGACAATAAGGTAGGAGGTATGGTGAAGTGCCTAGCTTCGATGTCTGACCGACCAATTCCAAATCGCAAACCCCGAGCATTAGAGGCTGCATACTATTTTAGTAGTCTATTATCCTCAGTTTCAGCCATGACAAGTATTGGTTCAGGTATTTCTCCTACTCTTTGCCTTTGTTGTCTTCTCCTTCTACATAAAGTTCTTTCAATTTTAGGATTTGCTTCAACAAGAGTCCCGGAACGTCTAGTACTTTGTATAAACAAGAGAAATTACTTGCAGAGAGTCAAAGAGAAAAATAAGAACGTAAGAACCAGATAAAAAGAAAAAAAGGTTTAAAATAATTAAATTAAAAATTAAATTAATATTCAAGAAAAACACAATCCCTGGCAACGGCGCCAAAAACTTGATGCCTGAAATCCGCAAGTGTACGATTTCATCGTCAAGTAATAAAAAGATCAAATCCACAGGGACTGTATCTATGAATACCAATTAATTAATTAATTTAATTAAATTAAATAAAAGGGAATTTAATTGTTAATTAAGAAGAACGTAGTAACAAAGTAATTAAATAAATAAAAATCAAAATACAGAATTTAAAACAAAAATAGCAAGTTATCAAGAAAGGTATTCAAATTCAAGAAAGCTTCCAAGATTGGGGTACCACAGTGATACAAGACGAATCCTAATTGATAACCCTTTTATTAAATCTGAAATTCAATTGAAGGTAAATTACCCTAAATTAGTTAATGTTCTTTCTCAAGATACAAGATCCGTGCCCAATTAAACTAATTCCTACTCTCGTGGTAATTGAATTTAAATTGAACCCATTACCCTTTGTGGTAATTCATTGAATCCTCGAAAGGCTAAAACTACTCTCATGATTTAGACCTTAAGTTCAATTCTTATGGTTCCAACACCTAGGTTCACCTTTCAGTACGTCCCTAAATGCCTATGAGATGCAAATAAGTGGCCAGCAAATTCAAATAAATAAGAGCAACAAGGATTGAATCAAAGAACATTCAAGATTAATAAAAGGGAAAACAGAGTCAATTAATCATTATCAAAGTATCAAAAGGGCATTGCCCAATCCTAGAAATAAAGAAAACTACTTAGACATAGAGAATGAGAGACAAGAAATTAAATTTAAGAACATCCCAAACCCGTAACAATGGAAGAAGAAAGGAGAAGATGAAGATCAAGAGCCTCCAATGTGCCTCCTCAAAATCAAGTTAGAACCCCCATTGTATATTCAGAACCTCTATTTATAACTTAGGGTTTTAATTGGCTAAAAAGCTCCCAAAAGAAATAAAAATAAAAACTTAAATTTACTGCATACTGCGATCCACGGTCGTGGATCATCCCACGACCAGGCCGTGGATCTTGCTGCCAAAGAGTCAGTTCTGGATCATTTGAGTTCCACGGCTGTGGTTGGTTCCATGGCTTGGCCGTGGAACTCTTTGTAATTTCTATCATGCTTCTTCAAATGCTGCTCGATCCATGGCCGTGGTTTGATCCACAGGCAGGCCGTGGTTTGATCCACGGGCAGGCCGTGGATCCCTCTAGAATGGTCTTTTTACACTTTTTTGCTATCCATAAAGCTCCAACTTTAATCATGCAAGCTTTCCATCTATTTGGAGGCCAATTGAGCACCAATCCTGCATAACAACACCACAAATATCGCAGTTATCCAAACTAAGGAAAAAACAAACTAAAAGAGAAACTAAAATACCTAAAATGCCCAAGAATGCATGTAAAACAAGAACAAAACATGATGTTGTTTCACACACATCAATATGTCTTCTTAGAAGGAAAAGATGGTCTTCTTTGACTTCCTTTCTTCTTGAGAAATCTTTCAAACTTCTTTACAAAGAGATTGGAATTTTCTTTATTCATTTTAAGACTTCCAATGCCATCTTCATCTTCATCTTCAATTGTGGAGGAGGTGGCTTTGAGAGCAATCCTCTTCTTCTTCTTATCATGTTCTTCACTTTGATTGAGCCTATTTAGCTCCAATTCATGCTCTTGGAGTTTCCTGAATAAGGTGGCCAAGGTCATTTTTGATAAGTTTCTTGATTCCATAATAGTCGTCACCTTGGGTTGCTAATTCCTATTCAAACACCTCAAGACTTTGTTAATAAGATCCTTATTAGGAAATTTTTTTTCTAATGAAGCAAGATGATTTATAATATGTGTAAATCTTTTTTACATCTCTTGTATGCTTTCTCCTTAATTCATTTTAAACAATTCATATTCATGAGTGAAAAAGTTTATTCTTGATCTTTTTACTTCACTTGTGCCCTCATAAGTTACTTGTAAGGTATCCCACATTTCTTGGGCGGTCTTACAATTTGACACCCTAAAGAATTTATCATCCCCAAGGATGTGGTAATGATGTTCTTGGCTCTCAAGTTGTATTGAACCTTCTTTTTGTCTTCATCCGTCCATTCACTTCTAGGTGTGTTAGTTCTTACACTGTCAAATTTACGTGTGGGAATGAAAACACAATTTTCAACGGATCCCATGCATCAATATCAATAGCTTCAATAAAAAATTTTATTCTTTCTTTCCAATAGGCATAACCATTGCCATTGAAATAGAGAGGTCGATTAATAGAAGAACCTTCAGTTGAAAAAATCATTTGAAGCCATCACTTCTCTTAAAGCTGCTAAGCTTTTTACACAAGAGTCTAGCTCTGATACCATTTATTACCAAGTGGCCTCAATACTCCAGAGGGGGGTGAATTGAGTAAGTAAAATAATTTCACAATTTCTTCATAAAACACTTGATTTTCAATTTTCGTTGAAGCTATTGTTTATTAAAATTGAATGGATAAAGGAAGTAGAGGGTTTTCATGTATGAGTAAAATAACCAAATAAGATAGTATGCAAGATATTCAATGAAACAGTGCACAAAATAAAGGAGATGAGTTTAAGAAGACAAATACAGAGCTTTATCTTGGTTCAGTCACTAATCCACTTATGGCCTACGTCTAGTCATCAAGTAAACACTTGAGATTTCCACTATATCTTCCAGCTTCAAACAGGTGCTTGACAGCCTTTACAAGATGGAGCACTCAACACACCTTGAGATACCTCACCCTTGTGCTTGAGCCTTAATTTCTAAGGGATGCTTCACTTTTACAACTTTGAGGGATACATTACCCTCTCTTTTTAGATTATATAAAGATGTAGATGAATAGAAACTCTTCCAAAGAGTATATAATACAAATTGAAGCTTATGGGTATTGAAGATTCACTCTTTCTAACCTAAAAAATAGAGTATGATTAATGTGATGATAAAAATACGAGTTTTATGCTCAAGAAGGTTTTTTCAGATAGTTTGTCTCAATTTTTCTAACTATTCATTAATGCCCAACACTTTCGATTTATACCTAATGGCAAATAATAGTCGTTGGGGCAGTTGAGAGCATTAAATGCTCTTTAATAGAGCCGTTGTACATGTTTACTAGTTTTTCAGATAACCGATTAGGGAGAAATCCTAATCGGTTAGTCTTTTAAGAATGACCTCTGATTTATCAAATAACCTGTTAGGCAATGAGCCTAATCAGTTAGGCTATTTAAATCTCCAGTTTATGTTTCATTTAAAACACATGCTAACTAGTTAGGCAATTAGCCCTAATCGGTTAGGCTATTTAAAAAAAACTTGTTCACGTGCCATTTAAAACACTACTAACTAGTTAGGTAATAAGCCCTAATCGGTTAGGGCCTTTATGAATGAAGAGGCAATGCCTTTGTCTTGTAAAATAACTGGTTAGGCAAACTTCCTAATCGGTTAGCCCTTTCAAGAAATAGCCTCTGACTTTAAATGATAATAACTTCTTAGTTTCTTATCCGTTTTAAGCAAATGACCGCTCATTGAAAAGATCTTTGAGTCTATTTTCATATGAAATAAGTTTCAAAGAAAAATAAAAATATTTTAAAAGATATGATAAAAAGAGTAACCAAAGGTCATTTTTTCAAAACACAAACTTGGCTATTTTTTATAGATTTGAACTACCACCTTGATTAGCTTTTCAAAACATGTTTGTTGGGCAATTTGGCATGTGAAAAATCATTTGTAAATATTTGAAAACATATTTGAGCATAGTGAGATTCCTTAAATACCTTAACATATGATCTAAACTATAAAAGCTACTCTTGAATATTCTAGGAGCTTGATCAATGCACATTCATTCTTTCTTATTTGTAATCATCAAAACCAATTCTTTAATCAATGCCAATTACAATTGTGATTTCCATTACTTTGTTCAGGACTCATGCGTTCATGACATTACCATGAAATTGGAGGTTCCTAGATATTGTATCATACATTATTCATTTTCATGCTTAGGAAATTGCATAAGTATAAACATTAGACATAACTTGACATAGCATGACAATTATATGGGCGGTTGCTATCATAACATTTTTCATGCATTGCAATTGTATGGGCGATTACATAGATCCAAAATGGAGATGTTGTTGCTTTTGTGATTGAAGTGTTAATTCAATAATTATGAATATTATCTAATTATATATATATATATATATATATATATATATATATATATATATATATATATATATATATATATATATATCTTGTATTGTAATACTTCTACTAAGATATGACTTCTCACTCCGATTATGTTGCCATGTAAATTCAGGTGCAAGTTCTTCAAAAAGGAAAAAAATGTGTATGAGGACTAACATAGTATAGATACTATTTTGAGCTGAGCTTATATCACTGCAAGGATTTTATGATTTAGCAAGGAAAATTTGCGTGTGAAAATTTGCGAGGGATTAGCTACAGAAATATTATCCTTCGCTAAATTTCAAAAAATATTTAAGAAAGGAAATATGGAGTTAATTGCGATGGAATTGCAACGGCATTGCGAGTAAATTGTTTCCCTTGCTAATTTGAGGGAGAGAATTGCGACTAAATTGTTTCCTTTCTAATTTTAGCGAGGCAATTGTAAGTAAATTGTTTCCCTCGCTAATTTTAGGGAGAGAATTGCAAGTAAAATATTTCCCTCACCAAATTAGCGAGGGAATTGAGAGGGATTATTTCCCTCGCTAAAAAAAGGGCCCGTCTATTTGGTGAAAAAGAGCCCACTCAATAAAAATGAGCCAAAACTTAGGTCAGAATCTCCCTCCACAGCTTCTTCCTCTCCTTCCCACCCACAGCATCCCTTCACAGCCCCTTCCCACCTATAACATCCCTCCACAGCTCCTTCCCACCCAAAACTTAGGTCAGAATCCCCCTCCACACTATGGTCTTTCCCCTCCTTCTGAGCATGGCAGCCATACAACAATGCCCTGTACCCCTCACCCACTCTATTCCCCTCCTTCTGAGCACGGCAGCGATGCGACCCAAGCCAGCAACAGCCCTACAAGTACACACTCATGAATCGCATTATTGATTGTAATGGGTTTTGGCATCATTTCTCACTATTTCTGACTTTTTTGTCTAGTTGCATCAAGTTGAACCCTTCTGAGCAACCCACCAAGCTTTCATTGTCGTTGTGCTTCGCAAGATAAGCTCACCTCGCGTTTCTCTCACTTCACCATCGTTCAGATTTGCTGTTATAAAGGTTGGAATTTTATTTTTATTTCCATTGTTTTCATTTTTTTTTCTAAGTTTGTTCGATGTCTTTTTACCCTTTTGAGTTTGATTGAGTGCATTTTCTGGTCAATGCAGAAGTGGGTCTATGGTCAATGCACATGTTTTTTCTCTATATAGTATTCACCTAGGTGTCATTGTACCATAATATTTTTTTGTGCATTTGTCTCAAGAATAATAGTTCTGTGTATATAGATGCGTATATAAAACACATAATCAATATATCCATTTCTTTCTTCTTTCCTCAAATGTGATTGTGCCCTTCATTTTACTTTACTCTAAATTTGAGCTCTGTAATCCTTCACCTTCTGATAGCAGTGATTTTCTTTTATTTTTTTTTAATTTTTTAAATTCGAGATTGAAGATTCAAAGAGGAATCCTACTCCTTTAATGCTTCAATAGCTTTAGATATTGTCACTGCAGGTCCAATTTCAATACTTGTTTGATCCTTTCTGATCTTTGAGAGCTCAGAAATTCCCCTTAAATTAATATACTTATCATAGCCTTCTTTATCTTTGTAATATCCCATACCTGTATTACTAACAACAAGTTTTATCCGAGTTCCATTGGCTTGGTTTAATTCTAATAAAGGGCAAGAGATATGGGTTGTGATTAACCTTAATCTTTCTTCATTATATTATAAGTGAGATAGTTGAAGTTATTTAGAAGAGGGGTTATATGCCATGAAGTTTTATGGCCAGTCTTAAGGGTATATTTTATTAAAATGATATTTTGTTTTGGGGATTAAGTTTGAAATTGAGGTGGTACACTATACAGAGAGCTCATAGATTAGTGATATAAGAATGATGATCAGATCTTATACAGAGCAGAATGAGGAGAAATATATCATTCAATTTTATCCAATATTATCATGAGATTTTTTAAGTAGAATGGTGTTAAGGATATACTTTAATACTTTACAATGAATCTTTTTTCTTTGGAAATTTTTGTGTCTCTATTTTAAGTAGCTTTTTATAAGAATGCTGGTGCTGATAGTTTTATTTATTCCTCTGCATTTAGAGATTTCTGTGCACTTGTTTTCGTAATACATGGAAATAATTAGTATATATGCCAAATATATGCTTTTTTACTTTGGGGTATAGGGCTTGGGACTTTGAGAATGTTATAGAATTGAGTTATTCGGACAAACTCTATATGCTGTGTTACAAATCCATTAACTTTGATAAATTTGAAAAAATCTCCCAAGCATCTTTGAGAACATGTTTGCAATTTATTGAGCTTCTTTTTCAAATGGGTGTTCCAATACTTTTTTTATGTCATTATCAATTCTCTGTGGAAGGTATAAAGTTATGGCAGCCCATCTGTACCATAATCAATGTGATCCAGTTTAGCATGTGAATCCAAAAGAACTTCCAAATTCTTATAATTACTTAGAGTCATTATCATTACTATTTCTGCTTCTCAATTCTTAATTTCATAAAAATCTATAAGCAAATTACCCTGAATTTGCATAGTTCTTGTGTCCTGTTCTTAATTCTAATTGACGTGAGCTTGATTATGTTAAAAAAAAAGAGCAGAGCTTGATTTATTTATTTTTCTTTGCAGTTTTCTTAGTGTTCATAGTGGGTTAGTTTGGTATATTCCTAATCTAGTCACTCTCTCCCCTGAACAATTTCGGATCCTGATCTAGTTTGAGGAGTCCAAACTGCCTCAGCCAGAAGTACCACAGCTTCCCAAACCTGAGTTTCCTCCACTTCTTGGGGTCCCAAACTTACCAAAGCCTGAGCTTCCACAATTCACTAAACCTAAACCATAAAGAAGACGTATAAATATATACAATGCATAAAATTATTAATCATCTATAATTAAACTTAATATCTTTAAAGCTTAGAATACATAATTCTTACACAAATTAAGCTTACCTGATTGTAAAAGAAAATGAAGAAGCCATGATTATTAATCTGATTTTTTAAATTTAATATATAATATAGGGTGTAGTATTTGAACAGATTGTTAATGAACATGCTGATATACAAGCAGGATAAACCAAAAAATATTATTTTCTTAAAACTGGCCACCCCAACCTATAATTTTCAATATAGCCTAGGTCTGCCCCTGCTTGCACAGATTGTTAATGAGATAAGAAGAAGATGATAGGAAAAGGTTAAGAGAAATTCAGGGGAGTACTCATATAAGACAACTCCAAGATGACCCATCAATTATTCCTCATGGCACTGCTTCATGACAACAGCAATCCTTGAAATAAGGTTCGCTGCTTGCTGTCTCACCTTTGCACTCTTGTTGTTTAACCGCTACTTCATGGTACCATAAATCTGAGCAACATATGGTTTCACCCTCTGCCCAATAGTTCACAACTGCACCAAACTCATTAAGCATCACATTAGCATCATTGTTGGGATGCTCTCGGAAGTTATAAAGAATGCCATCAATCAAAAGCTCTTCCAAAAGAGCTTCTATATGAGATGCTCCCAAGTTAGTGACCACATTCTCAATAGTTTCCATAACCATTCACCTGTAAGGTTCAGTCTCATCTTTAAGATCCTCAACAATTCTCCCGATAATATCTGCAATGCCAACTTTGTTTGCTATCTCTACAGTAGGAAATGAGCACATTGCTTATAGTTTCTTCGATCCAAAGCCATCCTCCTAACCCAGATGTTCTTGAAAAAGTCAGGGAGAATATCATTTCTAATATAATCAGTTTCCATACCCTGAATGCTTATACACTGCTTCACCACTTTCAGAATAACTTAGTTTATTTCTTCATCAGGCGACTGAAATTCACGAATCAAAATGATCATGACTTCCTTAGTATAGCAACTGGCATATAGGGCTTCCAATTCCTTACACACTGCTTCAACTTCTCAATCTGTTGCACAATCTTAATCCCAGTGTGCCGAGCTTGCCATGATTTCTTACTCTGATAAACAACCTTTCTCGAAGGGTAAAAGTGCAGGTATACCAAGAGCAGAGGCAACAGTACTGAAAGCTCTAGCACTAGTGTTCCTAACATATTCATCAATTTTGTCTATGTCAGGTCACATAGCAGTAATCACTGTGACCAGTGAAATCTTAGATTTTCTTTATACTTTTCTCTCCTATCCCAGTACATTTAAGATTATCTAAACATGACATCAAATCTTGGATGTTGAAAATAAAAGTTATAAATTTCTAATGAATTATGTGTTAAGAATATTGGAATGATTTAACCTTTGATTGTGCTTGAACATATGCTTAAAATTTTATTTTCTTATTCTAGTAAAAACTTGAACAAAACCTTAATTTCTTGTTTGAGATTCAATATTCATGAGCATGCATACCTTTTCAATGTACTGCTCATTGTATTGAATCTTGAATTGTCCAAGTGGGACAGTTGGGTAAGAAATTTTTCCTTCGCTTGGTTAATAGTTATTCTTTAAATCTCATATCTTATACTTGTTGAAATTTTGGTCTGGTACATTTTCTTTTGTTCTCTGGGTGTATACTTAAACATGGTAGATTTCACTACGTTCAAGTCATGCACTTGGAGACTAATGGGAAATGCTGCTGAAATTTCGTTAACTATAAAATATGAAATTTAAGGAATAACTATTAACCAAGTGTTGAAAAAGTTTCTTATCAAAATGGGATAGGGCCATACCATGTTAAGAAGGAGATGGAGATTTAAGGATTTGTATTAATGTGCTAAACTAATTTCAGCAATCATGAGACCCGATCGAAGTTGGATGTTACGAAAAAATGATCCTACTGGCTATGTAAGTGAAGAATTCAAGGATGAAGTTGATGATTTCATTAGGGTTGTTCAAGGAGACCCGACAGTTACTGATGCATTAAATCGTATCCTTTGTCCATGTTCTAGATGTAAGAATCGTGCTTGGAGGGAGATATTTGGGGTAGAACAACATTTGTATAAGTACGGATTTGTGGATGGTTATGTAAATTGGACCATTCATGGTGAGGACAGATGGGGGATAGCAGCTCAACATCCATTGTCCATGATGATGAAGTGGAGCCTAGGAATCCATACGTGGATATGGTTATGGATGTCACAGGTGATAGATTAAATCCAGAAGCTTAAGATTTAGAAGAGGATCCAAATCCATCAACTGCAAAGTTTTATGACTTGCTAAGAGACACTGACGAACCTTTATGGGATGGTTGCCATAAGCACACGAAATTGTCAATTGTAACTTAACTTTTGAACTTAAAGTCAGAATTTAACATGAGTGAGAGTTGTTATGATAGAATGATTGTCATAATTAAGAGCATGCTTCTAGAGCCTGAAAGGTTACCCGAAAACTTCTACAAATCAAAGAGAATGGTTCATGAGTTAGAATTAGGATATGAGAAGATAAATGCGTGTCTTAATCAGTGCATGTTGTATTACAAAGAATACAGTGACAAGAGACTTTACTCAGTTTGCTTAGTATGTGGATACTCACGATTCAAACCGAAGGCAGGACGTTCATCGAATGAGAAGGATGTGTCGCACTCAGTGTTACGATATTTACCTATTATGCCAAGACTCCAACGTCTGTTTATGTCCATAAACACTGCACAATATATGAGTTAACATGCGGATGGAGTGCGTCAAGATGAATCAGTGATTCGGCATCCAGCTGATACTGAGGCTTAGAAATGATTTGACGCTACCTATTCAATATTTGCACTAGACGCTCAAAATGTTAGGCTTGGTCTGTGTACAAACGGTTTTAATCCATTCAGCGGTTCAGCCACACCATATTCATGTTGGCCCATTTTTGTCACACCGTATAGTCTACCTCCAAGTATGTGTATGAAAAGGGAATACATATTCCTCACTCTTGTGATTCTTGGACCAAAGTCACCAAGTAAAAGTTTAGATGCCTATCTTAGACCCCTAATTGATGATCTGAAGATATTGTAGGATGATGGGGTGCAAACTTATGATGCTTGGAAGAAGTAAAATTTTGATATGAAAGCGACTTTGTTGTGAACAATAAGTGACTTTCCAGCCTATGGAATGCTGTCTGGGTGGAGCACTCATGGAAAAATTTCTTATCCACTTTGTATGAATCATAGTAAGTCATTTGTGTTGAAGCACGGTAGGAAATGTTGTTGGTTTGATTGTCATCGCCAATTTTTGCCTTTTGATCATCCATTTCGCCGTGATCGAAACTCTTTTAAGAGATCAACAGTGAAAAAATCTAATCCACCGCAACAGCTGAGTGGGACAAATGTCTTGAATAGAGTGACTTAACTTAAGAAAGTCATTTTCGGCTTGAATTCAGGTAAACAAAAACAAGATGGCTTTGGTATACACCACAATTGGGTGAAGAAGAGCATATTCTGGGAATTACCTTATTGGTCCACTAATTTAATATGACATAATTTAGATATTATGCATATCGAGAAGAATGTGTTTGATAATATCTTCAACATTGTAATGGACATAAAGGGCAAGACAAAAGACAATTCAAATGCAAGAGAAGATTTGAAGATAATATGCAAATGTCCTACCTTGAAGCTAATAGTTAAGAATGGCAAGTGTAAAAAGCTAAAGGCGACGTATGTCTTAGATGCTAATCAAAGAAGGATGCTGTGTGAGTGGATAAAACAGTTAAAATTTTCTGATGGGTATACGTCAAATATTGCACGTTGCACCAATGTAGACGGCAGGAAGATATATGGAATGAAAAGTCACGATTGTCATGTTTTTATGCAAAGGTTAATTCCTCTGGCATTTCATGATATCTTGCCAAAACCTATATGGGGACCATTAACAGAACTACGCTTGTTCTTTAAAGAAGTTTGTGCAACTAAAATTCGTGCTTCCACCATGGAGAATGCAGAGCTTTCTATCATTGAAACAATTTGCAAGTTAGAGAAGATTTCCCTCCAGCATTCTTTGACATGATGGAACATATAATCGTGCATCTCCCTTATAAAGCTAAGGTTAGAGGACCAGTGCATTACAGGTGGATGTACTTCTTTGAGAGGTGTATACTGTACTTAAAAAGAAAGGTCTGAAATAAGGCAAAAGTTGAAGGATCTATTTGTGAAGCGTATATTTTAGAAGAAATTTCTAATTTTGCTTTCATGTATTTTGATCCCCACCTACAGACTAGGCGCACTCAAGTTCCTCGGAATGACGATGGTGGGGAAGATACAATTAATAAATGGTTGTTTGTTTTTAAACATCCATGTCGTCCTATCGGGAGAGGTCAAAATAGATTCTTGATGGATGTGGAACTTCAGATTGCTAATACATATATGCTTGTAAATTGTAGAAAAGTAGAACCTTATCTCCAGTAAGTCTACTCTCTATCTAATGAATTTGTTATTAATGTGCTAAATTTATGCTAAATATTAATTATTGTATTGATTAGACAATTCAAGGATTCGTTAAGGGAAACAGATCCCAATATTACTGATGATCAAATATTGGAAACTCGAGATAAGGACTTCAGTAGGTGGCTAAAACATCTAGTGAGTCATTTTATCCATAATCACATCTATCATATTAAATTCAATGTTCATTATGCTAGATGTTACAACTATCTACTATCTATGTAATGATACAGGTTAATATAGGCCAAGTCAAGGATCAAATGATATGAGAGATAAGTTATGGTCCATCTAAGTCTGTGACTTCTTACTATGACTTAAAAGTTAATGGGTATAGATTTCATACTAAGGTATACGAACAAAATAAAGCTACCATGAATAGTGGCGTATGTGCTAGAGGTAGTATATATGGTGAGAATGACTTCGACTATTATGGCATCGTTGAAGATATATTGGAATTGTCATATGTAGGAAATCAGAACAGAGTATTTCTTTTACAATGTCATTAGTTTGACCCAATAAATAGAGTCAATATTGATGAAAGATATGGGTTGGTTGACATCAAGTATAAATCAAGACTTCACTCAAATGAGCCATTTGTCTTAGCCGAACAAGCACAACAAGTGTACTATACAAGATACCCACAAAGCGAGAATAGAGCTAATGGTGAATGGTGGGCAGCTTGCAAGGTCAGAGCAAAACTCTTTGTGGCTGAGACATTGAATGACGAAGGTGATGAATTGAATGACCCAGTTGCTACTAATTATTACCAAGATGATGGATCCCTTGGATACACAATATTGTCATAGATGATGAAGCAGTTTCCTTGTTTGATGCACATGCCCAAATGGAAGAAGTGAACATACGTGATATACATTATCCAATGGACATTTTGGTTGATGATGAGTTCATTGATGACGAGTTCATTGATGACAATGAAAATAGTGAAATTACTGAATTCTCAGATAAAGATGAGGAATCTTTTGCTTCAAACTCAAGTAGTTAAAATTGAATCTTATTCAATAAATTTTATTAATGGTATTTACACTGAAATATCATTATTATATTTTGAGGTTTTTATTGACATATAGTTTCTTAACTTGTCATGTTTCATTATGTTTCCTTATACAGATATTCATCATAACCATTCAAGGTAAAGGTGCTGGACGCGGTCATGGGAGAGGCCGTAATGTTTCATCTGGCCATGATTCTCCACCACTACAGCATTCTCAGCCCTTTCCAAGTATACCTGTAGGATAATCTTTTTAATTATTGTTAACTCATAGTTTATTTAAATGTAATATATATGTATTTTTTTATTTATCTATAATTATGTTAGGTGTAACTTCAGCTACTGGCCCATGGACTAGTGCAGGCCTACCAGCGTATAGTCCATTGACCATTGGAGGCGCATTTGCTTCTGTCCTACCTCTTACTGACCCAGCCTTTTCTATGCCACCCCCTGCTAACCCACCCACTAGCGGCCCGAATGTGGTGCCTTCATGTGGAGAATCCAATGTAGAAACAGATAGCAGGGAACTTATATATGTGGCGTGATTGCTACCGCAAGTGCACGGATCGTTCAAGTAATAAAGATATAGAGTAAAAGTTCATTCCCACGAGGATATTCGATTATAAAGCTAAGTACCAACTAATAGCTTAATCAATTCTAGTCAAGGACATAAAAATAAGAAAACAATAAACTAAACTAAACCTAATCTACAAAAGCAATAAAGATAAACATGGTTAGGTTTCAAGAAATCCTTCTTCACCTCTTACATCTACCAACAACATGCAATCCTCTTCCTAAATATAGATACATTGATTAGGTTAGCTTGAGAATCTGATGTAGTTAAAAGCCTATGTCTAGGTCAATCAACCCTGGTTTCAATTGCCCAACTCAATAAATTTCCTTGAGAGCTAGCTCAACTTCTACTCATGAACGATCTATTCTCAATCACACACTATACATAGCCAATAAGTATATTTCTATCCTATTAACGAATCAACTCATCCAAACTAATTGAACTCACAGAACATATATCAACCATACCATATCCATACTCACAAATCCCTATGTCTAGTTCATTTGCTCATATTAGGATCATGCAATCAGTGATCAGCCAACCACAAGCATTAAACATAGATAATGATTGAAGAAAACCAATAATCCACACAAACTCAGAGAAGAACACATCATTAATATATATAAACGGATCCAAAATCATCCTAAAACAAAGCTCAGCTATACAACAGATAAGGAAGAGAAGAGAGAAAGGGAAAAGAGAGAAAGCAGCTCATTGATTTGTCTCTGAAGCTTGAATCTTCCTTCAATCCTTTGATCCTTGCCTCCAATCCACCATCACTGGAGACATAGCCAAACTAACTAACCTAAAACTAACTAACTATAAAGAACAAAAAATGGAAATGGCCCAAAATGGCCAGTCCCGAGAGAAAAATGCATAACATGTATTTATAGGCTCAGCTGGCCGCTCAGCACCGCGGCCCCCACATACCCACGCCGCAGCGCCCACACGGTCGGTCTACATACACCGTGGCGCCTACTCAATCTGGGTTGCGACCCTCTTGCCTCGGGTCCAAGTATGGCATAGCTAAAAATGCTCTCTGCGCCGCGGCGTTGACCACTGAAAATGAAGATTTGGCTTCCTCTTCCTCTTTAAGCTCAATTGCTCCATATTTGACCTTGTTTGGAGCCCCTCCTAACATAGAGAATACACCAAATCAGTAACAAATATAAATTTACTTAATCCATAACAATTAAACAAAGTTTTGCATAATAACACATCAGAAAGGCTTAGAATCATAATATGACAAATATAAGTACAAAACCCTCCAAATATGCATTTCAACAAGGACTTAGCATTCATTCTAGCACAAAATTAGGGCACAAATAACTACATTCTATAGAGTTATCATGGCTCCTGTCCTTGAACCGTAAGTAATAGTGATTATCATTTTTTATTACATGTATTTACTTTTAGATTACTAACATTATCTTCTTGTACTTATATGAAGAGGTTTCTCCAATCGAGAGTGACACGTGACATTGTGTACAATGTCATGACAAGGATGCCTATTCTGGCTAGTATGTAATGAGGTTATCCAGTTGAAATGAATGAAATACTATTTAACGACTTCATGGTAAGTAATTGTATTTATAGAATTATATATTATACGTTTATTGAAAAATAAATATACATGCATATCATTTGTGTATGTTAAGCATCAGTTCACATCTGATGCTGATCGCGGCATGACGAGAACTGTCTGGGAGTGAATTATCATGGACCGTTATCCAGACTATTTGAACAAAGCATAAGATAAGGCCTTTGAGAAGGCAAATTCAAATAACTTGGCTGATGTTAAGGGCCATGGGCCTAGAGGAATGAGGACAGAAATGTGGGATGACCTGATCGACATTTGGCTGATAAATAAATGAATGGCGAGGTCTGCAGCTGCCTGAAGAAATAGGGCAGCCATGCTTGATGCCTTGAAGCATACAGGCGGGTCGATAAGCTTTAGTCAACACAAGAGCAAGATGGTAATATAACTTCCTCATTTAAAGTTTTGATGGTAATCTGTTTATTAATCTGGAATTTTTTGAGTTTTAGTATGACATAGTATTTTAGAGGGATTGCCTTACTTTTGATATGTATTTATTATATAATATTCTTCCATATAGGATTATAGGAGGCAGAGTTAAAGTATCTGATTTCTTACAGAGATCTCTATGCAAAAGTTCATAAGAAGAAAGACGGAAGCTATGTTTCTGAGCGCTCGAGAAATTTTATTGTAGGTGTCTTTAAAATTCAAAATTCATATATATTTTAGGTTATTTATTTTTTTGTTAATAATTTTCTTATTTTGTTATTTTTAGGAGTCATATAACATCGTGATGACAGAAAAATATAGAGAAAACTCTTCCTCTCACCTTATGGTTGACTCGGAGGTCTGGTTGGATGCGGCGGGTCCTAATAAGAAGGGACGTGTGCATGGCATAGGTAACAGCTTGCACATTGGTAATAACACCATGCAGGCTTCATCCTCCTCGATTGCGGGTCCTTCCCGCTCTACACCATTGACACAGGACATATCTGAAACTGTAAATACAGCAGTGGCAGTAGCAATGGCTTCGTTTGTCCAGAGTCAACTTGTCCCTATGTTGGTGCCCCTCCAATCGTTCCTATCTACAATCGGATCAGCAAATGTTGCTCCACAACCACCATTGCAAGGTTTAGTTGGGGAGGGTCGAGAGGAAGAGGAAGACAAAGACGAAGACAAATCCAACTTAGACTGATTGCCATTTTTTATTCTTCTTGTCTATATTTGTATAATAACTTTAAACTATATTAGACTGATTATTTGTATAATAACATTCATCTATGTTATTTGATTATTTGTACAAGTTTTTTGTTTTAGTAGTTTACAATTATTGGATTGTTTTGTTGTTGCTGATGTTGGATTTCTGTTTATTGGATTATTTGCTGCGGTTTGATATGCAGGTTTTAGGAAAGTAATAATATATATAGGTTATTAAAAAAACCTAATTACCAAGGGATTAGCAAAGGATTAGCAACAGAATAACGAAATCACATGGGTAATTAGCGAGAGAATAGCGACGTAATAGCGAGGGAATCACATAGGTAATTCACGAGGGATTAGCGAGGGAATAGTTAGCAAGAGAATGACGACGTAATAGCAAGGGAATCACATATGTAGTTAGAGAGCGATTAGCGAGGGAATCACACAGGTAGTTAGGGAGGGATTAGCGAGGGAATAGTTAGCGACGGAATAGCAACAAAAATTAGTTAACATGATACAAAATTGGTATATCATACAACGACGGAATAGCTTTCCCTCGCTATTTTGAGAGGGAATGATGGTGGCATATTAGCAAGGGATTAGAGAGGGATTAGCGAGGGAAATAAATTTTCTAGAAATGGAATAGAGAGGGAATGCTTTCCCTCACTAATTAGTGATGAAAAAAAAAGTGACTAACTTAACCCTCGCTATTCTGCCGCTAGTCCCTCGCAAAATTTATTTGTGATGGAATAGCGAGGGAATAACAAGGTAAATTTTCCTCGCTAATTTATTGAATTCTTGTAGTGTATATATTTTATATTCGCTTACTTGTTTTGAGTTATGTATAACAATATGCCCTTTTGAGGCTGTGATGTATATATATAACTGTGAAAATAAGTTTGCCCCAAATGATTTTATATGTTAAGTTTTGATGATGACAAACACAAGACAAAAAGAATACTTTGCTTATGTTCTTTATTGTATCCTATATAGAGTATATCTATTAATAATTGTTAAATATCTTATTTGGATGTGTATATGAAAGTTTTATATGCATGTTAAACTAACTAGAGTTATACATTTATGAATCATGCATATGAAGACATTGAATTATGATTTTGGACTACCTATGCTTGTTTAAGTGAGCAATACTTTGTAGGATAGTCCAAGTACCAAGAGTGAGCTTGCAACAAGAAAGCAAAAGATATCTATTAAGCTCAACACAAGGAGAATGTGATTAAACATATGTCTCTGAAGATTTGTTTTGATAACTCACATGATGGGAAGACGAAATCCAAGATCTTTTACGAATAGCTTTAAGACTTAGAGTCTCTCTGTTCGAGGATCTCTTTGGATATCTCCTAGTGCATCAAGATAAAACAAAAATACTTCCTTAAACTTATACCAAAACTGTTTTGATCTTGAAAATAACTTAAAAATGTTTTGGTGTTTTTGATAAACTTTCTGAGATGTTTTTCAAACATTTATAACTATTTTTAAATAGAGGTATTCGAATAACCTTGAAGGTATTCGAATAACATCCTTTTAAACAGCTTTTTAAATGTGTTTAAAATAGAGGTATTCGAATACACTCTTGCGGTATTCGAATAAGCTACTTTTGAACCTTTTTCTTTTATGAAATAAAACAGTGGTATTCAAATAACCCATATCAGTTTACTTTTCACGATGGTTTTATGAACAGTGTTATTCGAATGATGGTTTATGCTATTCAAATAAACACGGTAAACATAGTTCTGGATATAAAAACTAACGGACATATTCTCATAATAATTACGAAATTAATTCCTCCAATGGGCATTTTCTTTACGACTCTATAAATAGAGACCGTGGGTCTCATCTGTTAGAAGCTCAGTTATTTGTTTAATTTACGCTTGCTTTGAAAAATGTGATTTATAATTTACGCCTATTTTCTGTGCTCTTTTTGCTGAAACTTTGAGATATCATTTGAGAGCCTCTTAGCACTTCAATTTGTATTATTTGCTCTGAGTAAGAGTTTCTCTTCATCTATATTTCTATTCTTCTATATTGAGGGTGAGGTATCCTTCAAGATTTGTATAAGGGTGAGGTATCCCTTTAAGGTTTGTATAAGGGTGAAGTATCCTTACAAGCTGAGGCTTTAGCATAAGGGTAGAGTTTCCCTGTGTGTGAAAAATGCTCTTTTATGTAACGGTTACAAGCACCTATTGAAGCTTGTATGCATAGTAAAAAATCTCGGATTATTTTCGAGGACTGGACGTAGACCACAAGTGAGTTAGTGGTCGAACCAAGATAAATATCGTGCCTGCTTCTCTTTTCTCAATCTCTTTATTTTACGTAATTTTATATTATTGCACATTTATTTATTTGCTGTTCTTAAAGCTTTTATTCTTCATCTCGCAATTCCTTTTCTTTTATTTAATAGCTTAAATATTTGTATTTATTTTAAGAGTATTTGTGAAAAAATTTTATACCCAATTCACCCCCCTCTTGGGTAATAGTTGCCATGACTAACTAATGGTATCAGAGCTTCGTCACATTAGACAAATCTGAGCATTAAGATCAATATGATTAAACAAAAGCGAAGATCACAAGCTCGGTGAAAGCTTAACCGCTTAGAGTTGAAGATCCTTATTTGTTGGCAACCTTGAAAGTTTTCAAAATGGAAGGTTTTGAAATTAATAAACCACAATTCTTTGATGGTGTGTATTTTGTTTATTGGAAAACTAGAATAGAGTTTTATATGCAATCTATTGATTTGGATTTATGGGATATTATGCTAAATGGATTTACTTACAAATCAAAACAAACTTGGAATAGTTTTGACAAAAAATGTTTTTCTTTGAACATTAGAGCTATGCAAATTTTGAGAAGTTGTTTGAATGATGAGACCTATGCTAAAATTAAGAGTTGCTCTAGTGCTAAAGATATATGGGATGCTCTTTATGCTATTTATCTTGCTAACAATGATTTTGTGTATAAAGTTGTATATAGAAAACAAGAAAAACAAATGCCATTGAAGGAAGCTTGTCATGAAAAATATCCTCAAAGAGATACTTAAACTATTGAAGGGAGCGAAATGCCACTTGGTGACGATGGCGGTCAATTTGAAGAAGAGGCAAAGCAAAATAAAATTGATGAGGAAGAATGTGATTCTCTTAAAGAGGCAAGTATCCTAGAAATTGAAACTACTTCCTATATGGCTAAAAAGGACTTTGAGGTAAATAATTCTAAACTATATTATAGTCCTTCCTATAATGAGTTGCAAAGTGTATATAATGAATTGTATGATGGTTTGTTGAATTTAGAAAAGAAAAACTTATCGTGTTTGGAAAACATTTCCTTTATTGAAAATGAAATTGAGACTTTAAAAAATGAATATGCTTTTCTTAATGAGGAAATGCCTTTGAAATATGAAACCTCATCTTCTTGTGAAAAATGCATTAATTTAGAAAATCAAGTTGAGGACTTATTTTTCAAACTTTCCAGAGCTAATGATTCTAATTGCTTACATTCTATGCTTGTTAATGAAAATAAAATTAATATTATTCCACATAGAAATTCAAGTAAAGCTTGTGGAAAAAATAACATAGAATGTAATAATAAGAAAAAGCTTAAGTTTTTCAAAGATGATCTTCAAAAGACCAAGCCATCATTAAATTCAATTGTTTGTAATTTTTGTGGTCATCTAGGACATATTTCTCATTTATGCAAATATAGAAGAAATCCTTATATGAGAAATTATATGGTATGGGTTCCTAAAAATCCTAAAGGCCCTAATACTAACATTCAAGGAACCAAAATAAAGTGGGTACCAAAGTGTCCTCCTAGTGTTTTAATTATGCATAATATTTCTCAAAAGGATGGACAAATTGGTCAAAAGAAAGAGGAATCATCAAGGAGAATGCTTCCAAAGCCTAATGGTAGAAACTTTGGTCAAAGAAGGAAGATGGCTTCAACCAAAGGTTCTCAAGTACAAAATGTAGAACTTGTAAAGTTCAAGACTCCAAAAGAGAAGCAATAGGTAAGAAAAAGCATTTCCTTGATTTCCAAGGCCAAGGTATCAAAAGTTTTTACCTCTTATGCACACTCACATGCAAAGTCAATAAATTTGAGGTATATTCCTTGTAGGCCTTAAGTGATTAATAGAATCATGTGTACTTGAGAAAATTTGAATATTATGTTTAACACATGATTATGTTCATTCTTATTATATCATAATTCATTAATTTGTTATATATCTTGGTACATAAGGGTCTATAATGCTTATGTATGCTTTATATGCTTTAAAATTGTCTATATATCATGAAAGTAAGCATGCTATCAACTATGTGCTTAATGGTATTTAATTATTTAATTTATTGTGCTTGATTTACATACTATGAAAAATTAATCTTTATGAGAGCATAATAGATTAATATTCAAAAACTAACATATAAGGACCCAATAAAATTTGCGTACTAAAAGTAAAAAATTGAAGTGTGTTGTAGGTGTGCTTGAAGGCTAAGGAGTGACTTTGGCATCTTGAAAGTGGCTGCTCCAAATATAAATATCATAAATAATTTCAAGCTCTCTTCCTTGTCTCCATGAAGCATAGACTTGCAATCCTTGGATAAGTGAAACTTGTGTTATGCTTTTCTAACTTTATGTCTTGAACATGTTTCTACACGTTAATATGCTAGATAAAGTATGCTCCTTGCTTGAAATGACATGTCTAATGAGAATATCTTTGAGCTTGAGTTTTTGATCAATCATACATATAATTGAATATTTGTGTTTATTACTTTATCATTGATTTATTACTCTTGAATTACTACTGACTTGAGCGTCGGAGTTATCCTGAAATCATTTTTGCAGGTACTCCATCAAAAGGTAAGCTTTCGTCTCTCAAAATACAAATCCTAGACATAATATATATGATTTCTTGTTTAAGTTATTCGAATACCTCCCTATGGTATTCGAATACCATTGCTTTTATACGTGTAAATCTGTGGTTTTCTGATAGGCCTATTCGAATAGACCTATGGCTATTTGAACACCATACATCAGTACAGTATTTTTATAAGCTGGTGTATTAATAACTAAGTAGTTATTCGAATAACCCGAGGCTTATTAATATCAGTGTTTTTCACATGCCTCTGGAGTATTCGAATACCTTGGAAGCTATTCGAATACTTGCTCTTGTCTTGCTTATTTTTTTTAGTATGGGTATTCGAATACAGGAATAAGTATTCAAATACCATAGGCTGGCAGCTAAGCCAAACTGACCCATCTATTCGAATAACTGGTCAGTTATTAGAATACCTTCTATCAGAAGGGTGCGTCCTTTGGTCTTTCTGATGTGTGTGAAACAACATCATGTTTTGTTCTTATTTTGCATGCATTCTTGAGCATTTTAGGCATTTTAGTTTTCCTTTTTGGTTAGTTTTTCCCTTAGTTCAGATAACTGCGGTGTTTTTGGTGTTCCTGTGCAGGATTAATGTTGATTTGACCTTGGATTGAATGAAATACTCGCATGTTTGAAGTTGGAGCTTAATGGATAGCAATAAAGGTGCAAAAAGGCCATCCCAGAGGGATCCACGGCCTGCCCATGGATCAAACCACGGTCATGGATCGAGGGACAACTTAAAGAAGGAAAAGAGAACTCCAGTGAGTTCCACGGCCTGGCCGTGGAACCATCCATGGACGTGGAATTCAACAGAGTGCAAAGTTGGCCAGTGGCAGAGAGATCCATGGCCTGGCCGTGGAATGATCCACAGCCGTGGATCGCAGTGTGCAGTAGTTTTTATATTTTTTTTATTTCTTTTGGGGGCTTTTTAACCAATTAAAACCCTAGGGTTATAAATAAAGGTTTTTGAATACAATGAGGGGGTTCCAATTTGGTTTTGAAGGAGGCACATTGGAGGCTTGGTTCTTGATCTTTCTTCTCTCTTCTCTCTTGAATTACGGGTTTGGATGTTTATGAACATGTTTTCTTGTTCCTTCTTCTCTATGTCTGAGTAGTTTCTTTTGTTTTTAGGATTAGGCAATGCCCTTTGATATATTGATAATGATT
This sequence comes from Ormosia semicastrata, assembly GCA_029884595.1. NCBI lineage: Eukaryota > Viridiplantae > Streptophyta > Magnoliopsida > Fabales > Fabaceae > Ormosia > Ormosia semicastrata. The sequence continues at coordinate 43,709 of JAQQTO010000015.1, read as the reverse complement.
AATTGGCGTTGTTTCTCCTTTTATTGATCTTGAATGTTCTTTGATTCAATCTTTATTACTTTTATTCATGTGAATTTACTGGCCACTTATTTGCATCTCATAGGCATTTAGGGACATACTGAGAGGTGAACCTAAGTGTTGGAACCATAAGAATTGAACTTAAGGTCTAAATCACGAGAGTAGTTTTAGCCTTTCGAGGATTCAATGAATTACCACAAAGCGTAATAGGTTCAATTTAAATTCAATTACCACGAGAGTAGGAATTGGTTTAATTGGGCACAGATCTTATATCTTGAGAAAGAACATTAACTAATTTAGGGTAATTCACCTTCAATTGAATTTCAGATTTAATAAAAGGGTTATCAATTAGGATTTATCTTGTATCATTGTGGTATCCCAATCTTGGAAGCTTTCTTGAATCTGAATACCATTCTTGATTACTTGCTATTTTTGTTCAGAATTATGTTTTCTTGATTTTATTTAATTGTTTTGTTACTATGTTCTTCTTAATCAACAATCATATTCCCTTTTGTTTAACTTAATTGAATTAATTAATTAATTAGTATTCATAGACACAGTCCCTGTGGATTCGATCTTTTTATTACTTGACGACGAAATCGTACACTTGCAGATTTCACGCATCAAGTTTTTGGTGTCGTTGCCTGGGATTGTGTTTTTCTTGAATATTAATTTAATTTTTAATTTAATTATTTTAAAACTTTTTCTTTATATTTGGTTCTTACATTCTTGATTTCTCTTTGACTCTCTGCAGGTAATTTCTCTTGTTTATGCAAAGTACTAGACGTTCTGGGATTCTCATTGAAGCAGATCCTGAAATTGAAAGGACTTTATGTAGAAGGAGAAGACAACAAAAGCACAGAGTAAGAGAAATATTTTAACCAACACTTGTCATAGCAGCAGCTGAAGATAATAAATCGTTAAAAGAGTATGCAGCCCCTAATGCTCGGGGTTTGCGATCTGGGATTGCTCGGCCAGACATTGAAGCTAGGCACTTCACCATACCTCCTGCCCTACTTTCTATGATAAGGCAGAACCAGTTTGGAGGATTGCCGTCAGAGGATCCTAATGATCATGTGGATATGTTCTTGGAGTTCTGTGAGACCCTCAAGATCGAAGGTGCCTCTGTTGATGCTATTCGTCTCCGCTTGTTTCCTCTATCATTGAGAGATAGAGCTAGAGCTTGGCTGAAGTCATTCCGGAGACGATAACTACTGGGACCAATTGGAGCAAGCCTTTTTGACAAATTCTTTCCAACTTCCAAGACCGCTCACCTAAGGACCCAAATCACAAGCTTTGTTCGAAAGATAGCGAGTCATTGTCAGAAGCTTGGGATAGATATAAGGCTTTCTTTGGAGCCCCGCCCACACCACGAGTTAGAGAAGTGGTTGATCGTCCACACCTTCTATAATGGTTTAGAATATTCTTCGAAGGTGTCTCTTGACTCCGCAGCTGGTGGAGCTCTGATGAATAGAAGGCTCACAGAGGCTTATAAGATAATTGAGAGTGTAGCTTCAAATCATCACTAATGGGCCAATGAAAGAGGGCATAACCTGAGAAAGCTCTCGGGAGGTAAGTTTGAGGTAGATGGTGTTGATTTAATTATGTCAAAGTTTGATTCTTTGAATAAACGTTTTGATATGCTTGAGAAAGCTCATGTTAATGCCATAGGTGCCTCTAACAATTTTTGTGAGATTTATGGAGCACAGGGACATATTGGTGCTGAATGCCAAGTTGGAATGGGATCCTCACATGGTGCACCAGTGGAGCAAGTGGAATCATGCCACAATTTCCATGACTTCAACCAAAAGGGGAGGAATGATCCGTATTCCTAAACTTACAACCCCGGTTGGAGGTCACATCCTAACTTCTCTTACCGGAATAGTCAGTACCAAGCTGGGCATGGTAATACTAAACCCTCTTCTGGAGTCCCACAGGTACAGAAATCTAGACTTGAGTCTCTTCTTGAGAACTTTATTGAGAACCAGTCTAAGCAAAATGAGGAGTTTAGGCACTATGGACAAGTTGTGACTGAGGCAATTAAAGAGTTGTCAGCTAAGGTTGACAATTTAGACGTTCATAATAAGATGTTGGAAACCCAGATTGCCCCAATAAGCAAGCACTTCCCTTAGGCAACAAGGTTAATTTCCTGGTCAACCTGAAGTCAACCTAGGCAATGAACATTGTAAGGCTGTGAGTTTGAGGAGTGGAAAGAGGTTAGAGGATCCTAGGGGTAATGGGGAGAGTAACAAAGATATGGGGAATGAGGAAAAAGAGACTAAGGCACAACCCTTAGAAGAGGAGGAAATCACTGAGAAGGTGTCTAAGTATGTACCCCCTGAACCTTACCAACCCCTAGTTCCCTTCCCTCAAAGATTGGCTAAGGCGAAGTTAGATAAGCAGTTTGGGAAGTTCTTAGAGGTTATTAAGAAATTGTACATAAATGTACCCTTCACTGAGGCGTTAAAATAAATGCCTACCTATGCTAAGTTTCTTAAAGACATCCTGTCTAATAAGAGGAAGCTAGAAGACTATGAGACAAGAATAGCTTTTAATTTCTCGAAGTGTAGTGCCTTAATTCAAAATAAATTGCCTCCTAAGTTAAAGGATCCAGGTAGCTTCTCTATTCCCTGTTTGATTGGCAACACTAACTTTGATAAAGCTCTGTGTGATTTGGGGGCTAGTGTTAGTCTTATGCCCCTTTCTGTGTGTAAGAAGTTGGAGGTGGGTGAGCTAAAACCCACAATTATCTCACTGAAATTGGCGGATCGGTCCGTCAAATATCCTGTAGGCATCTTGGAGGATGTTCTTATCCGTGTTGGTAAGTTTTTCATACCTGCTGATTTTATTGTGCTTGAAATGGAGGAGGATTCCCAAATCCCCATTATTCTTGGTAGGCCTTTCTTAGCTACTGCTGGTGCTATAATTGATATTAAGAATGACAAATTGTCTTTAACTGTTGGTGATAATACGATTGAGTTTGATATTTCTAAATCTATTAAATAACCTTCTTTTGAGGACTCTTGTTACAGGGTTGACTTATAACACCAGGTGGTAGAGGAAGAGTCCACCATAATTCATTTGGAAGATCCATTGAAAAAATGCTTGGTTGGTGGCGGCTCTATTGATTCTGGAGGAGAGGTAGCTGAGTATGCCCGCTTGTTGGAGGCAACCTCAAAAATCCCTCCTAGCAAAGCCAATGTGGAAAGGCTTGAGCCAAAGCCTAAGTCTGAAGATTGGGAAGAGGAAAAAGCTCCTAAGGTAGAACTTTAAACTCTTCCTTCCACTCTCGTGGCCTTGGTCCAAACTCTTCTTATCCCACTCATTATTAGTGCTAGCTTAAATGAGTTAGAGACTGAGAAATTGCTAAGGGCTCTTAGGATGCATAGAAAGGTCATAGGATATACTCTTGATGATATTAAAGGCATAAATCCTTCCTTTTGCATGCATAGAATTTTGATGGAACCTGATCATAAACCCTCTGTTGAGCATCAATGTAGGTTGAATCCTAATATGAAAGAGGTTGTTAAAAAAGAGGTACTTAAGTTGCTTGATGCTGGGGTAATTTACCCAATTTCTGATAGTTAATGGGTTAGTCTTGTGTATGTGGTTCCTAAGAAAGGGGGGATGACTATAATTGAAAATGAGAAAAACCAATTGATTCCCACTAGGACAGTCACATGTTGGAGGATGTGCATTAATTATAGAAAGTTGAATAGTGCAACTAGGAAAGATCACTTCCCTCTTCCCTTCATTGATCAGATGCTTAAGAGGCTAGTTAGGCATATACATTTTTGTTACTTAGATGGTTATTCGGGATTCCACCAAATCCCTATTCATCCTAGTGACCAGGAGAAAACCACATTTACTTGCCCTTATGGCACTTTTGCCTATAGAAGAATGCCATTTGGTTTATGTAAGGCCCCCGCCGCTTTGCTTTCGAGATGCATGACTCTAATGAGCAATATTTTCTGAATTTATTGAAAACATCATGGAAGTTTTTATGGATGATTTTTCAGTATATGGTACTAACTTTGATGATTGTTTGTTTAATTTGTCTAAGATTTTGCAGAGTGACACTTGTCGAGATTATCAAATTTAAATCAATTTATAACCGATTTACCAAAACTACTTGTAGCATAAGGTAACACCGGGTCGAGTCCGTAGATCACTCTAATTATGAAGTCAGATTGAGAGGTTAATAAACAGGGGGGAAATGTTTTGCAAGATTAAACAACAAAGAACAATTAAAATGAGTAAACAAGATTGAGAAAACAACCAATCCAAGAGAATTAACAAATCTTGATTTTAATCCATCCTTGATCTTTATAAATCCGTTCAACTATCAACCAAATCTTTAGTCTTAGATCACATCAAGACGCCTCTCAATGATCCATGGATCTTCTACTAGAAACGCTTCTAAAATTTAATTAATTAAGGTTAGACAAATTAAGCATCCATCCAAAACCCAAATAAACTTAAAAACCAAGATCCAACCAAGCTAAATATTTCATCAAACACCTTTGATGCATTATTTAGCTCTGAATTCATCTCTTGGCATATGATAATTACGCAATTAATATATGCAAATCCCAATCAAATTAAGCATTAAATTAGAATTTAAACAAGAGAAGAAGAGAAAGAGAAACTTGATTAATAGATGAACGTATAACAATTAAAACAAGATCTCAAGATTAATCATCAAGCTTGTCAATCTCTTGGATTGATTAAAGAAGTTTAGCTCTCCATAGCCATCACCATTGGATAACCTTCAAGAACCATACAAAAATGAAAATAACAAAGAGAGAGGAGGAGAGGAAGAGAAGAAGAGAATTCTCCAAAATGAAACACTAAAACTTTAATTATAACAACACTTCTACATAAAAGCTCTACATATTACAATGATCTGCATAGCCTCCCTTTTATAGAGGGTTAAAGATACAAAATGTCAAAGGAGGCTGAGTCATGGTGGTTGGTGGAGTAGGTGGAGTAGTGGAAAATGTTGAATGACTTTTGGTGAGTAGAAAATTCTGGAGATTCTTTGTCTCCGAAATCATGCAGCTCTGAAGTCATTGCATTCGTCATTTTTGAGCCAAGTGGTCTTCACGAAGATTGTAGGTCTAGATCTTAGCTTTCAAATGGCTTTGGTTTGAGTCCAATATCATTTCTATAGCTCCAGATATGTTCAAATTACTGCACACTCAGGCCCAGGTCCAGCTCCTCTTTTTTGACTTCCAAGCCCAATATCACCTCCAAGAAGTCTGAATCGGGAAGAGTGTTCAACATGAAAGTTAAGATTTGAGTCTTAATATCAACCATCAAAATTTCAGCCTATTCTACAACTTTCACTACGAGTAGTGTAATGAACAGTACACAAAGGTCATTCTGCAGGAGCAACACTTTAGTTCTTGATTCAATGCCAATTTGAGCCATCCAAACGTGTGATTGAGTCTTTGATGTCTTCATGAAGATTGTAGAGCTCTCTATTATCTTTAAAATGACATAAGATTCACCTTAAACATCCACCTACAACCCAAGATATGGCCCAAATACAAGATTAGTGTAAGATGTAAATCATGCTGAAAAATTCAATTAAATCCATTTTGAGTTCAAAACATACAAAACACAACCAAACTTAATTTATTAAGTGCATGGAGAGTGTAAATGACTAAAAATGAAGGCTTATTAATGCATCAAATATATGAACATCAAATTCCCCCACAGTTAGCTTTTTGCACTCCTGGGCAAAACACACAAAAACAAAATGAAACAGACTCAAGTTAAACATTCTAAAAGACTCAATTTCTAATAATATTTAAGAATGAAGAGCAATTAATAATTCAAGTAATCAAAACATTTATGAGGTAACACATCTTCACATCTCAAATCAACAAGCAAGGATACTTCAATTGAAAAGCATGAGTAAAGAATGATAGATCCTCACAGAATTCACTCTCAATCTCTCAAGTGTTTAAAAGGTAGGTATTACACTCAATTCAACTTACGAAAATTGCACTACCATAAGCTTGCTTATCTTCTACTTCTCCACTACTCAGAACACATGCACACACAAATCATGAGGACTTTATTCAAGGTTGTAATGGGGTCAAGGTAAAGGAGAAGGTAATATGGATATGACAAGTTAGACACCAAAGAGAATAAAAGAACATGAAAGCTGAGTTCTATTAACGATCATGAAAGTTCATCCCAACTTCATCTAATATAAATTCCCTTTACATATTATTTTTCCTTCCTTTATTGCCTTGTTGACCTTTTTTTTTTTACATATATATTTTTTTCTTTCTTTTTTTTTTTACAAAAAGAACATCATATATACATTTTTCAACCATTCTGCATATACACCCCCACACTTGTTCATGAACTCATCTAATGACAAAGCTAATGTTATCTTATTCCCTAAGATTAAGTAAGAACATGGTTTTTTTTTCATTTAAGAAACATAATGAGTTCGAGACAAAGAATAATCAAATAAGCTCAAAGGGGTTAAGTAAGGAGAAATATGCAAGGTTGGCTATTTGGTCAAAGCAGTTAATTGAAAAAAAAATTGCCTCAATCATTTTTATGTATGCATGTGAAAACGTAGCTTTAAAAAGAATCAAAGCAAGTTCTAGAGCAACAATTTCATGAGTGAAATTCACACAAGAAAGAAGAGAATGGTGTAGATGTTCAATTCATTCATCAATAGGCTCAAGATCTCACAAGGTATAGTTCTATCATTCTCACCCACCAATTCAACATCCATAACCAAACATATGATTTTTAAGAAAGAAGACAATTAACTCAATCATGCAAATTTCTATGAATTTTAATTGCTACTTCCACACAAACTAGTTATCTACCCCAACTAAAATGCGTCTCAAGAGTAAAATTTACTCCTTACTCTGTCATCCTTAACCGGTTAAGAAAATTACTGACAAACATATAAACACAATAAACATATTAATACATACACACATTTTTTTTACACAACTCTACACACGACAAACATAAACACACTTACTAAAATTTTTTTTTTTTGGTCTTTTTGGTCACACAACTATCCTTCCCCCCAACCAGATCATAACATTGTCCTCAATGTTAAAAAAAAATAGAAAGGAAAAAGATAGAGGATAGTACCAAACACTGCAATTACGGAAAAGAGAAACCTTACACAAATATAAACAGAAACAAAGTACGATGAATAAAACTAAAGATAAAGGAAAGTCATAGATGAAGTGTCAGGTCACACTGTTGTTTCTTGCTGCCTCCCTTGTTGTTGTCTCTCTTGCTGAGAGCAGCCTCCGACCAATCTATCCGGGTCATTATTGGATCAGTTCATAAACAAAGGCTTCTAATTTATCAATTAACTCATCAACAAGGGAAGCCGAGATAAGGAGTTGTCTTGCTGAAAGGTGTGACAAATTTCGTTCCACAAAGATGGTCAACAAAAGATAACAAATTATCAAAGAAATTATTAACATTCAACAAATCTATGGGTTTATGGTGGATGTTCAGTTGGGCCCAAGAAACAACTTGAAAGACTTCTTCCAAAGTACCAAAACCACCAAGTAAGGCTATGAAGGCATCAGAGTTTTCAAGCATTGCCTTCATTCATTCATGCATAGATGATACTTGAATTTCCTGTCCAATTGTCTTTCCAACGAAGTTCCTTCGTGTTAAAGGTTCAGGAATAACACCTAAAACTTGACCACCTCTTAGAAATGCGAGACAAAGATACACAAATTTCCATTAACCCAAGGCAACCTCCCCATATACTACACCTGATGTTCCTCACAAGAAGTGTTCTACCAAGAGTGCTTGCTGCGTTGACAAACTCTAAACTCTTCCCATAATTTGTCCCACAAAATACACAGATACTGACAAGTCTACGGACAGAAGAAGAAGAAGCTCCCTCCATTTCTACACTCACACTCTTTGTGAATGATTAAGAGTTGCAGGAAAGTGAAGAAAATGGAGTGTTTAAATAGGGAAGAGAATAGAAAAAGTAATAATAGCTCCTATATGAGTAGGTTGGCTGTTGTCAGAAAACTTTTGAATTTTTTTTTTGTTTTGTTTTTTTTATGTTTTGTTTTTTTTTTAAAAAATAATAAATGCATAAGATAATATATACAGATTGTTGTGATTGTGGCTCACATCTTCCTCTGGTTTTACGTCCAGAAACGGCTTAAACGCCTTCTATGAGTCGGGGATAGGCTTCCCATCCAATTTTCTTATAAATTGGCAAACACGGTCTTTTTAAGTCAGATTCCGAAGACTATAACGCTCTTGCTCGTCCTTGAAGAGATTCCACAAACGAAGAAGTTCACGCTGCACAATTTCACAAGAATGCGTCTCAAGAGTCAATAAGATATTATCTAATGACTCCTTACTCACCCATTCTTAATGAAGAATATTTTATCTTCTCTGTTTACGAAACCATTCCCAAAGAACGACATCGCGTGTTGCAATTCCATCGTGCACACTTGTAACAAACGTGCATTCTTTTTGCTCTTCTCTTTTTGAAAATGAACTTTTACCGAGACCGTACATGTATCGGACAAATGAATCGAAGATTCACCACTAAACGAACCTTTGCTTCGATTATCCAAATATATCTTCTGGGATGCCCTTGTACATTAACAGTACAATCTCTCTCACCTAGCTTTGTAAATTTTGGTTAGAATATTTTTATGAACAGAAGGGAAATACTTTTTTAGATTTGAAAGAATGACATCTATTTTGAAAGAAAGAAATCATTATTATGGGAAATCAAAGACAACCGACTCGAGAGTCACGAGTACCGTTATTCGCCGTTTAACCTGAACTGAAAGAATCTCAAAAAGAAGAAAAAAAATAAAATAAATTCTACTCATAACAAGGATTAGAAAGGAGATGGATTCTACCTCAAGAAATTGATGTTCTAGAAATGGTTTGAGTCTTTTTGCTTTATAATTTTTTTTTATTATTATTTTTAATATATTTTTTATTATTTTTTTATGCATCATTTATTGATTCCGCAATTCATGCAAGTGCAATTTGCGTAACTTGGAAGCATCATTTTTCTTTCGAAAATGGACCCCAATTTTTGACAATGTTCGCAACTTTTGTAAAAAGTATAACCGCCTCTTGAATAATATGACCAATAAAATCCATACCGCAAGATTTTGCAAATTGTTTTTTCTTTGAAGAAAAATGACCTCCACATGCTTCCAATGACAAAATTCAATGACACTACTTACTTCATTGTCTGTACAAATCTCCAAAAGATTTGATCAGGACAATAATTGAACAAATATGAGTCTGCACAATAGAATTTTTTTTTTTTACCTCAATCAAAAACTTTTTTTTTTGTGTCCATTGAGGCGGCATCTTACTTATCAAGTGGGGTAGACGACTTCTTGCAAGTGGACCTCCTCCAAAATATCCTCTTGAGCTCCCTCATAAAATGGTTTGAGACGATGTCCATTGACTGTGAAAGCTTTTGTAGTAGTCTCACTTGTAACCCAAGACAAAGACCATAAGGAAAAATCTTAGTAACAACAAATGGACCAAGCCACCTAGATCTGAGCTTTCCGGGCATGATTTGAGGCGGGAGTTATAAAGGAGAACTTTTTGACCAATCTTAAATGTTTTTCTCATGATCTTCTTATCATGGAAGACTTTAGTCTTCTCTTTATAAACTTTGGAACTCTCATAAGCCTCTAGGCGGATCTCCTCCAATTCCTGCAACTGTAGCTTCCGCTCTATGCCTGCTTGATTTAGGTCCAAGTTACACCTTTTTACTGCCCAAAATGCACGATGCTCAATTTCCACTGGCAAGTGGCATGCTTTGTCAAAAACAATCCGATAAGGAGACATCCCAATCGGAGTCTTATAGGCAGTCCTATAAGCCCATAAAGCATCCTCAAGCCTTTTGCTCTAGTCCTTTCTGTTAGGTTGAACTGTTTTCTGAAGTATCTGCTTGATCTCTCTGTTGGAAACCTCGGCTTGCCCATTAGTCTGGGGATGGTAAGGTGTAGAAACTCTATGCAAAACTCCATACTTTTTCATCAAGGCTTCCATGCTTCGATTACAGAAATGCGAACCCTGATCACTAATGATGGCTTTTGGGACTCCAAACTTGCAGAAAATATGTGATCTAACAAAATCCACAACAACCTTGGAATCATCAGTCCGAGTGGCTTTTGCCTCCACCCATTTAGATACATAATCCACAAAGAAGCGAATGTAAACAAAACCAAATGACACAGGGAAAAGGACCCATAAAATCAATACCCCAAACATCAAATATTTCACGTAACAACAAAGGTTGTTGGGGCATCTCATTCCTATGAGAAATATTCCCTGTTCTCTCGGCATTGTTCACAAGATTTACAAAACAAATATGCATCACGAAATAGTAGTGGGCCAATATAATCCAAGTCCAAAACTTTCCTAGTCAGCGAGTAGGTCCAAAATGTCCCCCACGGCAAGTGCAGACAAAAACTAAGAACAGAATCAAACTCATGATCAAGAATACATCTCCTAATGACTTGGTCACTACAAAATCTCCACAAATAAGGGTCATCCCACACATAATATTTTGACTCACTTTTCAGTTTATCAATCTGTGCCTTAGTGAAATGTGCAGGTAGTGCTCTAGCAACCAAGAAATTAACCAAATTTGCAAACCAAGGGATGTTACCTTGCATCTTGAAAAGTTGCTCATCAGGGAAGGCATCATGGATAGGAGAAGAATCTGCCTCTTTTTCAATCCGACTCAAGTGATCTGCCACCAGGTTCTCTGATATCAATATCAAACTCCTGTAAGAGCAACATCCATCTAATCAACCTAGGCTTTGCATCGGGCTTTTTCAGGATAAACTTCAAAGCTGCATGATCTGAAAATACAACCACTCTAGAACCAAGCAAATATGATCGAAATTTATCTAAAGCAAAAACAATTGCTAAAAGTTCCTTTTATTGTAGTGTAGTTGGCTTGTGCAGCATCTAAAGTCCTCGAAGCATAGGAAATGACATGAGGTACTTTGCCGACTCTCTGTGCAAGGACAGCTCCCAATGCATAATTAGAGGCATCACACATGAGTTCAAATGGAAGTGTCCAATCTGGTGGCTGGATGATAGGTGTACTGGTCAATGCTTGCTTCAAGTGATTGAAGGCATCCTTACATCTCTGGTCAAAGTGAAACTCTACATCCTTTTGCAACAAGTTGGACAGTGGAAGGGTAATTTTGCTAAAATCCTTTATGAACCGCCGATAGAAACCTGCATGACCAAGGAAAGAACGAACCTCCCGCACGCATGTGGGGTAAGATAGGCATGAAATGATATCTATTTTTGCAGGATCTACCTCAACACCCTTGCTAGATACTATATGCCCTAAAACTATACCCTGTTCTACCATGAAATGACATTTCTCAAAATTCAGGATAAGGTTAGTTTCAATGCACTTATGCAAAACCCGATCCAAACTATCCAAACATGCATCAAAGGAAGAGCCATAGACAGTAAAATCATCTATAAACACATCCATGCAACTCTCTAAAAATTCAGAGAAGATACTAACCATATACCTTTGAAAGGTTCCCGGAGTGTTGCACAGACCAAAGGGCATTCTCCTGTATGCAAATGTTCCAAATGGACAGGTGAAAGTGGTCTTCTCTTGGTCTTCTGGGGCTATATGAATCTGGAAATAGCCCGAATATCCATCCAAGAAACAGTAATGCGATTTGCCAGCCAGTCTCTCCAACATCTGATCAATGAAAGACAATGGAAAATTATCTTTCCTAGTGGCCTGGTTAAGCCGCCTATAATCAATGCACACCTGCCAACTGTTCTGGATTCTTGTGGGAAGGAGCTCATTGTTCTGATTTGTAATTATTGTGACTCCAGATTTCTTTGGAACCACTTGCACTGGGCTCACCCATTTACTGTCAGATATAGGATAAATAATGCCAGCTTGCAGCAGCTTGGTCACTTCCTTCTTCACCACATCCAGAATCAGAGGATTTAGTCTCCTTTGGGGTTGCCTTACTGGCTTGGTATCTTCCTCCAATAAAATCCTATGCATACATGTGGAGGGACTAATACCAGGAATGTCTGCAAGTGTCCATCCGATGGCCTCGCTTATGCCGCCTCAAAACCTCGCAAAAAATTTTTCTTCTTGTTCGTTTGTAGATTCTTAGCGACAATCACTCGGCACTTACTCACCATCTTCCAAATATGCATATTTAAGGTGGTCCGGCAAAGTCTTTAGCTCTAAGGATGGGGGATGCACAATAAGGCAAAGCAAGCTATTTGACACAAGCAACTCAAATGAAGATTAAATTCGACATAATTTTGACTCATATTTTCATATGTCGCATCAAAATAAGCACTGATCATCACTCATAACGCATAAATCTCAAAGACATGCAAACACATGGTTCAAGATCACACCTAACACATATATCACAAGTGACGAGAATCCGAAAAGTCGAATATCGTGAATTCAAGACTCATATCAAAGATAAGTATCATCAACCAAAGATTTCAATCACATCAACATGAAAAACCGAATGCTCCTCAAGGGATGTCTCATGGCATCAAAAATGTTAAAATGTACCACATCTTCACCAAATTCCATAGAAAGGGTGCCAGCATGCACATCTATCTTGGTTTTGGTTGTCTTGAGGAATGGTCTTCCTAGAATCAATGGAGCATGATTTGTTGAAGACTCATCTTCTATTTCCAGAATGTAGAAGTCTGCTGGGAAAATTAGCTCATTTACTCGTACCAACATATCTTCCAGCACTCCTGCAGGGTGAGCGGTAGTCCTGTTTGCTAGCTGAATCACTATACCAGTGGGGTGTAAGGTGCCAATGTTCAAAGACTTATACACTGACGTAGGCATAACATTAATAGAAGCACCCAAATCTAGCATTGCATGGTCAAATGAATTACCTATAGTGCAAGGGATTGTGAAAGTTCCAGATCTTTACATTTCTTTGGCATGCTTGGTCAATCATCGCAGAAACATTTCTCCAATACCGACTTTCTCAGTTTTAAGTCTTCTCTTGTGAGTACACAACTCCTCGAGGAATTTGGCATACTTGGAAATTTGTTTGATTGCATCTAGGAGGGGAATATTGATTTCCGCCTTCCTGAATGTCTCCATGACTTCCTTCTCTGTTTCTGCTTGCGCTATCTGCTTGGACTGTGTCACTCTATTTGGGAAGGGTAGTGGAATGACCAAATTTGAATTCTCAGCACATTTCTTTTAGACCGATTCAGTATCTGGCTGCTGCAATGGGAGCTCAGGTTGTGGCAAATTAGAACCATCAATTTCTCTGCCACTTCTCAAAGTAATGGCACTTACATTGCCTCTTGGGTTACCGATCGTTTGTGAAGGCAATTGGCTCGAACCTTGACTTTTCAATTCACTCATGGTGGTGGCCAATTGCCCAATCTGAGTTCGGTGTTCGAATGGTGGCATTGACATTCTGCTGGAATTGAATATTATTTGTGGCCATTTGTTTCATCAAATCTTCCAATGATGGCTCGATGGATTGGTTGTAGGACTTGGCAACATGAGGGGCACGCTTGCCTGCACGTGGTCGCACGCTTTGTTGTTGTCGATCGAATGCGTGGTTGGTATTTATTGCTAGGACCTACCGCTTGGTATCTAAATTGTCACGACTAGAATTCCCATATCTCAAGTTAGGATGGTCCCTCCAACCAGGTTATAAGTATTAGAAAATGGATCATATCTTGGCAATTGGACCGCCGATATTGAGGTCTACTAGGAAAAATGCCACCGCCGCAACCGATCGTTCCGGAAATGCGAACCACCATCCTGAAGTGTGGGGCATGCATCGTTAGGATGAGATGAGCAAGAGCAAATGCCACACACCCTACAGTGCTCTTGTACGTAACCCGGTACATGTTGTCCCACCGCTAATTGCCTCACCAAAAAAGTCAATTCATCAAGTCCGTGTTCCATTCTCTCGTTGATCGACTTGAGATGATTGAACTTCATTAACTCCTCCGGTTGAGGTAAGGACTCTTGTGCCAAATTTTGAGCATTGGCCGCCATATTTGCTATCAAATCTCTTGCCGCAGAGGGTTTTATCCACCAATGCACCTCCGTGATGCGGCATCCACCATACTTCTATCCATCTAAAAGAAGCCCTCATAGAAATATTGAATCAAGAGCGATCACTAATTTGATGGTGGGGACAACTCGAACACGCTTTTGAATCTCTCCCAATACTCATGCAAGGTCTCGCTTGATCATTTGCCTTATACCACAAATGTCTTTTCTAATGGCAAAGAAGCTACTGATGCGAGGAAGAACCTCTCCAAGAATAATTTCTTCATATCATCCCAACTCGTGACATAACCTGGTGAAAGGTAGAACAGCCAATCCTTGGCTACATCAATGCCAGAGAGAAAGGGAATGCCCTTAACTTGATATGCTCCTCAGAGATTCCATGTGGCTTCATGGTTGAACAGACCACATGGAACTCCTTTAAGTGCTTATGGGGATCTTCACCTGTAAGACCATGAAACTTGGGCAACAAGTGTATCAATCCGATTTTAACTCAAGTCGGCATCAAGATTAGGATATTGAATGCACAAAGACTGGTAAGTTACATCAGGAGTAGCAAGTTCTTTAAGGGTCCTATTTTGCCTGTTATCAGCCATGATTTTAGAATCACTTAAGATCTCAAGTGCACTTTCAGATTCAATGTCACAACTAAATTGGACTCAATTCTTTCACTTAGCCTACGAGTTCTAATCAACCTATGCAATGTTCTATCAATCTCGGATCAAATTCAAGCAAGATATCGTGGATTAGACCTAGTCATGCACTAATCAAAACACAAAAATAAAATAAATTAAAATAAGTAAATAAGTAAAATACACTAGACAATTCTAAAAATATACCAAAATAAATCTAATTGACTAATGAAATGATTTTTAAAATTATAGGACTTGTACAAACATGAAAACTACACAAAAATGAAACTAAAAAATGTAATAAAAAATATTAAAAAATTGAAAAACTGGTCTAAACGATGGATTTTGGAAAAACCAGGGTGACCGCACAATTAATTGTGAGTCTTGTTTATTAAAATGTTTTCCTTCAATCGACCAAGTTTCACCATTCTCGGGTACATTTTCTGTCAATACGAAATTCTTGTAAAATGACCCGTAATCACCCGTTTACTGAAATCCACCAAAACACAAAGCAACATAAAGGTTAGTGAGAGATTAGTAGTTAAATAAACTCTTAATAAGATTGAACAAAATCGAAATGATCCCAAGAAGCAATGCCAAAAAATTTGACACTTGTCGAGATTATCAAATTTAAATCAATTTATAACCGATTTACCAAAACTACTTGTAGCATAAGGTAACACTGGGTCGAGCCCGTAGATCACTCTAATTATAAAGTCAGATTGAGAGGTTAATAAACAGGGGGGAAAAGTTTTACAAGATTAAACAACAAAGAACAATTAAAATGAGTAAACAAGATTGAGAAAACAACCAATCCAAGAGAATTAACAAATCTTGATTTTAATCCATCCTTGATCTTTATAAATCCGTTCAACTATCAACCAAATCTTTAGTCTTAGATCACATCAAGACGCCTCTCAATGATCCATGGATCTTCTACTAGAAACGCTTCTAAAATTTAATTAATTAAGGTTAGACAAATTAAGCATCCATCCAAAACCCAAATTAACTTAAAAACCAAGATCCAACCAAGTTAAATATTTCATCAAACACCTTTGATGCATTATTTAGCCTCTGAATTCATCTCTTAGCACATGATAATTACGCAATTAACATATGCAAATCTCAATCAAATTAAGCATTAAATCAAAATTTAAACAAGAGAAGAAGAGAAAGAGAAACTTGATTAATAGATGAACGTATAACAATTAAAACAAGATCTCAAGATTAATCATCAAGCTTATCAATCTCTTGGATTGATTAAAGAAGTTTAGCTCTCCATAGCCATCACCATTGGATAACCTTCAAGAACCATACAAAAATGAAAATAATAAAGAGAGAGGAGGAGAGGAAGAGAAGAAGAGAATTCTCCAAAATGAAACACTAAAACTTTAATTATAACAACACTTCTACATAAAAGCTCTACATATTACAATGATCTGCATAGCCTCCCTTTTATAGAGGGTTAAAGATACAAAATGTCAAAGGAGGCTGAGTCATGGTGGTTGGTGAAGTAGGTGGAGTAGGTGGAGTAGTGGAAAATGTTGAATGACTTTTGGTGAGTAGAAAATTCTGGAGATTCTTTGTCTCCGAAATCATGCAGCTCTGAAGTCATTGCATTCGTTATTTTTGAGCCAAGTGGTCTTCATGAAAATTGTATGTCTAGATCTTAGCTTTCAAATGGCTTTGGTTTGAGTCCAATATCATTTCTATAGCTCCAGATATGTTCAAATTACTGCATACTGCTCAGGTCCAGTCGCAGCTCCTCTGTTCTGACTTCCAAGCCCAATATCACCTCCAAGAAGTCTGAATTGGGAAGAGTGTTCAATATGAAAGTTGTAGATTTGAGTCTTAACTATCAACCATCAAAATTTTAGCCTATTCTACAACTTTCACTACGAGCAGTGTAATGAACAGTACACAAAGGTCATTCTGCCAGGAGCAACACTTTAGTTCTTGATTCAATGCCAATTTGAGCCATCCAAACGTGTGATTGAGTCTTTGATGTCTTCATGAAGATTGTAGAGCTCTCTATTATCTTTAAAATGATATAAGATTCACCTTAAACATCCACCTACAGCCCAAGATATGACCCAAATACAAGATTGGTGTAAGATGTAAATCATGCTGAAAAATTCAATTAAATCCATTTTGAGTTCAAAACATACAAAACACAACCAAACTTAATTTATTAAGTGCATGGAGAGTGTAAATGACTAAAAATGAAAGCTTATTAATGCATCAAATATATGAACATCACAGAGATGCGAGGAGGTTAATCTTGTCTTGAATTGGGAGAAGTGCCATTTTATGGTACAAGAGGGGATAGTGCTTGGACATCTGGTCTCTGGAAAAGGAATTGAGGTGGATAAGGTGAAAATTGAAGTGATTGAGAAATTGCCTCCACCGGTGAATGTGAAGGGAGTGCGAAGTTTCTTGGGACATGTCGATTTTTACTGGAGATTCATTAGAGATTTTTCTAAAATTGCTAAACATTTGTCTAATCTCTTAGTGAAGGATGTTCCATTTAATTTTGATAGTGACTGTTTGAATGCCTTTTGCAGGTTGAAAGAAGCTTTGATCACTGCTCCCATTTTGCAAACACCGGATTGGAATTTACCTTTTGAGGTCATGTGTGATGCCAATTACTATGTCGTAGGAGCTGTGTTAGGGCAAAGAAAGGACAAGAAAGTGCATGCAATTTACTATGCTAGCAAGACACTTGATAGAGCTCAAGCAAACTATGCCACTACAGAGAAAGAGTTGCTAGCGATAGTTTTCGCTTTTGAGAAGTTCAGGTCCTATCTAGTGGGGTCAAAGGTGACCGTGTACACTGATCATTCGGCACTTAGGTATCTCATGAGCATGAAGGAAGCAAAGCCTCGACTTATCCGTTGGATTCTTCTTCTCCAAGAGTTTGATTTGGAGATTCTGGATAGAAAAGGGACAGAGAATCAAGTGGCAGATCATTTATCAAGGCTTGAGCAACCGGTAATTGGGGAGAGTGAATTGCCTATTGATGATTCTTTCCCTGATGAGTAATTGTTTGCAGTTTTTGCGGATAGTGCTCCTTGGTATGCTGACTATGCAAATTATTTGGTTAGTAAGGTTTTACCTCCTGAGCTTAACTATCAGCCGAGGAAGAAGTTCTTCTCAGATCTGAGAAATTTTGTATGGGATGACCCATACATATACCGGAGGAGTGCTGATGGTATTTATAGGAGATGTGTCTCCGAGGAAGAGGCTCCGAGTATATTGAGTTATTGTCATTCTGCATCCTATGGAGGACATGCTAGTGCCTCCAAGACGGCAGCCAAAGTTCTTCAGTCTGGTTTCTTTTAGCCTCATATCTTCAGAGATGCTCGGAATTATGTGTTATTATGTGATCCATGTCAGAGAGCTGGAAGTATTTCCAAGAGGCATGAGATGCCAATGAATACTATTCTTGAGGTGGAGCTATTTGGTGTTTTGGGAGTTGACTATATAGGCCTTTTTCCATCCTCCTGCAACAATAAGTTCATTCTAGTAGCTGTTGATTATGTATCTAAGTGGGTGGAGCCCATTCCGTCTCCAACAAGTGATGCAAAGACCGTGATCAAGCTATTCAAGAAGATCATTTTTCCAAGGTTTGGAGTTCTTAGGGCTGTGATGAGTGATGGAGGTTCACATTTCATAGAGAGACAATTTGAGAACCTCTTGAAGAAATATGGAGTCACTCATAAGGTTGCTACACCTTATCATCCTCAGACTTCTGGCCAAGTGGAGGTATCTAATCGAGAGATAAAGAGTATTCTGGAAAAGACTGTGTCTAGCTCAAGAAAGGATTGGTCTTTGAAGCTTGATGACGCTCTTTGGGCTTACCGTACTGCTTACAAGACTCCCATTGGGATGACACCCTTTCGACTGATTTATGGGAAGCTCTGCCATCTACCGTTGAGCTTGAACATAAAACCTTTTGGGCTATTAAGCTTCTGAATTTTGACTTAAAAGTAGCAGGGAAAAAGAGAAAGCTTCAACTTCATGAGCTTGATGAACTGAGATTGGATGCTTATGAGACTGCCAAGTCATACAAGGAAAGAACCAAGAGGTGGCATGACAAGCATATTCTTCGTAGAGAGTTTCGTGAGGGAGAACTGGTGCTTCTTTTCAATTCTAGATTGAAACTTTTTCCCGGAAAACTTAAGTCAAGATGGTCGGGGCCATTTTTGGTGAAGAAAGTGTTTCCCTATGGTGCTGTGGAAGTATGGAATGAAGAGTGAGGGACTTTCAAAGTTAATGATCAGTGGTTGAAGCACTATCTAGCGGAGGAGCAACTTGATAGGAGGATGAACATTGCCCTCCGTGACCCAACTGCAAAGTGATGAGAGCATAGGAGTCGAGCTTATGACTTTAAACAAGCGCTTATTGGGAGGCAACCCATGTTTTCTTGTTTTTCTATTTTATTTCATCCCTTTCTTTTAATTTTGTGTGATAGATTATTGTTTTGATGTTTGTCTTTTGGATTTTGTTTAGGTTTGACCCATTCTTGAAGTCATATTTAGAAGAAGAGAGAGATCAGAAAGTTCCACATCCCGCCCATGAAAAATTCCATGGCCATGGAATGCAAACCAGAGGAGAAGGTATAAGTCAGAGAGATCCACGGCCAGGCCGTGGATCAATCCATGGCCGTGGATATTAGTAAAAAAAAAGAAGTAAAGTCAGAGAATTCTACGGCCTGGCCGTGGTTCATAACACTAGTGGAACTCTCTGTTTCAAAAAAAAAAAAAAAAACCCAGAAGTCGCCAGCGGCGTCACGGCCTGGCCGTGGATTAATCCACGCCCGTGATCGCCGCCGCCAAATTTCAAAACCACGCCCCTTCCCTTCCCTTCCCTTCTTCATTTCCCCCACTTATTCTTTACTTCTTCTCCTTCTTCTCTCCCTCAACACCTATGCCCATCCTCCCAAACCCCTATTCATCCTTATTTTCCACACATTTCTACATTCACCATCTTCTTCCTCCCTCTCAAGGCCAACCTTTCCCCCATTCTCCCTCTCTTTCTTCTTCCTTCTCTACCTTCACCCACCATAACCCACCATACCCAAACCTTCCAAACCACTTCTTTCCTCCACAAATCATCCATTTTCTTTCATTTTCCTACCATTTCTCCCCTTCCTCACCTCTACCCAACAATTCCCTCTTTCCAATTTGGCAAACCCCCAATTTGGCAAATTTGCCTCCATACGTGAATAGTGCTGCATAGAGAGGTTTTTGTTGTGCTTGATTGATTTGGTGTGGCTAGGCAGAATGACGAACAAGCGTTAGAGGAGCGAAGCTGGTTCAAGTTCAAGGACACGAGGTAGAGGTACTGCTGCTCTAAGAGGTAATCCCCCTAATCCCCATGGTTTTAATTTTAGGGATAATGAGCAGAGAGATCGTTATAATGTGTTGGTGAATAGAAGGATAGTTAGCACTAGGTATATGGATGATGTTGTTCTTGATACCTTAGGCTTGCGTGATGATTTTGATTGGATGCTTGATAGGGCAGGATGAACTTATTTTTTGAATTTAAAGTGTCCCACTTACACTGAGCTTACATTGGAATTTCTTAGCTCTATTGAGGCTCATATACTTCGGGGGGAAGGTTGCTCTGAAGGCCGGATCACTTTTCGGCTGTTCAATAATGAGCATTGCTTGAATTTAGAGGAGTTTAATGAGATTTTTGGATTGCCTGCTAGGGGGGAAAGGAGGCACCCAAGTGATTTTTTCACAATTTCTTTTTGGGCTCATATCTCTCGTGGGTCAGGTTCATATGATTCCTCAAATTGTAAGGCTTCTTTTTTGCCGAATCCTTACCTTTGCTATCTCCACCGAATCATGGCTCATACTCTATTTGGGCGTGGGGATAGTGATGACAATGTTCATGCTAATGAACTTGCTTTTATGTGGGCCATTCTTAATGATGTCAAACTGGACACTGGATCTTTTCTTGCTAGGCATTTGCTTAGGGTTGCTAGAGCCCAATCTGGGGCCATTGTTATTGGTGGGCTTATCACGACGATAGCTAATTTCTTTGAATATGATTTGGATGGTTTGGAGGCAGTTCGAGGAAACTCTAGGATTGATCTCAAGTCTTGTTTAGCAATTAAGATGATTGTCAAAGAGGATGGAATTTTCTGCCTCCGTTTGCCTAATAGTGCTCAGCCCTTACCCCTTCCTAACCCACCTGCTATTACTGTGCCCAACCGTGTAAATTGGCGCACACCTGGGAGTTCAACAGATGAACCCATTGATGTTCAGTGCCCTCTTCGCCCTCCACTGAGGGCAGGCACCTCTCGTCCTTCTTCTTCTTCTTTTGCAGGTCCTTCCGAGGATGGTCTCACACGGATTTATACTTCTTTGGAGGTACTTCATGCTGAGCAGGTGCAGCAGTGCCACATGCTGGAGGAGCTTCGTCAGCAGGGCTAGGCTACTGATAGCCGCCTGCAAACCTTGGAAGGGACAGTTCAGAGTATGGAGAGCATGATCAGGGCCATTCATGGTTGGAATTTGAGTCAAAATCATTTTCCACCACCGCAGTGAGTTCATTTCTTTTCTTTTTACCCTTCTCTTGTTTTAGATTTTTACATTGGGGACAATGTAGGTTCTAAGCTTGGGGGGATATTTTCATATTTTCTTTTTTATTTTAGATAATTGGTATTGTCATTTAGAGTCTCATGCATTCTCATGCCTTGTTTTGCATTGCAATTTCTCATTCATCATATTTCTTGGGTTTTTGATTGAACTTGTGCCCCTCTCTTTTGAGGATTTTGAGATGGTATTGATTTGGAACCTAATTGTTGATTCTTGTGATAGGCTACAGGCATTGTTTTAATTTGATAGTAGAGGTGATCTTTTAATAGTTGATAATTAACATAATGTTATCTGAATTTGTGCTTCTTATTGAATTTTTAAACCTCTAAATGTGAGTTTTGAGCCTATTTGGGACTTATGCACTGTATTATTTTTGTTCCCATTCTTTGTGTTGAGTGATATTCCTCATTGATCTTGTGCTCTAGAACTTGATTTGAAACCATTTTTGAGGCAAAACTTTTGGTTGCATGCTTGAATATGATTAAGGCATCTTAGGTATTTTTCTGGCCTTCTGAATTTGTTACATTTTCATCCACTAGTTGCCCAATTTGAGCTTATTGCATATTTAATTTTCTTAATGCCTATGATGATATATTATTGGTAATCATTTAAAATATTAAATGGAGCAAAGTGGGTTTGAAAGTTGTGAAAAGTGTGTTGGGAATCATATGTGAATGACATTTCTCTTTCTAAAAAAAAAGGGGGTGCAAATAAAAGAAAATCATAAGAAGCTTGAAAAAGAGGAAAGAAAAGAAAAGAAAGGAAGAAAATTCTTTGAAATGTGGAGTTATGTTTTAGATTGAAATATTGCCTTTGCTCCATTTAATTTCTATTGGATTACTTGTGTTTATTGAGAATCTTGATGAGCCCTTTTGTGCAAACCTTCATTTCTCTTCTTTACCTAACATCATTCCCATGGCCCTATTACAACCCTTGAAAGACCTTTTGATTCTTGCATGCATGCTGATTATTAGTGAAAATTTGGTTTCTTATCAAGCATATGGAAGTGCATTTTCTTTGATGGATTTTGAGCGTATGGTTTCCACCCTTAAACATTTTGAGTGTGGTTAATAGAGTGAACTTGATTCAATCAGTGAGGATGCATGATTTCTGAGAACTTAGACTCTAATTGGACTTGATTTTGATTACCTCTCAGATTCTTTGGTTGCCTTAGCCTATTGCTTGGATATTATTTTCTCGGGTTCCTTATTCTTTATTGTCTCTTGATCCCACATCTTGGTTTGACATTAGTTATTGCTTGGGGACAAGCAAAGTCTTAAGCTTGGGGGATTTGATGTGTGTGAAACAACATCATGTTTTGTTCTTATTTTGCATGCATTCTTGAGCATTTTAAGCATTTTAGTTTCCCTTTTTAGTTAGTTTTTCCCTTAGTTCGGATAACTGCGGTGTTTTTGGTATTCTTGTGCAGGATTAATGTTGATTTGACCTTGGATTGAATGTAATACTTGCATGTTTGAAGTTGGAGCTTAATGAATAGTAATAAAGGTGCAAAAAGACCATTCTAGAGGGATCCACAGCCTGCCCGTGGATCAAACCATGACCATGGATCGAGGGACAACTTAAAGAAGGAAAAGAGAACTCCAGTGAGTTCCACGGCTTGGCCGTGGAACCATCCACGGCCGTGGAATTTAATAAAGTGCAAAGTTGGCCTGTAACAGAGAGATCCACGGCTCCACGGCCGTGGATCGCGGTGCGCAGTAATTTTTATGTTTTTCTTTTTATTTCTTTTGGGGGATTTTTAACCAATTAAAACCCTAGGGTTATAAATAGAGGTTCTGAATACAATGAGGGGGTTCCAATTTGGTTTTGAAGAAGGCACATTAGAGGCTTGGGTTCTTGATCTTTCTTCTCTCTTCTCTCTTGAATTACGGGTTTGGATGTTTATGAACATGTTTTCTTATTCCTTCTTCTCTATGTCTGAGTAGTTTCTTTTGTTTCTAGGATTGGGCAATGCCCTTTGATACATTGATAATGATTAATTGACGTTGTTTCTCCTTTTATTGATCTTGAATGTTCTTTGATTCAATCTTTATTGCTTTTATTCATGTGAATTTGCTGGCCACTTATTTGCATCTCATAAGTATTTAGGGACGTACTGAGAGGTGAACCTAAGTGTTGGAACCATAAGAATTGAACTTAAGGTCTAAATCACGAGAGTAGTTTTAGCCTTTCGAGGATTCAATGAATTACCACAAAGCGTAATGGGTTCAATTTAAATTCAATTACCACGAGAGTAGGAATTGGTTTAATTGGGCACGGATCTTATATTTTGAGAAAGAACATTAACTAATTTAGGGTAATTCACCTTCAATTGAATTTCAGATTTAATAAAAGGATTGTCAATTAGGATTTATCTTGTATCATTGTGGTATCCCAATCTTGGAAGCTTTCTTGAATCTGAATACTATTCTTGATTACT
This sequence comes from Ormosia semicastrata, assembly GCA_029884595.1. NCBI lineage: Eukaryota > Viridiplantae > Streptophyta > Magnoliopsida > Fabales > Fabaceae > Ormosia > Ormosia semicastrata. Next base: position 19,919 of record JAQQTO010000015.1, on the reverse strand, counting down.
TGCTATTTTTGTTCTGAATTCTATTTTCTTGATTTTATTTAATTGTTTTGTTACTACGTTCTTCTTAATCAACAATCATATTTCCTTTTGTTTAACTTAATTGAATTAATTAATTAATTGGTATTCATAGGCACAATCCCTGTGGATTCGATCTTTTTATTACTTGACGACGAAACCGTACACGTGCGGATTTCACGCATCACTTTCCCAACCAAGCGAGCGACTTCGCTAAACCATCATCACGTGTTTGGGTCCTTTACCCTCAACAAAATGTAGATGATCAAGACCGATGAAGGCTGGGTGTTCCCAGTTGAAGTTAGTGATGATGAGGACGACCCTCAAGGCGATCTTGCTGCCCTTGCTGCTGTTGCTGCTAATATACCTGCCCCTGCTTTATTTGAAAGGTTCTGCTGCATTTGTTGCTATATATATTGCATAGCATTAATAATCAATATATGCTAAATTCTTTGTTTGTTTTGTCTGAAAATATGCACTTAATGATATATATGAAAAATGTAATGTAATTGGCTATTCTTTTGATGATTATATGTACTTAGCTAAATTGATCAATGAAATGAAATATCTTTTGGCCTTATGAACTCATTTGTTATTTTATTATTTTGAATGCTTATTTAATTATATGGATCCAAAATTGATGGATACCAAAGAAAGTACTTTGAATTATTTTGTAGGGTGTCAACTACCTCAAGCAAGCATTTAAATCGAATAAATTCATTCAACTTGAGGATAGTAAAGTTTAAAAGGATTCAATTTTCAAAAGGGGTGCAAAAAAAATTTCTATTCCCTCATGAAAGCTTGAAGCTTGGAAGTTGGTGGAAGTGGGAGTCATCTACAAAAACTCAAAGAGTACACTTTTGGTGATATCAATCTATCAATCCTTATTTATGCTTTAAATTTGACATTATATGATATATGGAGAAGTAGAGAGTTGTGTTATACCTTTACATGCCTTACATGAAAATTATTTACCTAAAAATGCCTAAATAAGTTTTGATGATAATCATATGTTTCTTGGTAAACTTGAATCATGTCTTAAAAATGCTTAAACTATTTTTTTGGATTCAAGTGCATATGTGCTTCATGCATTCTTGTTAGAGCTAACTTTGCATGGTTGATAATGTGATACATGCTTTACATTATATATCATTCAAAATTATGCTTATAAATAGGCTTACATGATATTTGATGTCAATCTATGTTTTAGAGGACTTTTAAAGTTAGCTTTGCAAGTCTCTCTATATGTTTCAAATATAGCCATCATATTTTTGCATATAAGCATATGTGGATAAACGAGAAAAGTTGAATGGAATTCAAATGAAGAGGAAGATAAAGAAGCATTTCTTTAAGTGCAATGGAATGGAATACTCAATGAAAAAAAGCTTAAACTTAAAGGACAAATAAACAAAGAACATTCTAAAGAAGCATCACTCTTTATCTAACTTAATAAGTATCTCTATCCCTTAGCTTTTGTGGTATTCTATATGGTATGGATCATATGATACTTGTTGAAAAATTGATCTTAAATGATTATATGCTTTCTTTACATGAGAAGTATGCTTAGCATTGACAAAGTGCCTAATTGGATATTAACTTGCTATTTTGTCATTGCATTTAGGGTGAATGATATTAGTTCTATACATGCTTTGATCCCTATAGCATATTTCATCAAGGAGATGTACTTATGTTCTTTTGACTTGGATTGATCTGTCTCAATGAATATGTGTTTTTTAATATAAAATATCTCTACCCTTCTAAAATGCTTTTGAAAATATAATGTGCTCTTGTAAAATTCTTTTTGAAAGGGGGAGAGGTTTTAAAATAGCTTTTTTGTTTGAGGATTTAAGAAGATGTATATTTGCCTTGCTTTTCTTTAAGGTGATGTGCTTACATGGTCTTCGCATACATATTTTTTTTATCTATTATTTTGATAATATGCATATTTTGATGGGGAGCCTAGCTCTTGAGTTGTTTATATATCTTGCCTTATATCTTTGTTTGATTACATAAAGTGTTTTATTATTATTATATGCTAAATGTTGACATACAAAAATATGACAAGTATTGCATGAATAATCTTCTATATCTTGAAAAACATGCTTATTTCATCTCTCTATTCTTGAATCATATGTAGAATCTATAAGGGGAGAAAATATTATTTTTTTCTTTCTAAGCCATTTTGTTGATGTCAAATAGGGGGAGTGAAAATTGAAAATAAAAATATGTTCTTGTACTTATTGTTTGATATGCTTACATGAATATCCATTCTTGTATATTGCTCAACATATTTTTCTTTGGTGATTTGTAATCATCAAAAAGGGAGAGATTGTGGAAATAAGTTTGCCCCAAATGATTTTATATATTAAGTTTTGATGATGACAAACACAAGACAAAAAGAATACTTTGCTTATGTTCTTTGTTGTATCCTATATAGAGTATATTCATTAATAATTGTTAAATATCTTATTTGGATGTGTATATGAAAGTTTTATATGCATGTTAAACTAACTAGAGTTATACATTTATGAATCATGCATATAAAGACATTGAATTATGATTTTGGACTAACTATGCTTGTTTAAGTGAGCAATACTTTGTAGGATAGTCCAAGTACCAAGAGTGAGCTTGCAACAAGAAAGCAAAAGATATCTATTAAGGTCAACATAAGGAGAATGTGATTAAACATATGTCTTTGAAGATTTGTTTTGATAACTCACATGATGGGAAGACCAAGTCCAAGATCTTTTACGAATAGCTTTAGGACTTAGAGTCTCTCTATTCGAAGATCTCTTTGGATATCTCCTAGTGCATCAATATAAAACAAAAATGCTTCCTTAAACTTATACCAAAACTGTTTTGATCTTGAAAATAACTTAAAAATATTTTGGTGTTTCTGATAAACTTTCTGGGATATTTTTCAAACATTTATAACTGTTTTTAAACAGAGGTATTTGAATAACCTTGAAGGTATTCGAATAACATCCTTCTAAACAGCTTTTTAAATGTGTTTAAAATAGAGGTATTCGAATACACTCTTGTGGTATTCGAATAAGCTGCTTCTGAACCTTTTTCTTTTATGAAATAAAAATAGTGGTATTCGAATACCCCATGTTGGTATTCGAATAACCCATATCAGTTTACTTTCACAATGGTTTTATGAACAGTGTTATTCGAATGATGGTTTATGCTATTCAAATAAACACGGTAAACACAGTTCTGGATATAGAAACTAAAGGACATATTCTCATAATAATTACAGAATTAATTCCTCCAATGGGCAATTTCTTTCCGTCTCTATAAATAGAGACCGTGGGTCTCATCTGTTAGAAGCTCAGCTATCTGTTTAATTTACGCTTGCTTTGAAAAATGTGATTTATAATTTACGCCTATTTTTTGTGCTCTTTTTGCTGAAACTTTGAGATATCCTTTGAGAGCCTCTTAGCACTTCAATTTGTATTATTTGCTCTGAGTGAGAGTTTCTCTTCAACTATATTTCTGTTGTTCTATATTGAGGGTGAGGTATCCTTCAAGGTTTGTATAAGGGTGAGGTATCACTTCAAGGTTTGTATAAGGGTGAGGTATCCTCAGTGAGGCTTTAGCATAAGGGTAGAGTTTCCCTGTGTGTGAAAAGTGCTCTTTTATATAACGGTTGCAAGCATCTATTGAAGCTTGTATGCATAGTAAAAAATCTCGGATTGTTTTCGAGCACTGGACGTAGACCACAAGTGGGTTAGTGGTCGAACCAGGATAAATATTGTGCATGCTTCTCTCTTCTTAATCTCTTTATTTTATGTAATTTTATATTATTGCACATTTATTTATTTGCTGTTCTTAAAGCTTTTATTCTTCATCTCGCAATTCCTTTTCTTTTATCTAATAGCTTAAATATTTGTGTTTATTTTAAGAGCATTTGTGAAAAGTTTTTTATACCCAATTCACCCCCTCTTGGGTAATGGTTGCCATGACTAACAATAACTTTTGTTATCATGACTCTCTATATTTACTCATTGTGTATGAATGATATGAGTTTAATTTGTTGTTGTAAGTTAGAAGTGACATGGTCAATATTGATTATTCTTTTATATGACGATATATCTGGATAGTAAATATTAGGATGTTACAAAGAGTTATTGATGAATTTCGTTCAAAGTTGAACGAAGAATCTATTGAAGCACTAATATACGGTGGGGATTGGCTTCGTAACAAGTATGGACTGAAGAGAAAGAAAAAAAGGTTCAAGCTTTTTCTTTTGAAATAGTCTTTTTTTCTTAAGTTTTGCTAATTTGATTGTTGTTAAATTATTATATGCTTTATTAATAATTTATTTATTTTTATTTTGAAGGTTTATGAACATGAAGAGATCACCTTGAAGATTTGAACTTCTTTATTGGTTGCTACACCTTTATTGTTATATTTTGGGAGGTTTTCATGTCTTGTTTGTTGCACTTTATGTTGTTGAATTATTTGTTATTATTTTGTGTTATTTGTATTATTGTTGGATATCTATTGTGGACTTGTGGTACTATTTGTTGAACAATTTGAGGCCTAAGACCTTTTAGATTTGTGTCATGATATTGTTTTGATGTTAGTAATTTGAGGTCTGAGTCCTTTTGGATTTGTCTAATTATATTGTTATGTTGTTGGATAATTTGAGACTTGAGACTGGTTATATTTTTTATAATTTTGTATCGTTGAATAATTAGGCTTGATAGACTTATGCTATTAAATAAAAATGTTAGGTTTTTAAGAAATGTTTTAAAAGTCATACACTTGTTGGCCTAGTTAAAGGCCTAGGCCCGTTGGCCTATTTCAAGACTTAAGCTTATTAGTTTATGTAAAGGCCTGTTGGTCTATTTAAAGGTAGATATGTTAGTCTGTTTAAAGCCCTTATTGTAAAGTAGACTTTTAAATAGGCTTTCAAGTCAGACCAAACTTTTAAAACAGCTAGGTTAGCCTTAAAAATATGCCTATTTCAGGCTCATAAGTCAAACTCGGGCCCTATATTTGGGATGTAGGTCAGATTTGTTTAAGGCAAAGGCTGGTCTGACCTGACTTATTTCCACCCCTACTCCTCAATATCTCTCTTCGAGTGAGAGAAAGACTCCTTAATTTTCATCCACATTCAACAACAATGATATTACAATGGCACATTTCTCCTATTTATACAACAACTAAGTAATTAAACAGTAACTAACAAACTAATTAACTCACAATTCATATCAATACCTCCCATTAAAAAAAAAAACTTTATACTCAAGGTTGGTGTAAAACAAAGTATATGAAAAACATACATTGGCCAAATGAGAGCAAATTTGCAGGTTGCATCCTCCCTAATGAAACACACCATATACACCACCTACACTTTTTAAACACTCCACACCAACACCTTGTAAGTTGCCACGCCACCTTTTGAGTCTAGGTTAATCCATCTCAGCTCAAAGCTAATTGGGATGAGTTCGTGTTCTAAAAATTAGATCCTGTGTATTTTTGGGTCGAGTTTAGGTCACGCTTCGAGTTATTCCAATCTAACCCAGTGTTGCATAATACTTTAAAATTTATAATTTTTTTGACAATAAGTATTAAACAATGAAACATATTGGCTTAAATTAAACACCTTTTACATAATACCACAATATATTTATATTGATATTTTGAAATATATATTGTATAACATCCCTTACTTTTAGTCTTATACTTCTATAATTTTATAAATTAATTATATATAATGTTTAAATTTATACAATTTATTTAATATCTAATTAACTTGGTATTGACTTGATCATTTATTGGACCATGATTGAGACGGATCAAGATCCAAGAAACAAAATATGATGTTAGGTTTGGGTCAAGATGACTCGTCCCAGAAGCCCATTACCAAAAGTACAAATCCCCTTGTAGTCAAAAACAGTAGTTGAGTGTGTAGAAAGCACCTCAGCGCACCTCACTGTCAACTGCTAATGCTATAATACCAGTGCCAATTTCTAATATGCATATCAAAGCTATCCTTCTACTTTGCACTTAAATCTTTGAAGAACTGTTCTGGACCGTGATCCAGGATTCTGCTCCATGGGATCAACCCGGCATGCACACTACCGGACTCTCCTAGCTGGCGTAGAGGAAGACTCATGACGTATTCCGGACCACGGATTACGGTCCTAAAGTGGCGTTAGAATACGACATCGCGGCTGATAGATTCATACATGATCAATCCCTAAATATCCGCAACTGTCGATCATCAACTTATGATATTATAGGATTTATAGATATCATTGATGGCTAGATACTTTCCTTATATTAATCCCGGATTTATAGGGATGTATTCTATAATAATGGAAATGTGATCATCATCAGGATACTAATCCTAAATTACCTGCATTCAATAAGAATCTCATTAGGATTCTGTATATGCTCTATAAATACAAGGCTAAGTCATCTTAGTAAGGTAATTCTGAATCCAGTCTCTTAAACTTTCTTGTGCATTGCCTGACTTGAGCGTTGGAGTCCCTTTGCAGGTACTCACCCTCCTGTGCTACACGTTCAGCTGCTGCTCAAAGGAAGAACCACCGTAACGTGCCTATCTCAGGTACTCCTCTGAATCCGATTCAGAACAAGAACCAAAAGCATAAGTTGGTGCAATAGTCCATAATACTATCTCACCCTTTTTCATAGTCAACACAACTCTATCAACTGGATCTCTATTTCAAACACAATTGCAGAAAATCAGAATTTGCTCTGCTTATCTTATCCGTGCCAAATGCTCCATTGTTAACCACTCCAATAAGCCAGAACAATGCTATATGAGATTGAAGCATATGAACAAAAGCTGCTAACTAAGTCTCTAAGAGTAATAACTAATAACAGAACCCCTGGAAAAATCTCCATCATACTTCAGACCATTGTCCTGCTCCACTTGTTGCAATTTCTCAGAACGAATTTCACGAGCACCACCGACCTGAACTCGAGGGAGCACCGCACGATGACTTGAATCTAGTGGTTTCGGATTTAGCCTGGGATGGAAGACATCGAGGTTGTGACAATGGTTATCGGGTGGCTTCGATGGTGGAAGAGGAACGATAAGAGTTGGGGTTGACTTCGGCAGTTGCAAATGCCAAACATTGATCTAAACCGGAGTGAGCACTAAATGATGACTCTAATCCGGCGATTTCGAAGGCGATGGAAGAGTTGCCCGGGATGTCATTACAATGGACCGCGATTTGCGCTTATGCTTAGTCGATCCAATCACTCGAGTTGCAGAAAAGGAATTCAACACTAAACGCTTGTTCTTTGTCTTGGGTTTGGGCTCCAAACTCGCCTCACACATCTTCAATTTCTACTTCAGGTTCTCGCTCTAATTTATTAATTATATAAATTATAAATAAATGTTGAGCTAGTAAAATATTAATTGTATTAATTTATTTAATTAAGTAATGACTTTAACTCGTTTGTAATGAGAAAGAAATAAAATCATAGAATAATAAGTGTGAGATGCAACAAAATAAAATTATATGTCTAAATAAAATTATGTGATGAAATAACAAATATTTAAAACATAGATGTAAGATGGTTCATTTCTTTATTTACACCTCATGTATAAACAAATTATTCTTCCTTGATTTTATAATATTATTATATAATATATTATTCATTTCATGATTTATTTTCTAATAATAAATTAGTATTTTTTTTAACATAATCAACACATGTCGCATTGCTCAATTAGACTTTTCAAGTAATGGGTATTATTCTTTTTAAAATTGATTCAATCTCAAACTAATAGGAGTTTGTTAGTACTACAATTATTGAGAATTTAGTTCTAATATATCATAAAATGATTTTAATAGATTATGTTTTTCTTTTTCATAATTTTTTTTATTACAAAGAAGGGTCAAAGCACAAGATGTTTTATTTTCTTTACTTAATTTTTTTGGTCAATATAATTGGGAAAAAGTGCAATAAAATATCTTAAAATAATTTTAATGCATTGATATATTTCTCTGATGATATTAATTTCTTAGTTATCATGAAATTATTCGGCATCTTTTTATTTAATATTTTTTAATTAAATTCTAAAGCAATTTTTATTCAATCATAATGAAGCTTTATTAATAATGACATTTATTCCTTTATTTTATTCTACTATGTTCCTTTTAATAAATCAGAGTCAATTAAATTTAACCAATCAAAATTAATGTTCATTAATGAGGACATTTATTCTTTGGTTTAATGTATTAAATTCTTTCTAATCAATTAAGACTAGCCTTCATCAATTAGTATTTTTTTCCCTTTTTTTAAAATGTGGAAAACATTTTTATAAAAGAGTTAACTTACCACACAATCAAACATTAGAAAAGTGACATTATTGCTATTATTTGAAACTTTAACATGAATTCTATACATGAAATTAATAGGATATCAAATATGTTAGTATGAAGGAATGATTTAGGTATATTAACAATTTGAATAATAATAATATACCTAAGAACAATTTTGCAAATCTTTTTAAACTTATACAAACAAAAGATAACATCATCAACCTTTCTAGAGCACTCTAGCCAAACAAACACGAACATCTTCATGCACTATTTAATTAAAGAGTGATAAGTAAATATTTAAACTTTTAGATAAAAAGACACATTTAATTTTATGAATGAACTAAATCAAATATATACCTTTTAATATTGTGATTTTAACAATTGTCTTCCTTTTAAAAAAAGTGAGAAAGCCTTTGATGTGATGTAAAATTACATACATCTTTGAGTTTTATTTGTTAAGATTTTTATTTGATTTAATTTGATTTATTTTATTTTGATTAGTTTTATTTAGATTTTAATTTTTTTATCTTACTTTTTTTATTTTATAGTTTTAATTGAATTTTTAGGTATAATCTAAAGGGCTTTAGATTAAATTGGGAGATCTTGAAGATAAAGCTATAAAAAGATTTTATTTAAATTCTAAATCTTATCCAAAACTTAAATTGATGGTGGAAGACTCAAAATTGATTCTGATTGGATTTTTATCCTTATTAAAAAATCAAGTAGTTGGAAATCTAATAAAATTGAGTGCAGTGCAAGTCTCTACTTTAAAAAAAATATAGATAGTAGCAGGAGCGCAAGAGTTGAGTGTAAAAACACAACGAGAGTAATACAGGAGCGTAGTGAAATGCAAGTTGAAGGAAAGGAGAGAACGTATAACAATTGATTTTTTATTCTATTTTCTTCTCCTATTTTCTATAATGAGTATGATGAAATTTTCTACGTCATTAATTAATTTTATCATGAACTAAATTTTTTTTTAGGGGTTTTGATATAACTTGAATATTTGAATATTTACACTTATTAAATTGGTTTTCTTAATGTATGCAAGAGTTTATTTTTGTTCTTAATTTCTTTTGATTTGTACCTTGGAAACACACTGGAAGGAAATTTCCTTGATTTGACATAGGTAATAAATTCCATGAGTATATACTCGGAATGAAAGTAAAAATTTACCTTGTGGGGGATTGCATTGGTTAATCATAGATCTTAATGATTTGATTTATGCTTATTATTGCTATTGGGAAATAGGTAATAAATGTTTTTCAATATGTTTGGTATGACTTGAGAAAGAATATTAAATAATTTAGGATTATCACCCCTTGCATGAGATGATTAAAATTGGATTATCAATCAATTAAGTTAAATAGGATGAGTTCTAGTTCTCAACTCATTTGAATTTAATTAATTAGTTTTAATCTTCTTTTAATTTAATTTAATTAAAATTCTTTATAGTTTAAATAATAGCTGAATTAATATACTTTTGGTTTAGTTCTATTTTTTTTTACTACTTTATTACTTGATTGATTTTGTATACTTCTCAATTTTTCATATCAAATTTCTCAAGGCCATTGCCAAAGAGTGATTTTATTAATATTTTATTTATTGTTAATTTAGAAACTTTTTTTTTTTTTTATTTTATTTTATTTTGGTATTTTATTTAGTTGCACTATTTGTTTATTCTAGTTTTATTTTTATTTTTTGGTCTTTGGGTATTTCAGTTGGTATTTATTTTATTTTATTAGCATTTTTTAAGTTGATTTTATTAATCCTTGTTCTAATGAGTGCATGAGAAATTCAAAAAGTATTGATCTTATACTCTTTGATCCTGAAATTGAGCCTACTTGTAGGAGACTAAGGAAAGAAAGAAGAGAGGAATAAGAACAAAATCGACAAATAGTCATTGCTAATAAAAACACAAGAACTTTGCGTGACTATGCTACTTAATCACTTAATGGTGCATGCTCAAACATCATCAGACCTAATGTTCAAGTGAATAATTTTGCAATGAAACGGGTGGTCATTCAAATGATTGCAACTTCACTTCACTTTGGTGGGGCTCCTGATGATGATCTTAATGCTCGTATAGCAAACTTCTTGGAAATTTGTGACACTTTCAAACAGAATAGGGTGTTTAATGATGCTATTAGGTTAAGACTCTTTCCTTTTTCACTTAGAGGGAAAGCTAAAATTTGGTTAAATTCTTTTCCTATAGGTACTTTTCTACTTGGGATAACTTAGCTAAAAAATTTCTAGCTAAATTCTTTCCACCAGCAAAAACTGCAAGGATAAGGAATAAGATTAATACTTTCAAGCAAGTGGATATGGAGACTTTGTATGAGGCTTAGGAAAGGTTCAAAGATCTATCGAGGAAGTGTCCGCTGAAATAAAATTTTTCAGATCTATTAATCCCAAAAATTTATGACATATCAAAATATATAAAGAGTTTTAGGGTTACCTTGAAAAGACACTGATGAGGAAGTCATTATTGAAACCTTTAAAAGTAATCTCAATGAGGGAGAGATACTATTCCTATCCCATAGTAGTCGCTCACACCTTAGTATCAATGGAGTAACTGTACACACTAAAGTGGCTAGGAATAGGGGCCTTTCCCTGTATATATAGAATAACTAAAATGAGTTAAACTTACCCACTATGGCAAACTCATATACAAGACCAATAAAACAAAACTCACATATAAGTAGTGCTTTAACAACAATAGGCTCATTAACAATATTGATCACAAATTTGGGTTAAACAAAATGCTGTAATAATTTTAACATCTAATTATTTTGGATTTTATAAAATTATAATATGATTTATGCTAGTTCATACAAAAATTCTAACATTCTCTCACTTGGACGACATAAGTCATATTACATTATTTTAATAAGAAAACAATTTTTCAGATTAATCAAACAACATGTGGCTACAACATGATGTCAAAATCGACTAGCACTCTCAACAACTGGTCCAAAATGAGAGTACAAGTATATCAACAATGCAAAAAATCATACTTGAAGGAGTATTGATATCATACATGCAAGATACTCACATATCAATGACCCAACAAAATGTGGTACATGGGTAATGGGAAAGCACATCAAAATTTCATGCCAATATGTGATCAAAGTATATTTCCTAACAAAATGACCCTAAGCATCTGCCCAAGATGCTTTTTGAGATTTAACCAACATCTCAACACAATAACAAAATGAGACTGAGTCCAAAATGTCTCCATAATATGCTATATCATAAACAAACAAAACTACGCAGATAATAATAACAATATTATACAATAATAACAACAATATAATTATTTAAGGTCTCGATACATAATAACAAAATGAGATCATAACAAAATTACAAAACAAACTCTCACTAACGCAAAATATTACCTATATAGATCACATGATCAACAAAACTTTGATAGCTAAACCTTTCGTTAGGGAATCTGTAACTATAAGTTATGCAGGGATATATTCGACATGAGTTTGAAACTCCTGAATTTTCTCTCTAACAAACATATACTTTGTGTCAAAAACTTCGAGCGCTTAAAACTCTTATTGATTTGAGAGAAACACACTACACCAGAGTTATCACATTAGGTAGTAAGAGGCCTGGAAATACTCTTCACAACATAAAATTCAATAATCAAATTTTTAACCATACCGCTTGATGTGTAGCCTCATAATAAGCTATATACTCTGCCTCCATAGTGGAAGTAACTTTAAGTGTTTGTTTAACACTCTTCCAAGAAATAACTACTACTCCTAACATAAAGATATACCCTGAAGTGGACTTGTGATCATCTGAAAAACCACTATAATCAAAATCAGAATAGCTTATCACCTCAACGCGATCCAATATTCTATAGGTAAGCATATAATCTTTGGTACCCTGTAGATACTTCATAACTCGTTTTGCAGCTTGCCAATTGTTGTGACTTTTTCGCAAGTGCATGGATCGTACAAGTAGTAAAATAAAGATTATTCCCACGAGGATCGATTGATTACCAACTCTTACGGCGACTTTGATTATTTAAGCGTTTAAAATTAATAATGAAACTCAATCAAAATCAAAACAAAAATTGATAACTTCATGAAATGTAGTTATTTATGGCCCATAATTATGCTTCATAGAATGTTATTTCCTTGTTATTATGCATATATGAGAGATTTTATGCTTATATTAGTTAAATTTCCTTTAGATGTCTCTCTATATGATTATGAGCAATTTATATGTATTCGTTAAATGATTAAGTAGATTTATAATTTGTTTAAGTGGATTTATAATTTGTATTTAACTTGGTGATTTTTCTAATGTAGGATAAACTTAAAATAGAGGAATTGGAGCGATTCAAGGGTCAAAAGCCCAAGAAAAAGCCAAGGAGGTATTCCAGGATAGAGCATCGCGGCCTTGGTTGTTGCGCGCCGTGGCTCAAAAGGTGCATCATTAAACTGCCATACAAAAACCCGAGGCTAGAGCGCCGCGGCACAAAAGAGTGTGAGTCGCGACCCCTTTGTGACCGACTCAATGTGCGCCGCGACCTAGGTTAGTGTGCGCTGCGACGCGAGATGTAGAACTGAGCTTATAAATAGAATTTTATTAGATTTTCAAAGTATGACTTTCTAGGTTAGAGAAGTTGTGCCTTGTTCTTTATTTTCTGAGACTAAAAAAGGTCAAGGGAGCCAATGTTGGAGGCTATCTTCCTCATGGAGGGAGATTCAAGTATCAATGATAACATCTATAAGCCTTTTCTCCTTTCTCTCTTTGTTTTCTTCTCTTTCTCATTCTTTGAACATATATTTTGATTTGTATTTTCATGTTCAATGATACAGCAGTTGTTTTAGGTAATACTTTGAATCTTTTTTATGGATATTAATGATTTTGTTCTCCTTTGAGTTTGTATGGATGTATGGTTTTGTTCAATCATATTGTGCTTAATGCTTTTGAAGGTTTGATCAGCTTTTGATTGATTTGTTGAAGTCTGATGAACCTAGACATAGGAATTTGGATTTGAGATCATATGTATGGTTGATGCATGTTCGATTCTATTCTAATGATAGGATGAGTTGATTCGCTAATGGGATAGAAAAATACCTCTTAGCCATGCATAGCGTGTGTTTGAGAATAGATCATTCAAGTGTGGATTTTTGTGTTAGCTCTCATGGAAACATAGTGAGTTGGACAATTGAAACTATGGTTAGATGACCTAGACATAGGCTTTTAGTTAATGAAGATTCTTCAGCTATCCTAATCATTACGTTCATGTTTATGAAAAGGATTGCATATTGTTGGTTAAAGTAAGGTGTGAAGAAGGATTTTTCTAAACTCTATCCATTATGTTATGTTTATTTATCGCTTTGTAGTCTTTAGTTTAATTGTTTTTCCTTATTTTATATATTCTTGAATAGAATTAGGTAAGCTATTGGTTAATACTTAGCTTTTAAAGTAAACTTATCCTTGAGGGAATGATCTTTACTTTTCATTTTATTACTTGAATGACCCATGCACTTGTGGTCTATTTTGGGACAAACAAGTTTTTGGCGCTATTGCCAGGAATAAGACATTATTTCTATATTGCTAATATTGACAATGAGTTTACTTAGTTCTAATTCAAGTTTTTATATTTCATTAGTTGTAAATAGTTTTATTTTTAAGTTTTTATCTTTTGTTGTTGATATGCTTAAATATATAGTTATAGTTTGATTTTGTGTTTTTGTATTGTTTTTGTTGTACATTTTGTGTTTTAAGTTTGTAGGCACATTTTGTTGGTACTGGAGTCCATATTAAAGCAGAAATGGCTGTAGAATTCAGAGCGCCGCAGCGCAGGCTTCTGAGTGCCGTGGTGCATGTTCACGTTTTCTATAGAATTATGCAGCATTTTACTAGAGCTGCGGCCCAACATGTGAGCGTTGCGACACAACACCTTGTTTTTGCCTTTTTCTATTCATTTTGTTTGTTTTTCTTTATTTAGTATGCTTTGTGAAACCATTCGCGATCTTGAAGCATGTCAATGCAATCTGGTTTGTTTTTATGCATGCTGTGTTTTTTCATTTAGATGTTTGTTTAACTTTAGAAATATATGAGTGTTTGTTTAAAGAATATTTATGAATTGTGCATGTGGATGATTTCTTTTATCCTTGAAGTTGTTCTCCAACCCTCTTGAGGTGAAATCCTAAATTGTGTATGATTGAGGAAATGATTAAGGCATTGTTTGGACCATTTGAACATTTTAAGCTTAACCATATATGATGATATTCATAGGTCTCTCTTTTGAAGCATTATATTGTTTGGCCTTATTTGTTTTTCACCACCATTGTGTTCATTAACCCGTTAATCATTTTAATGCATGTGAAAGCATTACATTTTCTTCCTACCATCAATGTTTGTTGAGTACATAATATGCTATTTCTTGAAGTGAGTTCATTAATATCTTTAATACAAAATGAGCTAGAAGGAACCAAATGTAGTCAAAGAAAAAGCATTGCTTTGCAAAAATAGAAAAAAAGAAAAGAAAAATAAAAAAATAGAAAAAAAAAGCAAAGCTTAAGAAAAGTAAAGTGTGAAAAACATCAAAATTAGGGGTGCACAACCTGACCCGCCGACCCGCCAACCCGACCGACCCGACCACATATATCCAGGTTGGTTCGGGTAATCGGGTCGGGTCGGGTCAAATTTCGTGAACTCGTTGAATATCGGTTCGGGTAATGGGTTTGGTGAACCAACCCGACCGGACGACCCGACCACCCAATAAAACGACGTCATTTTGCCTATATTTAAGTTTTTTTTTCTTACAATCCGATCCAGTGACCCGACCAACCCGACCAACCCTATTAACCTGATTATCTAACCCGAAACCCTAAACCCCAAACCCCAAACCCTAAACCCTAAACCCTAAACCCTATATTTTGTGGTTTAATGAAAATTGAAGTGTTGAATGCATGAGCATGAATTGATTAATGTGAGTTTACTTGGTCATACTTTGTGTTGCTCGAGAACTAGCAACAACTAAGATGTGGGGGTGTAATAACTCCATGGAAAGTGAAAAGTGAAAAGTAAAATCATCCGGGACTCATGGTCTTGAGGGTCTAGTATGGGTCGAGGTTTCGAGGTTTCTCGAGGTCCAGGGTCTTGGCTTTAATTGTGGGTCGAGGGTCTTTTTATCGAGGTCTAGGGGCCATTTCTCGAGGGCCGAAGGTGAGGGTCCATCTTGGTCGAGGGTCCGAGGGCTGATGGGCTTGTTGCTCGGGGTCTGGGGCCTTTGGGGCTTTGTATCCAGGGTGTGGGGTTCATAAACTTAGGGCCTGGGGGGTCTGAGGGCCTGGGGGCCTGGGGCCCGGGGCCTTGTTTATGGAAATGCATTGGAGCCTGGGTTTAGGCCTAGGGTCTGGGGCCTTGGCCCGGGGCCTGGGGCTGGGGAGTTTGGGGCAATCATAATGCAGGGGGGTTTAATGGCCTGGGGTGGGGGGCTCTGGGGCCTGAGGGATTAATGTCTGGGGTCCTGGGGCCCGGGGCCTTGGGTTGCCTCGGGGCCTGGGCCTGGGGTCCTGGGGCTGGCAGGCCTGGGGGGGCCAGGGGCCTGGGGCCTGGGGCTGGGGGCCTGGGGCTCTGGGGGTCCTGGGGTCTGGGGCTCTGGGGTCTGGGGTCTGAGGGCCTGAGGGCCTGGGGGTCTAGGGTCTGGGGCTGGGGCCTGGGGGTCTGGGGTCTGTGTGGTCCGTGGGGTCTGTGGCTCAGGGTCTCTGGGGTCTGTGGGTCTGGGTCTGGTCTGTGGTCTCAGTGGTCTGTGTCTGTGGTTCCAGGGTCTGTGGTCTGTGGTCTTAGTGGTCTGGGGTCTGTGGTCTGTGTTCGTGTGTCCAGGTTGTGGTTGGTCCAGGTCTGTGGTCTGGGTTTGTTTGGTTGGGGGCCGTGGGTCTGTGGTTTAGGTCTGTGGTTTGGTTGTGGTCTGTGTCCGTGGTTGTGTCTTGTGGTCTCCAGTGTTGTGGTTGTGTCCGTGGTTCGTGTCTTAGGGTTGGGTCCGTGGTCCGTGTCTTGGTTCAGTGGTTTGTTTGGTCCGTGTTCGTGGCCTAGGCTTAGGTTTAGGTTTAGGTTTAGGTTTGGTTTAGGTTTAGGGTTTAGGTTTGGTTGGGTTTAGGGGTTTAGGCTGTCAGTGGTTTGGTTTGTTCAGGCCGTTTAGGTTTGGTTTAGGTTTAGGTTTAGGTTTAGGCCAGGGCTTGGTAGGTTTAGGCCCAGGTTTAGGTTTAGGCCTAGGTGGTTTAGGTTTAGGTTTAGGTTTAGGTTTAGGTTTAGGTTTAGGTTTAGGCCCAGGTTTAGGTTTAGGTTTAGGTTTAGGTTTAGGTTTAGGGCCCAGGTTTAGGTTTAGGTTTAGGTTTAGGTTTAGGTTTAGGGCTTTAGGTTTAGGTTTAGGTTTAGGTTTAGGTTTAGGTTTAGGTTTAGGTTTAGGTTTAGGGTTTAGGTTTAGGTTTAGGTTTAGGTTTAGGTTTAGGTTTAGGTTTAGGTTTAGGTTTAGGTTTAGGTTTAGGTTTAGGTTTAGGTTTAGGTTTAGGTTTTTAGGTTTAGGTTTAGGTTTAGGTTTAGGTTTGGTTTAGGTTTAGGTTTAGGGTTTAGGTTTAGGTTTAGGGTTTAGGTTTAGGTTTAGGTTTAGGTTTAGGTTTAGGTTTAGGTTTAGGTTTAGGCTTAGGTTTAGGTTTAGGTTTAGGTTTAGGTTTAGGTTTAGGTTTAGGTTTAGGTTTAGGTTTAGGTTTAGGTTTAGGTTTAGGTTTAGGTTTAGGTTTAGGTTTAGGTTTAGGTTTAGGGTTTAGGTTTAGGTTTAGGTTTAGGTTTAGGTTTAGGTTTAGGTTTAGGTTTAGGTTTAGGTTTAGGTTTAGGTTTAGGTTTAGGTTTAGGTTTAGGTTTAGGTTTAGGTTTAGGTTTAGGTTTAGGTTTAGGTTTAGGTTTAGGTTTAGGTTTAGGTTTAGGTTTAGGTTTAGGTTTAGGTTTAGGTTTAGGTTTAGGTTTAGGTTTAGGTTTAGGTTTAGGTTTAGGTTTAGGTTTAGGTTTAGGTTTAGGTTTAGGTTTAGGTTTAGGTTTAGGTTTAGGTTTAGGTT